>PYHW01009640.1:133115-163037 GCA_013186435.1 Turdus rufiventris
CTGCGCTGCCGAGGATGAAATTCCTCGATTCCTGGAAAGACAAATCCCTTTGGAGAGGTCAGATCCCTCCCGGGGCATGAGCTGGGTGTAAAACCTCAAACTGTGACTCATCGTCCCCTGGAGGGGGAGGCTTTGGGGCCGTTTTGGGCCATTTGGGGCCATCCTTCGCTGACCTCAGGCCCAGTTTTGGACCCGAATTGTCCCGTGGAGTTTTTCTCCCTCCCAGAGCGACTTTGTCCTCCTGGTCCCGGCGCATGTGATGCGCCCTGGCCCCCACCGGGTCGGACAGACGGGCGGATGGTGGTTTGGCCTCAGTTTCCCCTCCACCAGCCTCTGTTTTCTACTTCCCCATAAGTCTCCGTCTGCTCCAAGCGAAGGAGAAAGGAAGTTGCTGCCAGAGAGAGCAGCTTGATGGCAGCTGGAGAAAGAAAAGGAGGAAATGGAAGGCGAGACAGATGCTCCAAAATAACCCCCCTTTCCTCCTCCTCCTCCTCCCTGTAAAACAACCCCCTTCCTCCTCCTCTTCCTCCCTTTTCTCCATAAAATCCCCCTTTCTTCCTCATCCTCCTTCTCTTCCTCCTCCTCTCCATTAAATAACCCCCCTCTTCCTCCTCCTTCTCTCCCTAAAATAACCTCAATTCCTCCTCCTCCTCCTCCTCCTCCTCCTCCTCCTCTGCAGTTTGGCAGCTGCCTCCCCCGGGGCACAGCGATTCCTGGGTGCCACAGCGGGTCCCCAGCCCAGCCCCCGGTTCCTCCGGCCCGTGTGGAGCTCCCCTGGATGCGCTGCCAGGATCCCATTCCCACGGGAAGCTCCGTGCCCGGGATTCCCCTCCCGTGCCCGGGCTTGGCCCCGCCGGAGCCCCTCGGAAGGGCCGCTCGGTTCCTTGCACAGACACGTTGGAGCTGCCAGGGTGGAGCAGCGTTCCCAGGCAAAACCAAAAACCAAAAAACCTTCTCCTTGCCACGGGCGCATCTGCGGGATGGGGATTTGGGGATGGGGGAGCTCAGATCGCGGTGCCAGGGGACAGCGCTGGGGACACACCAGCCGCTGCCCCGCGGCTCTCCCGGTCCCTCTGAACCACCGGGGCCGCGGATTCACCCCAAGGAAGGAAAACCTCGGGCCAGGTGTTTGCTCAGCCGCTTCTTCCTGGCCTCGCCCCGCTGGGCACACACGCGCCCGGGCCGGCATCTCCGGCTGCTCTTGGCACCCATGGCAACCTGCGAGGGCCGGCGCGCTCCTTCCTCCCGCTCCTCCTCCTCGGCTCTCCCGCCGCTGGTAACGGGGCCCCGGAGCTGGGGGGGACGGCCTGGGGCTCTCCGGTTACTGCCCAGCGCTCCTGTGCTCCTGGAGGGTTTAAGTAATTTATAGCGCTTGGAAAGCGATGCCGGGGGATGGAGAGCGGAGCTGCGGGATCCCCTGCACCCACTCGGGTTTAGCCAGGGGTTCGGGGGGCTGGGAATGCTGGGGTGCAGAGCAGGGGGGCTTCCAAAAACAGGGGAGGGAGCAGCGTGTGGCAGGGAGGGAAATCGCGGTTATTCGATGTTTATCCTGCTGGGAAACGTTTCTGTGTTGGAGGAATCCAAGTTACTGCGGTGGGAGGGTGGAGGAGAGAGAGGAGGAGGGAGAGGAGGAGGAAGAGGAGGCAGAGGTGCCTCTGCTCTGAGCTGCAGCTTTGCCTCCCCCTCTGCGCTGCTCCATGAATTATTGAAGCGCTTTTCCTTTCCTGCATGAAATATTCACCCGCAGCCAAGGGAACTGGGGGGGCCGAGCCAGGTGAAAGGGACAGGCAGGGAGAGGAGTCTTTGGGGCAGGTGGAAATGGTGACTGGGACGATGCCACTGCTGGGTTTGTCCCTGTTCACAAAGGAGAGCTCTGGCCGGGCCGTCCTGGCAGCTCTGCTGTGCTGCCACCGCTGCCAGGTGGCCGCAGGGTGACAGGGTCTTGTTTTCCCCCCTCAGCTTTCACTGATTGTACCCCCGGTGGTGTGGGAGGGTTTTTGGGGAAATCAGCTCGGAGCCGGGTGTTGGGTGAGGTGCAAACCCGGTGGGACAAACTCCAAACCAGAGATGGGCACAGCTCGTGTCTGTCCCCAGGGCACCACGTCTGTCACCTCTGTGCCCTCATCCAGGACTCTCCAACCCTCACAACACCTCTCAGGGCCCCAAAAACCTCCAAAATGGGTGCAACCCCTCCGAGGAAGGGCTGTACCTGTCCCCAAAGCCACGGCGGGGACCGCAGCCCTGCCGCACTCTTCCGGAGCAGGGAGGAGCTCGGTGGCAGCCGCGCTGGCTGCTCCGGTTCCGAAGGAGAAGAAACTCTTTTTTAGGGCGGTTTCATTAAAAAGAAGAAGGGGGTGGGGGGCAGCCCGAGCCCTGAGCTGGGCTGGAAGCTGCAGCGACAGGAAGGAAGTGCAGTGGGTTATTTCGGGCTCCAGTTGGCTGCTCGGGGCAAGGCTCCACTCCGCTGATAGCAGCCCCTCGTGAACAATGGGGTCGTGGGGCCCTTCCCGGCAGGAAAACGGCTCGTTCCGGTGAAATCTCCCGCTGCTGCTGACTCAGCAGGTCCTGTGGTGCCGAGGGTCCGGGGGAACCGTCCCGGGGCAGCGGGAGCCGGCAGGAGGTGAGCCTGGGATTCCTCGGGGCTTGCCTGTAAAACCATCCCTGGGCACTGCAGAGGGAGCTGGTTGCATTTTTGGGGTCCCCATACCCACTTATAGAACTTTTGGGGTCCCTAGACCCCCCCCCATTAATGCTTGGTGCCTCAGTTTCCCCCCGGAGCGATGCTGCGGGCAGGGGAGGGCTGTGAGCAGCCGGGAGTTGTTTGGCGCAGGGAGCAGAGGGTTGCTCCATTATTCCAGCTGGCATTTGGGAGCCGTGGGCAGCTCGCAGGACTTGGCACTTCCTATTTTTCATGTGCTCCGGAGGCGGAGTCTGCCCTCGCTTTCTGGCTGTGGTCACCCAAGGCAGGGCTGGGGTGTGGGAATTCCTATTTATCCAGGCACCGTTCCCAGGGCACCCCACAGCCCTGCAGGGGGAAATTCCAGGCTGTCAACACCTCGCAAAGCCCTGCTCCTTCCGGACAGGATGCCTGGCACGGCTGGAGCGAGGGCCGAGCTCACGGAGCTGCCTCTGCCCATCCTGCCCTTCCCTCCCTCCCTGGCAGCTCCTCCTGGATGGGAATTCCATCAGCCCGACCGGGAGCTGCTGTCACCAGGCTCTGCGGTGTCACTTTTGTCTTATTAAGTGTGAGAGCCTCAGCTCAAGGCTCAGGGTGACAAAAATCAGTTTTCCCATCGTAGGAAACGCTTCCAAACCTCCCTGTTCATCCTGAGGGCTGTAAATAACCCTGCAGCTCCGTTATTGCTCCTGGAATTCTCATCCCCGTGGAGCCCTCAGGTTTTGAGCTGATGGGAGATGCTCAGGGAGTTGGGGCTCAGCATCTCCCACCGTCCCAGGCTGTTCCAGCCCGGCCTTGGGCACTGCCAGGGATCCAGGGGCAGCCACAGCAGCTCTGGGCACCTGTGCCAGGGCCTCACCTCCCTGCCAGGGAAGATTCCTTCCCAACATCAAATCTAAACCTCCCCATCCACGAGTGATTTATCTCCGTCCATCCTTCAGGTGAAATATCTGCTCTCTCCTCCCTGGGGATGCACTCACAGCTGATCCCCTCCCTGTGCCATGTGCAGCTCCTGCAGCAGCCGCTCCCAGCTCTGCCCATCCATCCCTCCTGTTCTCCTGCTGCTCTCCCCTCCCCGTGATTTGTGGCTCTGCGGTTTCCCAGGCCAGGATGCGTCTGCAGGGTCGGGTTTTAATGGTTCACAGCAGGGTGGAAAGCCGCGCTCTGCCCGAGGTGATGGATTTGCTCCCGCGGGATGTGGGAGTCGGGCTCTAGGTGAGGTTCCTGTCTGGGTGAATTATTCGCTCACAGGACAAGCCCGAGCCTGTGTGGGTGTTGCAGGGTGAGCAGTGCCAGGGAAAAGGGCTCTGCTGGGTGCTGCAAACCGGCCCGGCCGCCCCGGCCGTGGCCAGCACCGCGCTGGATGTGGCACACGGCATCGGGGCTGACTCAGCTGCCACCTGGGCTGTCCCCAGCTCACCCTGCAGGAAATGAGTCAGGTTTGAAGGAAGGAAAAATGTTAAAAGGATGGGGCAAGAGTCCTGTGGCGTCGGGCAGAGCAGGGACACAGGATGGAGGGACACGGGCGGTGCTCAGGTAGGGACAGGAGTTTGGGGACAGGAAGGTGGGGACACCCTGTAACTGATCCCACCAGCAAAACCTGGGGGTGAGCTCAGCCCACACCTGCCCTGGCACCCAGGAGCTCCCTCAGTCTCTCCACTACCTAGAGATTCTCTTTCTCCTGCCCAGATCTGCGTGGGGAGGTGAGGAATCGCAGAATCCTGGGATGGTTTGGGTGGGAAGGGACCTGGAGCTCCAACCCTGCCACGGCAGGGACGCTCCAGCAGCCCAGGTGAGATGGGGATGGATGCAGAGCAGGGACTGATCCGTGTGTGTGCCCTTCCTGCAGAGATGGACACCTTCAGCACCAAGAACTTGGCCCTGCAGGCCCAGAAGAAGCTCCTGAGCAAAATGGCCACCAAGACCATCGCCAACGCCTTCATCGACGACACCAGCAGCGAGATCCTGGACGAGCTGTACCGGGCCACCAAGGAGTACACCCACAACCGCAAAGAGGCGCAGAAGATCATCAAAAACCTCATCAAGATCGTGATGAAGCTGGGGGTTCTGTACCGCAACGGGCAGTTCAGCCCCGAGGAGCTGCTGCTCATGGAGCGCTTCCGCAAGAAGGTTCACACCCTGGCCATGACGGCCGTCAGCTTCCACCAGATAGACTTCACCTTCGACCGCAGGGTCATGTCCAGCGTGCTGACCGAGTGCCGGGACCTGCTGCACCAGGCTGTCAACGGGCACCTGACGGCCAAGTCCCACTCGCGCATCAACCACGTCTTCAACCACTTTGCGGACTACGAGTTCCTGTCGGCGCTGTACGGCCCGGCCGAGCCCTACCGCACCCACCTCAAGAGGATCTGCGAGGGGGTCAACAAGATGCTGGAGGAGGAGAGCATCTGAGGGGGCCGGGGGCTCTTGGCAGCCGGGCTCTGCCTCCTGCGGGGCCGGGGACGCGATGGCCGCGGTCCCTGTGTCCCCTCTGCAGCGCTCGCTCGTGTTCTCCTCGTTTCTCCAAGAGACTGAACCTCGCCCAGGGTCTGCAAACCCCTCCCTGTGCTCTCCAGGGGATCTTGGACCCTGGGCCCTCTGTACAGTTTGATTTCTTTGCCCACCAAGTGCCTTTAGCTCAGAGTCCGAGGGTTTGGACTCTTTGCCTTGAACTCTGCTGTAACCTCTGGGGGGAAGCTGAACCAAAGACTCGCAGTGTGCAGCACCTCTGAGGTGTCTCTGAGCAGCAGGGACGTTGTTGGGGTTAAACTCTGAGACTCCCTGGAGCGTTGTGGAACTCCCTGGATTCCTCCCAGCAGCTCCACAACGTGGTGGGGGCGAATCGTGGCCCAGCCTTGTGCTGCCTCAGGCTGGAAGGTGCTGCTGCGTGGGCTTTGTGTCCTCAAAGACAAGTCCTGAGACCAGGAGATCCCTGCTCTGCTGGGGGAGCTGGGGAGCTGCTCCTTCCCTGGATCCCAGCAACACCCAGCTCCCTCCTGGCAGCTCCACCAGTTCTTGGTGGTGTCCCAAAGCTCCCTGGGATTTCATCCCTTTTCCCTGCCCCTGACTGAGTGATTTTTGTTTTTAGCAAACTCTGTAGCCCTGATGAGTTATTTAAATAAACTCACCTGTGTGGCCTGGGAGCTCTGTGAGGTTGTTCCAGCAGTGGTGACAGTGACAAAATGAGCCCTGGGGACTGCTGGCTTTGCTGTCCCCCAGGGCTGGTGGCTCTCTGTGGCCTGGGGGTTGTGCTCTCTGTCCCCTGGCATTGCTGCTGTCCCTGCTCGATGGCCCAGCAGCTCCTGGACCTGCATGGACAGGGGGAAAGGGTTTCCCACTGCCAGAGGGCAGGCATGGGTGGGAATTTGGGGAGGAATTGTTCCCTGGGAGGGTGGCACAGGCTGCCCCATCCCTGCAAGGATCCAAAGCCAGGCTGGACACTGGGGTTGGCACAGTGGAAGGGTCCCTGCCCATGCAAAGGTGAGGCTGGATGGGCTTTAAGGGCTCTCCAAACCCCAACATTCCATGATTCTGAGAGATCCCGCTCCCAGCAGACACCCACACTCCTCTGGGAGCTCCTCTGCACCCCCACATCCCCTCCCTGCTCAAAAAGCAGAGCTCTGGGAGCAGGGGCTGCTCTGGCAGGGATGCTGAGCTTGGCTCTGAGCACTGGAAATTTCCCTTTTGGCATCCAAGGCACCCCAGAGTCTCCCCTGGCCTCATCCCCGTGGCCTCCTGGTGCCTCCTGCTCCTGCTCTGCTCCTGCTCTGCTCCCCTCCCACCACTGGCACTGAGGACTCTCATCTCACAGGATGAAATAAAAGACACAAAGGCCCTCTCTGCCATTTCACAGCTGTCAGCATCACTGTGACACAGCCTGGGCACTCACAGTGGGGTGTGAACACCACGAGGTGCTGCTCCCTCAGAGGTTTGGGAAGAGCTCCTGTCCCCCCTGGGCTGTGTGTCCCTGTCGGGATGGGCTGGACAGGACCCAGAGCTGGGGATCCCAGGCAGGTGTGGTGGGATGGGCTGAGGGATGCCCACCCAGAAATTCTTTGTTATTCCCAAGGTTTGTGTCCATGGCAGCTGCCCCCCTGAACCCTCTGCAGCCCCAAATTCCCGTGGGACACCTCAGCTGCTCCTGGCCAAGCAGCAACAAAGGAGCTGGAGAGGGGAGGATGGACACAGCAGAGCAGATTCAGGCCAGAGCATGATGCTTTATTCTTTATTTGTGCTGTATTTACACAGGAAAGGAATTGCACATTCCCTCTTATTACTCTGGGTAAGAAAAAAAATCACTTTTTCTGTAGGTATAAAATAGTCCCGTGGTTGTGCTGAGACGTGGAAGTGCTGCCTGGATTGATTCCTGATTGTGTCAGAATGAGCTGCTCTGCCTTCCCCCACCCAAGCTACCCCAGCCCAGCCCCACACCGGCCATGGAATCAGAGCTTTGGCCAACCCTCCCTCCCTCCCCCTAAATTAATTATTTCCTCCTGTCACGCTGCTGGAGAGAGAAATCCCATCTCCCCTCCCGAGACTGCAGAGTTAACAAGTTCCCTTTAGCAAGCCCTGCTTAAGTCCAGCCCCTTATCTCCCTGCACTGCTGCTCCAGGCAGGCAGATAAGGAGCCTGTGCAGGGAGCTGTGCCCAGCTCAGCCCAGCAGGACGGGGCACAGGGGACCTGGGGGCTCCTCAGCTCCTCAGCCCCCTGCCCCTCTGAGCCCAGGCAGAACAAACCTGGCTCACACCTCCCAGCCCCACTCACGTCGGTCCCCAGCACATTTCAGTATGGAAAACATAAAAGGTTCGGCCAACCAAAAGAAAAGCCCTGCAGGTGACCAGGAAATCCTTCCCTGCCACGCTGGCCTCGGGGTCACAGCTCGTCCCGGGAGGGTTTGGCTGCAATCACGAGTTTGGAGAGCTCGAAGCGGAACTTGCCTTCCCTGTGAGACACTGCAGGGAGACAGAGAGAAAAGCCCAGGATCAGCAGATGGAAAAGCAGCAACAAAACAGCCTCACTGGGTCTTTTCCAGGGTGTCAGGCGCTGCTCCTCCCCTCTGAGGGAAGAAACCTCCCCTCATCTCAGAATTTAACTGGGATGGGACCACAAAACCCAGTGGGTTGAGGGCTCTGTACACCCAGCTCCACGCACTGTCACCAGTATCTGAGTTTGAACTGTGCCTGGGCTGTCCCCAGCCCAGCCCCGCTCTCACAGCTCCCTCAGGCACAGACCTGTTGTTTCAGTGCTCTCAAATTCTTCCTGCTTCAAGGGGATGTCGCTCAGGGCACCCGCAGCAGCCTGGGACTGCAACAGGAAGGAAGGGGTGTAAGAGGCTGAGGCAATCCAACGAGTGACAGAATTCAAACCAGCCAAACAACAGCACACTGAAAATGAAGGGGTTTCTGATTTATGGGCAGTGAAAGAATTAAGTGCACAAAGGAAATCTGAAGGAAAATCTCCGTCTGATTTTCTATTTCCTGCTAAATCACGGACTCCTGTCCTTGGGGTGAGTGAAAGCCTCACCCCTGGAAACTGGGAAATGGAAGAATGAGGCAGACAAAAACACCAGGAGAGGTTTGATTTGCTTTGTCACATGCAATTTGTTGAGGCAATCCAAGACTCCCTTTGTGCCCCGGTGCCTTTGGAGCCCCCTCCAGCAAATCCCAGAGCCCGAGAGGGCAGGAGCACAATGGAGCAGGCTCCCACCTGCAGCCCCCTCCTGCCTGCCACCAGCCTCTAATTAGGGCCACGATGGAGCACATTTCATGGCACAGATGTCTAATAAATGTTTTCCATGTCTAATTCATGTTTTATAGCAGCCTCCCACACTCCTGCTTCCCTGGGATCAGCTGGGACTTACATAAGCCATGGCATACTCAATCTTGGCTCCTTTCACTTCAGCTTTAAACTGGGTAAAGAAGAGATAAGACTTCCCCTGAGGCCTGAAAGGAGAAAGCAGAGCCTTTGTCAGCAGCACAGAGGGTGGAGGTGCAGAGGAGTGAAGGATTCCTGGCTCCCCTCCCTCCCCCCACAGCCCCCTCGGGATCTCTCGGAGCTTTTGTGCAGAGCTGGGGGAGAGGGGAGCACACAATTTATAAACCAACAGCTGCACCAGAAGCCCCCAGAGCCACAGCATCCCTGGGAGAGGAACATCCCCTGCAAGATGCGAATCCAGGGAGGAAGCAGGGTCCTGTCCCTGCCCCGCAGCCACCCCACGCACACACCTCCAGATGGAGCAGGAGAAGAGCCCGCTGTCCTCGCTCACCCCGACGTTCATCTGCCATTGCTGCAGGGGAACAGCCGGGATCAGAGCAGGGAAAACCTCCCAGGCCAATCCCTCCCCTCTGGACCCCCAGAACAGCCCAACCCCACCCCAGCACTCGCTGGTGGCCCCCAGTGCTCCCTCCTGGCCACAGCCACCACTGTGCCCTCCCAGAGTCCCTTTTAGGATGAGAGAGGAGCAGATTCCAGCAGGATTCCCGGGGTTTGCCCAGCTCACCTCGTTTGTGCCGCCCTGGGCCGAGTAGGTGAAGGTGCAGCTGAAATCCCCCTGCCAGAGAGAGGAACAGGAGCAGCCCCACTTTAGCATCATTTCTTCCTCAGAATCAGGAAATGTTGAGCTTGGAAAAGCCCTCACAGGCCATCAGTTCTAACAGTGCCCCAGCACTGGCCCCTGTCCCCAGGTGCCACATCCAGGTGGCTTTAAATCCCTCTGGGGATGGGGACTCCACCAGTGCCAGTGCCAGGGCCTGACCTCCCTTTCCATGAAGAATTTTCCCCAATATCCAGCCTGGGGTGAGGATTCCTGTCCCGGGCCCAAGGACCCCCAGCCCCTCCTGCACTGGAGCCTTTCCCTGAGCCCCCTCCCATGAGCATCCTTCTTCCTCTGAGACCCCCTCCCCTCTCCGTGCCCCTGGGGTACCCCATCCCTTTGGGAACCACCCCCTTCTCCTGGGGGACCTTATCCTTATCCCATCCCCGGGGGTCTCCTCATTACAGACACTGTCCCACCTTGGGGACCCTCTTCTGCTGGAGAGCCCCAGCTGGGGGCTCCTTCCCCTCGAGGACCCCCTCCTTGAGCACCGCCGTTCTCCCTGGGATCCGCTGCCTTTAGAGCCCCCCCCCTGTCTTGGAGACCCCCGTTCTCCCTGGGATCCGCTGCCTTTAGTGCCCCCCCTTGCCCTGAAGACCCCCGGGATCCCCCCCGGCTTTGTCGCCCCCTTTGGGGACCCCTTTCACCCTGGGGACCCCCACCACGCGCTCGCCCCGCCCTCCCTCGCATTCAGCCAATCCCCGCATCAGGAGATATGAGTGACGTGAGGCGCAGCCAATCAGCGAGTGGCGCGTACCCTCTCCCCTCCCGCTCCGTCCCTCCCGGCCGCTCACCAGGCTCCGGGAGAAGGAGTGAACCTCCCCGCCGGGCCGCACGTCGAACTCGGCCGTGCTCGGGGTCGCGCCCGAGGCTGTGCCCGGTCCCGCGGCCGCTCGGGCCGCCAGGCACAGCAGGGCCGCAGGCACCAGCGTGGCCCACGCGCGCCGGCAGCTCCTCCCGCTGGGCGCCGCCATCTTGGAGAGGAAGAGCGGCTATGGCGGCCGGCAGGGGCCAGCGCGGCGCGGCCGCACGGCGGCCATGTTGGGTGTGGGCAGGGGCCAGCGCGGCGGCCATGTTGGGTGTGGGCAGGAGCCCGGGCGGGCCGAACCTGCGGGACGGGAGGACACCAAGGGACATAAGGGACAGAGGGCACAGGGAACCTCGGCGCTGGGTCAGGATCCAGTAGCTCTCGTTGCGGTTGCCGTGTTGTAGCCCAGGAGCAGCGTGGCGTGGGTCGCTTTGTGCTGGCCACATGAAGATGCCCGGGGGCAGCGGAGTTGGGGTCGGGTCCAGTTCCAGGTGCTGGTCCCGATTCCCTGGGCAAGGGGCTCACCAAGGCCTGCAGAGGCGGCCCTGCCTCAGTTCACCCTCAGGAGACAGGACCTGAGCGTAGAATTGGAAATTCCAGGGGCTGGGAGCAGGAAAATCCTGGATTGGAGGGCAGGGGAGACACAGAAATCTGTGCCAGCTCAGAGGGGCTGGAGGAGAAGCAGGGCCAGGTTCCTCTGCAGGGGCCAGGCCTGAATCCATCCCTGTGTCCAGCCGTCAGCAGGATGCTGTGATTTCACCAAAATCCCTCCCAGAGGATTCTCCAAGATCTATTTACACCCTGTCCTTTGGGCAGCACAGACACACCCAGCGCCTTCCTTGGACACCCCACTCCTGAGGTTTCTGATCACTCCAGTTATTCTGGGGGTGCATGGCCAGCGCAGACATCGAATGCCTGAGACCCCCAGGCACCCAGAATTTCCACTGACGTGGCTTTCCCAGAGCCAGAGCTGCGGCTGCACCTTTGTCCCACCCCCTCTGGGAATGGAGATGCCGGCAAGTTTTCCATTCGAGCATCTTTCAGGGCAAGGAGTGACTTTTCTGAGCTAATTTTGTAGCTTGAGGAGTGATTTTGTTTTAAAAATAAGTCCTCGAGAACATCTGTTCTCCCTGCACACCATCCACCTAAAAATAAAGCCCCACAGGGTGGGTTTTGGGAGAAGAAATGCTTCCCAAGCCACTCTCCAGTCCCAAATTCTTGAGGAAGAGTTGTTGTTGCTTGGTTTCCCCAGCACCTGCTGCTTCCTCTGTCATTACCACTCAGGAAATTAACTCAGCTTCATCCTCCAGCTGCAAATGCTGCACCCAGAGCCACCCTGCTCCTGCTCCACCACCTTTCCTGTGGGACAGCGGGGTTGGAGCCTGCCCTAGAATTTGTGTTTCGATCCCCACAGATTGTTCCCAGCTAATTCCTCTCGGGTTCTCAATCCCCCAGAGACGATGGCCAGCCCCTTTTTAGGGTGCCAAACAATCCTGCAGCAAGCTGGGGGATCAGAGGAGCTGACAGCTCTGCAAACTCCTCTAGACAAGAGCGTTTAAAACATTTTAGGAAACACTCGACTTTTCGGGGACAGGAAAAAGCAGTTTAAATTAAGGCTAAAAATTAAATTAGGGGAAGCACGGAAACAAACCCTGCAAAAATAAAGCTCCTTACCCTCCAGCAGCACCCACCCAGCTGTGAGGGCTGCAGGGTGCTCTTACAGAGACTGCAGCTTCCTCCACCTGTCCCTCCGACCTCAAAACTCACACCTGAGCTGCTCTGCAGCAGCTAAACCACAACTGCAATAATTGGGACAAGTATTTGGGCACAAGGACAAGAAGAGGGGGCAAAACCTGCTGCCAGCCATCCCCAGGAGCCCCAGTGCTCCATCTGGAAGAAGCTTTGCATTTAGAACAAGCCTGCAGCAGCACCCTCGGGGCATTAACTGCGGGTTAATTAACAGCAGCTCCCACGCAGGAAGGCAAAGCAAGGCCGAGCTGGGGAAGCTCTGAGGCGGGAGGGCGAGCAGGGGCAGGCCCAGCTCTGTGTGCCCCCCAGCCCAGGGCAGGGAGGGACGTGCCCACCCCAGGCTGGTGCTGACTCGCCCAAGGTCAAACCGAGCCAAGAGCACAGCCCAGGATTCCCAACCCTCGGCTGCCTGGATCATGCTTCCCCCGAGGAACATCAGGGATTTAATATTCTCTCCACTGCTGGGCACAGAAAGAACAGAGCGCTTGGCTTTGAGCAGAGCTGTGGCAGCAGCTGCTTCCTCCCGCCCCCCGAAGCGGCCACCACGTCTCTTTCCAATATTTTAATGAGTCGCTACATCTTACACTCATAATTATAAAAGAATAAGAATCCATAAAAATATTTTCTTTTCATAATACGCACTTAAAATACTCCAGGGCAAGTCAACGTGGTTCATTTGGGTGGGTTTTGTTTGTGTTTTCGTTTTGCCCCTGGCAGAACCCTTGGCTTGAGGGGGGGACGTGCTCCCCTGAGGTGTGATTGCTCAATCCCCCTCCCCAGAACTGCAGTTCCTGTTGCCCAGGTAAATAAAAACCAGGAGAGAGCATTGCTGAGTAGACGGGCAAGGGGACCAGTCACTGACCCGCAGAGAACTGAAGCACAGCCAATTTCAGTGCACGTGGGGAAGCTGGGGAAGGACCGGGGGGTCGGCACAGAGAACAGAGGGAGGGAGGGTTTGCATAAATACCATCCATCTTGTGTTGCAAAAACCCAAATGCTGCTGTGAGCTCTGGAGAGAGGCTCTGGCTGTAGCCAGCTGCCAGTGCTACCTGTTGGCACAACTCTGTGAGAGCGGCCATGAGAGGAAGGGTCAGAGGATCCGGCCACTTCCTCCATCTGCTCTGCAAATTTGAACTGGAAAATAGATATATCTATAAAAAAAATGACTAGTGTTGCATGCTTGTGTAGACCTCTCTTCAGCTCCCAGGGCTCCAGGGTGGCAGCAGGGCCAGGACAGATCCCCAGGTGAGCAGTAGGTAGTTCTCTCTTCCCTCGCACTCCTGGCTTAAGGCAGCTTCTGATTCGGCTCTTCCGTTTCCAACACAGGCACTGAGCTCTTGCAGGTAAGAGTTTGGGAACTGCACAGGTGCAGTGGAAGGGAAAAAGGATTGGGGAGAGAGAGATGGACACAAACCTCAGCCTCGGGACACAGACCACTGTCCATTGATTCCCAGGAGAGAGGGAGTAGCAGCAAAAAAAGCATTGAACAGCCAGGCTGGAGGAGAGGAGGAGGACGAGCAGCCGAGCAGGGGAAGACCTCCAGCTTGGAAAGTGAGAGAAGGTGGCACTGTCCAAAGGGAAGGTGCCCTCCAGCTTTTCCCCCTGGCCTGGGGGTACCCCCAGCCCGACGTGGGCACTCAGCCCCTTGTGCTCTGGGTTGGACGCTGCCGGGGAGCGGGAGGGCACGGGGCAGGTGAGCTGTCAGTGTCCAGTTTGCAGAGGCTCGTGCTCTCAGAGGTATTCTTGTAGAAAGTGCAGCAGCGTGATTTCGTAGTGCTCTCCTGACTCAGGGCACCGAATACTGTGTCTCTCGTTGGGGTAGATCTGTGCCAGGGCAGACACAGGCCATCGGTCACTCAGCAGGGACACACTGCCTCCCCCCAGCCCTGCTCCCTCCACTCACTGGGACAAGGCAGTGCCAGGGAAGGGCTGGACACCCTCCCTGGCTGCAGCCACCCCTGCCAAGTGGGACAGAACAGCTCGTGCAGGAGGAAAGTTCCAGGCCCCAGGGCAGCAGCCCTGGCTGCACATGGCACAGCTGCCAGCCATGGAACAGCCACAGTGCCACCTCCCGGCCTGCCCTCCAGTCCTGGTCACTGTCCCCACAGCACAGCTCCCTCGGGATCTGCTCCACCTCCTCCCATCCCCAGAACAGCAGGGAACTTCCCCCAGATTGATGGGACCTTCCCTCCCCACTGCTGGCCCTCCTACCTGCAGCTGGTAAGGTTTTCCAGCCCGGATTAGCTGCGATACCAGGAAGTTGGTGTGAAAAAAGTGCACATTTTCGTCCAGAAAGCCATGGAGGATCAGCAAACGATTTGGCCTGGACATGGGGTGAGAGATAAGGAAAGAAACAGGATGAGAAACCAGCTGGAAAACACAATGAGGCACCAGATAAAAGCTGTGCAGAGGGTTTGAGCAAAGAGCTGCCAGCTGGACAAGCCAAACCCAAACAAGAGCAGCGCCACGGCCTCAAGCCCTGCCTGGCACAGGGGCTGGGGGTGCCCTGGCCTGGCTGGGGTGGATCAGAACCCCTCCACTCCTTTGGGACTGAGCAGAGCTGGCACCAGCAGCAGCACTGGGGCAGGCACTCACTCGTTGGGAAGCTTTTCCACGTGCAGAGCCACCGAGCCAGCCTCGTAGCCCTGCTGGTTGTTCTCGGGCACGTCCATGTAGCGCTCGGTGTAGCCGGTGTCGTAGGCCATCCACACGGTGACAGGGGCACCTGCTATGGCAATCTGCAAACACAGAGGTGCCACCACACAGCCTCCATTACTGCCTGCCCAGCAGCACCGGTGCTCCCTGCCCTCCTGGAGACGAGGGGAAAGCAGGCTCTGGGCTTAGAGCAGGATTGTCCTTCAGCAATCCCACACACAGCCCAGATTCCTTCTCCTGCTCTTCCTCTTGTGGTCACAGTGAGGAAAATTCCTGAACATCAGCACTAAAGGCCTCCCCCTCTGCAAGGAGGGCTTGTGAATGATCCAGAAACTGTGCTGGGGAACAGCACATTAGTATCTGTCTGTATGGCAGCCCGAGCCCATCCCAGAGCCATCCTGCTCCAGCCCCAGGATGAGCTGCAGGACGCAGGACTGACTCAGGCAGGACAGGGGAACATTTCCACCTGCCCACCACAAAAACCAAAACCCCAATTCCAGCTGCCAAGAGGGAGAGAAGCTGAGAGAGCCAAGTGTCCCAGAGGTGGCAGCTCACCTTGAAGACGTTGGGTTTACAGATGAGCCCCATGAGGGACAGAAAGCCCCCGTAGGACCAGCCGTGGATGGCGACCCGGCTCAAGTCGATGAACCCGTATTTTTCTGCTACATAATGCAAACCTTCCACCTGGTCCTCTATCTCCACCTGGCCCTAAAAGGCAACGAGGAGGCTCATGTGAGTGGACTGGACACATTTAGAGCCTTGAGGCAGGAACACTCCCACAGGAAAGGAGCCACCCTTAGGAAGGACAAACACCAGAGGTTCCCCAGCACGAGGACAACGTTACCATTTGGTTTTTCAGGGCTCCTTCAAATTTGAGGCCTCGCTGGCATGATCCCCTTCCATCAATCACCACCACAGCATAGCCCAGGGATGCCAGCGTGTTCAGCCGCAGGTACTTGATGCCTTTGAAGGAGTTGTTCACCAGCTGCACCTGCACAAGGAGGGAGGAAGAGTTTCAGTGCTGCTGCCTTCCAGCGCCTTCCTGAGGATCCTGAGCTGGACAGCAGCCACTCACTGAGCTAGCAGAGCCATGGATATCAAACCACAGGCTGGAAAAGTCATCTGAGGTTTGAAGCAGAGGTCAAACACAGGGACAAAAAGAGTAGGTTCAGATTAGATATTAGCAGGAAGATTTTTGCTGTAATGGTGGTGAAGTCCTGGCACAGGGTGCCCAGAGCTGTGACTGCCCCATCCAGGCCAGGCTGGAGCTCTGAACAACCTAAGACAGTGGAAGGGGTGGGACTGGATGGGCTTTAAGGTCACTCCCACCCAAACCATTCCCTGATTCCATGGCAGTTCGTTGCTACCCAAAATTCAAGTCTTGATGTGAGACTGACAGAGCCCTGACCCCAGCAGTTCCCCCGAGTTTTTACCTGAGGG
Organism: Turdus rufiventris; assembly: GCA_013186435.1. Lineage (NCBI taxonomy): Eukaryota > Metazoa > Chordata > Aves > Passeriformes > Turdidae > Turdus > Turdus rufiventris. The sequence goes on from PYHW01009640.1 coordinate 149,038, forward strand.
CCTCCATACACAAAGAGCACCGTGGGATGTTTCTTGCCAGGCTGCACATCGTGGGGCTTGTAGACCATTCCGTAGAGCTCCACGTCCGACTGCGTGTGGAAGTGGAAAATCTCCGGGGGGACGTAGTCTGGGGGACAGCCTGCAGCAGGAGGGGCACACACAGTGCTGAGGGACTGAGCAGCCCCTGCTCCCACCCCCTGAGCCATCTCTGTGCCAACCTCACCCTGGGCAGGCCTCCTGCACCACCAAACCACACCAAGGCTTAGCAAAGCCTCTCCCTGGGAACACAGCCCCAGCTGCCTGCACAGGGAAGGGATTCCACAGGAAAACCTGACAGGCTGGGAGCTCTCCAGCAAGGCCTGTGCAGGCTGGGATGGGAGGATGTGCTTGCAGCAGGGGTTCAGGTGCTGCTGTGAGCTGTGCCTAAAGCTTTAAACCCTGCAGTGCAGAATGGAACAACCTCTGCATCCCAGGTACTTGTCCTTTCCCTCTTCAGACAAATCACAAATAAAAAACACCCTGAAGTGTTCAAAGCCAGGCTGGACAGGGTTTGGGAGTGGAAGACATCCCTGTCCACGGCAGTGCATGAGAACAGGATGAACTTTAATGTCCATTCTCACCTAAACCCTTCAGTGATTCCACAGTAAAGCCACATCCTGCTGGGTATGTTAACTCTACACCCTGAGCAATATTTTTGCTCAATGTGTGAAACACCTCAAAAGCCCACAGAGCATTTCCTGGGCGAGCTGACCAGGAGAAATATCTCCCCCACAGGAAACAGGATTCCTGTTCCCTCAGAGTGAGGAACTCAGACCACTTCCCTCCCATCACTGCTGCTGGGAGCTCTCACTGAAAGCCCCCCGGGACGTTCTCCAGGACTTACTGGCTGCCTCCATCATGCTGGCCCAAAACTTGGGCTGCTTGTGGAGAGGGTCATCATCAGAGCCGCTGAGCTTGTAGATGTGCACACAGGGAGGAGTGCTCACGCTGCTGTAGTGGCTGATGAACATGTCAAAGTTCTGCCAGGGAACACAGCAGAGTTAGGGAACGAGGTCCTGCACTCCCCACAGCTCCAGCAGGGCTCAGTTACTGGCCAGCAGTCCTTGCCATTCCCAGCCAGGAGATGGGAGCCCAAGGAACAACAAACCTGGCTCATGGAGCAGCTGTGGGAGAAGCCTGGAGTGGTGAGGCGCACGATCTCCCCGGGACATTCGTAGCTGACCACGTAGAGGTGGTGCTCCAGAGGGGTGTCCTTGGTGCCTTGGAAGTACACCAGCTTGGTGGCCTCATTGACCCAGATCTGTGCAGGAGAGAGGGCTCAGGGACAGGCAGGGACAGGCTCTGCTCGTGTGCCAGCCCAGAGCACACAGAGCATGGCAGGGCTGCTCAGGGCAGGGGCTGAGGAGAGCACACACACTGCAGACAGCACAGAGCAGTGACACACAGCAGCCCCTCAGCCTTTCTGCTGAAGATCAAAGCATTTGCTCATTAATGGGCATAAGCTGGGCTTTGTTTGTTCCCTGCAGGTTAAGAGGAAGCCATCCTCTCAACAAGGAACATTCTGTGCTTATATGGCATCCTACAGAACCACAGAATCATTGAGAAAATGGGAAACCCCTCCAAGGTGAACCTTCAACCCTGTGGTCACCACAAACCCACGTCCCCATGTGCCACATCCACACCCTTCTGGACCCTTCCAGGGCTGCTCCCCACTGCCCTGCACACCCTGTGCCAGTGCCTGATCACCTTTCCAGTGCTCATTTCCCCCATCTCCAACCTAAACCCCCCTGGTGCACCCTGAGGCTGCTTCCTCTGCTCCTGTCCCTTGTTACCTGGCAGAAGAGCCCAGCCCTCACCTGGCACAGCCACGGGGCTGGGTTATGAAGGCACAGGTTCCTTTTTCCCAGCCATCATGGCAATGAATTCCCAGTTGTGGGAGGACCAGTCTAACAGCTCTTAGCACCAAACTTTGGGACACTAAAATAGGTTTTTTACTGTTCAGATAAAGCAGTTTCTAAAAACCACCCAGTCAGGCAGCAACAGAGGCGACAGCTTTTAAATCCTGCATTGATCCAGCAACAGTAACTGAACTGTTTTTCCACCTTACAGTTTCCAAATGCTATTTCTGGCTAACCCACAGTTTGAAGACCCCTGTGAACAGCAAAGGGAAAAACACATCCAACTCAATTGGCCAGGAAAACCAGGCAGAGCCCTGTGGAGCAACAAATGCATCAAAATAATTGCTGCTAACACAATTTTAGCCATAACACATGCAGGGAAGAGCTGTGGCCAAAATCAACAGCATGTACAGTGAGAATCCACATGGGGAGGGACAGCAGGTTAATTGCAGATTGAGGAAAAGCAGCAGAAACCAAAAGCTGGGAGCTGTTGGTCTTTTAAAAAGCGAGAAGTGAAAATCCAGATTAATTGGAAATGAACAGACAAGGTCTTTATTTTGACAGAAATCACCTGGGAGTGTTAAAGATCAGACTCAGAGTTAATTCCTGAAGCAAAAATGAAACCAGGCTTCTACAAGATTAATAAAAATTCATTTCTGGCTGTTCTGCAAGCGACAACAGAAACAGCTTCTCCATATTCCAAATTGCTTTATATTCCCCAGCTGCCTTCTTCCTAAAGGCTCTGCTGAGGGATCAGCTGGAGACCAAGAGTTCACTCCGAGTGCCAGGACACATTTCCACATTTCCACATTGCAAGTACTCATTGGAGTTAAAATGCCTCAGCAAAGGCAGCAATCCCCAGCTCCTCCACAAAATGGTTCTTTGTTGCTCTTAAACCTCAGACTTGTGTCTTTTTTTATGGCCTGACCCACTCCTGGGATTTGCCTAAGGAGCAATCCGAAGTCTGATTAAGAAGGCAATCAGATCCATGTGCACCGGCCTACAGCACTTCTGGGGAAAGCAGAGGCAGCAATAACAACAACAAAATGAAGCTTAAGCAGTTCTAGCAGGTCCCAGGCGTGAGGGAGGGCTCAGGCCAGGACTGGGGGCAGACACTGCAAGAGAATAAAAATAACCCCTACCTTGGAGCCATGCCTCGCCAGCACCTCCCATTCCCCAGCAGTCAGGGCAACCTCCTCCTTGATGGGACATTTGAAATCATCTGCGAGAGACCACGAGCATCAAGCACTGCCCTCCCCAAAGCACAGCCCAGGCCAAGAGGAGCTGCCAGGGCTGCAGCCCTTACCCTCACTGTGGACACAGGGCTGCCCCCAGTCGTGGCTGCCTGGCTTCAGCACTGCTGTCACCCTGTACAGGTGACAGAAGCCCGTTTTGCACTCGTTGGCTCGGATAAAGCAGAGCTCTTCCTCCTCCCCCTCCGGCTGGATGAAAGGATAGAAGATATCATGAACCTGCCACACAAGATGAGAAACCTGTGAGTGATTTGCTTTATCAAACCCGGATTCAACACCAAACTTGGGAGCACTGAGTAGCAAAGCCCCGAGCAAGGACTTAACTGGACACCCAATCAACCTGAGAAAGGTTGATGAGAGGAGGAAAGAGCAGCCTGTGCTCTCCTCCCAGCCCCGAGCCTCTTACATTTATCCACACATCAGTGGTTTCTTCATAGATCACAAATGGCTGGACGTTTTCTGGCACAGTTTTGGCAAATTCAGCACGCTGCTCCTCATTCTCTGGGACTGGAATAAAGAGTGCTGGAGGCAGGAGGACTAGCTGGAGCCGCTGCTGAGGTCTGTCCAGGAACATGGCCCAGGCACTGGGGAAACAGGTCAGAGGTGAATGTCAGCACCACAGAACAGAGGTCCCTTTCCAACACTCAGAACATGCAACCCCTTTCTTCCCTCCTGCTGCCAGAAAGGATTTGGGCATCTGAATGCAAAGCTTTTCTCATCACTGCTGCTTTCTAATCCCCTGGAAGCTGTGCCAACACACACACACTGCCAGACAGCTCTGGTATTTCACAGGGGTATCGCTCCGACGAGATGTCTGACAGATCTGCCAGCGCCTGTTCCAAGGGAGCACTGCTACCAGAGCCCTGTCTCCGGAATGGAGCTGCTCCTTGGACACCCCCAGACAGCCCTGTCTGTGCTCCAGCTCTCCTCCAGCTCAAGTGATCACCCTGTCTGCAGCCTCCTCTCATGCTCCGGCACAGAGTGCCAGGGGAAGGAGCTGCTGCAGTCCCAGCCCTGCTCCCCTCCGAGGAGAGTCCCTGCAGGTGGCTGCACTGCAGCCTCTCAGCTTGACAGATGGCAAAGCAGGGCCACCCCAAGGCCTGCGGGTGCATCCCGGGCAGTTTCACCATCAAAGACAGATTGTGAGAAGAGCCAGCTCTGCCCCAGTGCCGCAGGATTTCAGGAACTGAGATATTCAGCACATTTAGATAAGCTCTGGTGCAGAACATCACAATCACCTCTGGGATTACCTGCTGGAAAGCTCTCTAAATTTCCTTTCCAGAGCAGAAAATTAATGACAAGTTACAGAATGCCACCTTCAAAGACAGCCAAGTCACCTTAACTTAATCTGCACACACACCAGTTAACAGCCAAGCCAGCTTGGGAGGGGGGAAATTCAGAACTTTAAAATTTCAGTCAGATTGGGGTGAGCTCTGTAACTCCCCAGGCAAGGCTGTGTGTCCCAACTGGAGCAGCAGGCAGTCCCAGAGCAGTCCTTCCCTTTGGACACACTGCACAAAGGATGTGGCACCACAGCCCCTGCCCCTGCCCTGGGATTCAGGCTTTGATGATAAACTGTGCCAAGGAACAAAGATAAAACTGCCCAGACACCCCCATTTCCAGCAGGAAACATTGTACCTGCGTCAAACACCTTCAGCTCCAAAGAGTTCCCCAGGACTGGCCACCGAATGCATCAATGCCATTTAACCCTGGCTGTGACAAACCCTGGCACTCTGCTCTGCTTCATTCCTGCTTTTAGGATGTTACTGCACTGAGGAAGCCAAATATTCTTGTGCCATTTCAGGGCTTTAAAACCAGGTCATGAACACAGCATGTCCAGGGTCTGCAACCAGAGGAGCCCTTGGGAGTTATTTTGGGAGGAAAATGAACTCACAATTTGCCATCCCGGGTCCATCCAGCACGGGCAATGTACTCCACAGTGGGAAACAAGGCAGCAAAGGGTTGCACCAGCTCTTTGTCCTGAGCACACACAATCTGCAGCAAAACCAAGGCCCAACATCAACCCAGAGCAGCAGAGCTCATCACCTGCTCCCAGGGAAGCTCGGGGAGATGGCACAACAAGGAAGTTTAGCTACTGCCATCAGCAAGGGTCAGGCCAGGAGAAGCAAGCCTTGCTACAAAGAGCAGGAAGAGAAGGGAAAAACAGGCTTCAAAGCAAAATGATTTTGGCATCCAGCCACAGGAAAGGACACGGGCAGGGACTGAAGCCCTGGATTAGACCTGGCTCCAGCTCTCCTGTCTCTGCCATGGTGTACCAGGCAAGCCCCACTTTCCCCTTCCCTCCACACTTCCCCAGAATGATTCTCAAGTCTTTCTAATTCTTGGATAAACACATTAGAGAAGCAGGTATTACAAGAGAATAAAAAACCCCAGACTAATGCTCTGTAGGATTTCTTTGTGACCTTGTTTTAATTCTAGGGAGCTTCAAAAACCCTCCTGTGCAAGGTCCCCTTGTGAGTTATCACTTACCTTACCCTTGCTGTCTGTTTTAAATTCTGCCAGTTTCAATGTAATCTTGGGGTTTTTGCTGCCTGCAGAGAAGAAGTGAAAAAAACCCCAAGATGATCAAGTTGAACATTCTGTGGTTACACAAAACACAGCTTCTAAAGGAGAACAGCCCCTGGTCCTACTGAAATGGCTCTGTGTGAATTTACAAATATCAAATATGCATGTGAGCAAACACCAGAGTCGTTCTGGGAATGGGAACAGTTTGCTTTGCCTTCCCAAGCTGGCTGTGCACGCTCCCAGGAGGGAGAGGAAAGATGGGATTCAGAATTTATTCCACAATACACCACCAGACACGTTCCACTTCCTCAGCAATCCCTTCATTTCGGGCTGGGATTTAAAGTTCAGCCTTTCTTGCAGCAGATTTTGGGACTGGAGAATCAATTAGGTCTCAACTTTTACAACCAGTTCCTACATCCCAGTAAGTGCCCAGATTAATGATGCAAAGTTTAGAGCCCCAATTCCACTGCAGGCTCCAGCAGGAGCCCAGAGCTGCCTCAGCAGCCCCACGTTTCACTCACCTGTCCTGGGGTACCGATAGGAATCTGTTTTTCTCTCCTCCAAGGCAGGTGAAGGAACATGAATTATCTCCACCTCTGACTCATCCACTTCCTCATACAAGATCCGCAGCGTTTTTAAATCCTCTGAGCCTGGGACAGAGAGCAGCAATGTTTGCAACAGCATTTCCTGCTGGTTCTGGCTGGCCTGGAGCACTGGTGCAGAGGGAACACCTGCACAGCCCCAGCTCTCAGTGAGCACCTCCAACACTCCACAATACAATCCCCCAGTGCTCTGTTCCTTCAGGTCATTTCCTCAAAGGAAAACCACGCTCAGCAGCTCATTCCTAGCAGGAGGCAGCAGCCAGGATTTGATGAGCAGAACAGTGACTGACCTTCTGTGGAAGCTGTGGGACACCACCAATAGCCCGTGAAGCGATCAAACTCCTCCTGAATGACAAAAGTGGCCACACCAGCAGACTTGGGGTCATCCAGAACATTGGATAAGCCTGGAGAGCGACAAAGACAAGACAGCATTTGCATTTCGCATTTCCATCTCCTTGAAAAATGCTGACCCAAAATGCACTGGTAAGGAATGAGGCAGGAGTGTGGGCACAGCAGATCCTCAGCAGGGATTCCCTCCTGGGCTGCAGGAAGCCCTGGTACCTTTATGGCAGAACGTCATCCGCCTCTCCTCGCCCGTCTCGATGTTTGCCACCCACAGGTCGTTGTTGTTGATGAAGGAGAAGAAGGCTGGGTCAGCAGGGCAGATCTTGGGATCCATCCGTGGCCCCGTGCACTGAGTCTTGATCTCCAGAGGCTTCATTGGAGACACCTACAGCAAGAGACACACACAGAGCTGGCTGCCACATCAGCTCCCAGCTCTGCAGAGAAAAATCCCGAACCAGAGACACTGCACAGCCCGGGGCAGGATGGCAAAGGGGCCTGACAGGACACAAGAGCAACCACCATAACAAAATGCATGAAGATGTGGAGCAGGTCCAGAGCAACCACAGAGATCCTCCAAGGGCTGGAGCCCCTCTGGAGCCAGCCTGGGAGAGCTGGGAGTGTCCACTGGAGAAGAGAAGGATGTGGGGAGAACTCAGAGCCCCTGGCAGTGCATGAAGGGGCTCCAGAGAACCTCCTGTGAGGGTGGGTGCCCAGAGCAGCTGTGGCTGCCCCTGGAGCCCTGGAAGTGTCCAAGGCAGGCTGGACAGGGCTTGGAGCACCCTGGGACTCTGGAAAGTGTCCCTGCCATGGCAGGAGGTGACACTGGGATGGGCTTTAAGGTCCCTTCCAGCCCAGCCTGGGATTCCACGTGCAGCTGTCTCCAACCAAAACCACGGAGCCCCTTTGAGGCGATGTCCATGACACCCCTGGCACTCACCATGAACCCATTCTTGCCCCCATCTCGACAGTGGAAGAGGCTGTTGCTGGCCTGGAAGAGGAACAGGCCACTCTCACTGTGGAAATCGTAAGATGTTATCCCAAAGACGCCCAGCCTCTTGCGCTCCCTCAGGAGCTCCTCCTCTCTGGAGTACATCCCGTGGTGAGGGGTGGCCTGGAATTGAAGGGAAGGAACATCTGAAAGGATCTGCAAGGACAGGAACGCTCACAGGCGTGCTCTGAGCCTGTCACAAGAGCCCAGCTCAAACAGGCAGCACTGGCAGGGTGCAGGTCCCCAATTCCTGCACTCCAGGCTACAGCTGTGGGGTCCAGCCTAAACCCACACACCCCAAATTTCCCTGTACAGGAGGGCTGAGCTGTGAATCCCTCAGTTCTGCACTTGGCACTTCAGCATGAACTGAGAACAGCTGCTTATGCAAATGAGATGTAACCAATTAACTTAATGACGTTATCTGCAGCCTTCACAAACAGTTTCCATGTCAGACACTGCAAACAAAAGTTCTTCCGGGATCTTGAATTACCCTGGAGAGAACTGGCAGCCCAAATGGGGTCAAGACAGGTAAATTCTGTTCCACCAGGAACTCTTTAAGTAGGGAAAAAAGACCAACACTCCAATGCTGTCAGTGACAAAGGACATGAAGATACTGAAACCAGGGAAGGGAAAACTCCCTCCCTTTCTGGTGCACTCAGAGCAGTGTGAGGCAGAAGCAGCAATTTAAACTCAGCTTTCCCAGCTTGTTAAAAGCAGGAAGGATGACAGGCAGCACACAGATGTCCCCACCATCACACAGTTTCCCCAGGCCCTGACAGCCCAGGCTCTCCCCACTCTGGCTTACCTGAAAGTGATCCAGCATCTGTTTCCAGGACAAGAGCAGCAAGGCCTCCTTCCGTACCTTTTTGGGAATCTCTGAGTAAAGAAGGGAATTCTCTCTGCTACCATATGGCATTCCTGTCAGGAGGACAAAAGCACCATCCTGCTTAAGATGAGCTAGCCAGGACAGAGAGGCCCCTGGGCAAACTCACACAGAACTCTGCAAACAGAGGGGCTGGGGCTGCCCAGAGACCTTTACCCACTTTGCTTCCCAAGCAGCTCCCAGATCAATCCCAGAATAACATCTGAACCACTCAGATATTGCTTTGTTTGCAATTTTCCTAAGCAAGATTTAACACTACCCCACTCTCCAGAACGTATCAGGTCCAATTTTCCCCTCTGTGCCTGTCCATGTCCCAGATCCTCTCCAAGAGCACCACTCCCTGGACGGTGACTCAACATTACTCTCCACGTTTCTCATAGAGAAATTTGCTACAGGAAGCTCCTTCAGGCCAAGGCAGCAGCTTGCAAAGGGGGAAGGAAAAGCTTGGAAGCTCCAGAGAGCCCATTCAAATGTGGAACAGTATCCTACAGAGTCAAAAGACCTTGTCATTTTACATAAGCCTTTGACTGTGGTTATCAAATGAGCTCCTGGCCTTCATCCAACTTCCAAAACAACCATCAAATATCCTGACGGTGATTCTGACAGTTTCCACAAAAACAAAGACCATGAACTTGCCCTCTGCTTATGCTGTAGAGACTCCCTGGATCAGAAATTCACACAGGGCTATGTGCCCTGATACTGCCTACTCTGCACATGTTCCGGGCAGAACAGAGAGATTTCCGAGCTGGCTGACCCAGCAGTAGTTACTTCAAATTAAAACTGAAATATTAATAAGTGCTCGGGAAGCAGAGCAATATGTGAGGATCTAATCCTCAGAGATGCAGGAACACCAAAGTGCTGAGCATGTGGTGTTTAACATAAGCAGCATCTGCCACCATACAACAGCAAACTCAGCAGGGATGGCCCAGGAATGATTGAAGATGGCCAGAGAGGAAAAACTGCAGAGAGGAACAAATGACTGGACACACACATCTGACACCCAGGCACTGATCTGCACTTCCCTTCCCCTTCTCTCAGAACTTTCTCCAGTGAGCTCAGGCTGACCACAATCAATTGGCATTTACAAGGAAAATGTTGAGTTCCTCCCCAAAGCCAGTTTACTTTGCTTCCAAGTGAAATATTCCAGCCTACAGCAACGTTCATCAGGAGTCTCCATCCACTCCTCAGTTTCATTTCAACACTTCAAATGTTATTTAATGCTGGGGCAGTACCAGCACACTGAGTTAAACACTTGTGAACTTCCAGAGAAGCTGTGGCTGCCCCATCCCTGGGAGTGTCCATTATCATGGCAGAAGAATCAGCATTTAAATCAGCCTTTACCTTTTATTAGGGACATCTGAGAAGAGGTACCCTGGGATTACCTGGCTGATGCTGATCTTAACTGAGGGATTAATCTGCTCTAAGCCCTGTGCAATTCCTTAAGGAAGGAAACACTGAAAAGGCCCTCGTGTATCCTCATTCCTGCTCCTGGAACAGTCACACCCTGGCAGAACACCAACCACCCAGTAGCTGGTTTGGTTGCCATTTCATACAACAGAACATTAAAAAAATTTAAAATTAGCCACTTAGTTCTTTAATCATCTAGATCAAAACCAGTATCAAAGTGAACTGGAAATACATTCAGCTTTAAATCAAGCCTCACTGCTCAGACTTGACAAGAAAAATACGCCAGCTCTGGATCCTGCCCTTCAGAGCAGCACTTGTGTCCCAAGAATTTATGAGAACTACACAAATCAAAGTCACAAATCAAGTCACTGGCACACACAGGAGCTGCTCAGTGACAAAAGAAATCAGTCCCTCAAACCCAGCATCCTACAGTGACCTCCAGTCCAAAGCTGGGAAAGAAGGAAGAGCAGCAGGGTCACTTCAGGGCAGCAGTCACTGCACAGTTGCACATCCGGCAATTTTTGTACTGGCCCAGCAATGATCAGCTCATGCCCCAAAGCACAACAAACTCTTTATAGTCTATAAAGCTTCCCATGTCACCAGCGACAAAATTATCCAGTTCCTAAAATCCAACAACTCTCACTAATTACACCGTGGCTCCATCTGGAGCAAGGGACCTGTACAGCACAGGATTCTGCTTCAGTCCCACTGAAGGAAAGGGACATCTCCCTGCAAAGCCAGGAACAGCTCACTCCACCACAATTCTGTTCCCTGCTCCTGAAAGCATCCTACCCTCACGACACTTAATAAAGCAGGAGACACCACCACCCTGCCATTAATATGGTGCAACATATAATTAGTCATTACTGACAGCAAATTTCTTGGAAAGTCAGTCTGGTTAATGAAGGAAGTAAATCCCGTTTCTCCCAAGCTCCAGAGGCACCTGACAGTCCCTTCTCCTGTGTGACACAGGACACAGAAGTGCTGGCTGGCCAACACTGCCCTGTCACAGCTGAGCCCTGGTTTGGGCTTGTCTGAAGCTGGGGAGTCCCTGCTCAGTCCCAGGCGTTGCAGAAGATCCTGCAAGCCCTGAGCCACGTTACCCAACCTCAGTTTGCCCATTTCACAAGGGGGATCCCTCCCAGTCCTCCCAGTCCTGAGTGTGAAGAGCCCCAGGTTCCCCCAGGCTTACCCAGGTAATAGAGGCGGTGAGAGTGCGGGCTGGACTCCTCTGTTTTCCGGACAAACTGGAAATCATGGGGAGCTTTGTTGACTATCATGCCCGAGTACTTCCTGCTGCTGTGAATAATGTCACGCAGCCCATCCCAAGAATGCTTTTGCACCTGGAACTGGGAAGGCACATCCTCCATCTCCACCACTTCGGAGCTGTCCGAGAGCGTGTCCACTGCAGTCATCCTCGCTTCCCCTTCAGAACTGGGCAAAAAACTGAGGGAGGAGTAGAGGGACACAATTAAGCCCCAAAATCAAGCAGTGCTTCTTGAACTACAGATGCTGGGATTCTCTGCACTCAAGGATGACATTTTAAACGTATTAAAGGAAAAGTCCATCTCCCATCCCATATGGAATCCTGCAAATGAAGATGGTGACCTCAGCAAACTCCCTCTCCCAGGGCTGGCTCTAGGAATAAACTGCTAAAGGAAGCACAAGCAGCAGGTTCTGGTGCAGACCATGAGCAGCTTAACTCAAAGGAAAACCACTCCAGGAATTTGAACAGAGATGTCAGCAGAGCTAAACTATCATAAAGGCACTTAAACTCCTGCCCTGGGAGACCACAGAACTGGAATCCCCTTCCTATCCCAAAGGAAAACCTGCCACTGCTTGGGGATAGAGGCTCAAACCCAAGCACAGCAAATCACTCACCTGAGGAGATCCTGAGGCCAGGAATGAAGTAAGAGAGATGGGGAAACAGGAGGAAAAAGTGTAACTGCTTTGCTAAGAGAGAGAAGGCAGCAGGAGCAGACCCTGTCTGCACCCTGAGAAACGTGGCACACATTCCTGAGACTTCCCAGGGAGCAGGTGTGGAAGGAGAGGACAAGAACCGCCTCCACATTAACTCAAATGTTAATTTGAGGTGAGGTGGACCCACAGACTTGCCCAAGGTCAGTGATGTCATCCACTGCAAAGCAGGAATGAGCTGAGGACTAGGGAAACCTGTTTCTGGCAGCCCACTGGAGAAGTAGGATGTCCCTCCAAGAGGACATTTGAGGGGTTTTGGAGGTACCTGAAAGAATGTTACAGAGAACTTCAGAAGAACTTCAGTTTACTGGACAAAATTAACCTGGAGAATTTTGCCCCAAGAAGACAGAATCAGCCTTGTGCAAGGGCTGAAAATGTAACATCCCCTCAGACTCCTAAGTGCCAAAACTGCACCAAATTGTGCCAAAAGTAACACAAGCACAAGCTCCCCAAATAATTCTGTAGGTACTCCAGGTACCTAGTGCCCAGCAGTAAATCCACAGCTGGAAAATGGATGAAGAGGGGTATTTTCCAATCAAAGGCAGGCAGGAAGCCCAAGTGAAACCACAAAAGAGAACACGATGGGATGTTCTACGACTGTGTGTCTGTGGCCTCTGCCTGATCCAGGCTCTCCACTGCAGCAGCTAAAATCACAGCTGAAGGCAGAAGTGCTGCTTGTCAGAAACACATAACAGAAAAACCATGAGAATCCATGAACTGAGTGCAATTCTCCCAACTCCATCCCACTGCAGGTCAGTGAAACACTCTGGCTCCAGCTCACAAAGCCTGGCCCTTGGGTGGCTCTCAGCCAGATGATGAACCCATCTCAGCCAGGCTGGCTCCTCACAAGCCAGAGTTTAACCTTTCAAAGCAGCCCACAGATGTGACACTGGTACCTGTCCCCAGCTGAACTGGAGCCTGAAGCCCCTTCCAGACTATTCTGCCATGATTTTACCATGTGAACAGCACAGCTCTAAGCTTGGCACTGTTCTCTTCCTGGAGATTTGGGCACTAGAAAGGAGTGGGGAAGTGGGAGAAGCAAAGCAGCCTCCACACAAACTGAGGGAGAGCGTTGGGAATTACTGCTGGAACCCTCACAAAATCACACAATGGTTTGAACCTTAAAGATCATCTAATTCCAAACCCCTGCCATGGGCTGGGATACCTCCTACTAGAAGGGAAAAAAACCCTTAAAACTCAGGTCCTGACATGATCCAGAGGAAAATGAAACTCAGATTTCTGCCTCTGTCACTACAGCCACCTCTGGAAAAAGACTCAGTCAGTATTTGATAACACTGTGTACATAAGTAAACAAGAACAAGGAGTAACTTATCACAGAGTAGATTTGGGGATTACATTACTCAAATGTGAGCTGGATCAAGACACAGTTATTAACCACCCAAAGACAGGCAGCAAGAGCACATTGCAGATCTCCACCTTGCTGAAGCCCTGGCCCTCCTGCCCCTGCCGAGATGACTCAGAGCTGTTGCAGGAACACTGCTCTCTCCACTCCCAAAAACATGGAGCTGCCCCTTGGGGGCCTTTTAATGCCATTTGTGCCCTGCCAGGTGAGCTGGGTGAGCCACCAACCCTGCTCTGGGGGAAGGTGTTAGTCTGGAGGGGACCACAAGCACAGGTGGGAAATCAGAACCCAGAAAAAAAACTGTAAAACTCGATAATGGAAGTGAGTGAAACAAGTTATTGTCCTGAGTCACTTCCTGACTCACAGATCCTGACACAGAGCTCCCTGGGCAGGACTGCACAGATGGGATTTCTCAGGAGCCTCTCAGTGCAGAGGTGACTGCTGCTCTGTCCCAGCCCCAGAGCTGACTGCTGCTCTGTCCCACAGCACACAGAGCTGACTGCTGCTCTGTCCCACAGCACACAGAGGTGACTGCTGCTCTGTCCCAGCCCCAGAGGTGACTGCTGCTTTGTCCCAGCCCCAGGGGTGGCTGCTGCTCTGTCCCAGCTCCAGAGCTGGCTGCTGCTCTGTCCCAGCCCCACAGGTGACTGCTGCTCTGTCCCAGCCCCACAGGTGACTGCTGCTCTGTCCCACAGCACACAGAGGTGACTGCTGCTCTGTCCCAGCTCCAGAGCTGACTGCTACTCTGTCCCAGCTCC
>PYHW01009640.1:163537-188152 GCA_013186435.1 Turdus rufiventris
GAGGTGACTGCTGCTCTGTCCCAGCCCCAGGGGTGACTGCTGCTCTGTCCCAGCCCCAGGGGTGACTGCTGCTCTGTCCCAGCCCCAGAGGTAACTGCTGCTCTGTCCCAGCTCCAGAGCTGACTGCTGCTCTGTCCCAGCTCCAGAGGTGACTGCTGCTCTGTCCCAGCCCCAGGGGTGACTGCTGCTCTGTCCCACAGCACACAGAGCTGACTGCTGCTCTGTCCCAGCTCCAGAGCTGACTGCTGCTCTGTCCCACAGCACACAGAGCCCACATGGGGACCTGGACGTACCTTCTCCAACTTCCTGCAGTCTCGTTTTCCAGACGAACCCTCTTTATCTTCTGCATTAACTACTCAGAGAGCTGGGCAGGACAGGAAACTGGGGAGGAAGAGGGGAGAAAGATTTCACACAACTGCTGGGTAACAGATCTTCCATAGGTCACATTTCCAGCTGAGCAGGGAGGCACAAATAAATCCTTGGGTTTCATTGCTTGGTCCAAATCTGTTCTGTCAGCACAGCCTGGATTTGAACAGCCCTGATAAATCTGAGAGCCTTCATCTGAACAACGAGGCTCAGTGAACTCTGTGGTGTGCCTCGCTCTTTCCCAGAAAATTCTTCTTAAAATCCAAGAATCTTGAGTACTGAACCCTTCTGCCACCCCCTTCCCAAAATCCTGGAATTCTTTCAAGTGTCAGGTACTAAAAACTGACAAAACAGAGGTCTGGTCCATACACTTGGAGGGAAGAGCCAAACAAAGGGCACACCATAAGGAGCCAGCCAGAGGGCCACAGTCCCACCTGGGACATAAAAAGCACATTTATCTTCCAAGCCTGAGCACTGCTCCCCTGTGCCTCAGCCTGCTGCCACGAGGAGCCCTGGCTCCCCACAGCAATCTGCTCCCCAGCAGCACAGGAAGGTGCTTCTCTGCCCAAGGTCCTCTCTCCCCAAGTACAAAGGTCTTTAGCTCTGAATCAGACACACTCAAGAACAGCCACCGCCTTCTGTCGAGGTCCTGCCCTCCCCAAACAGCCAAAAACGCACTCACAGGGGACCAGGAGAGACAAAGCATCACAAAGAAACTCCTCGGCTGCAGAGGAGAGCATTGAGGGAGGAAGCAGCTGCATTCAGCAATTTCAGGACAGTTTTTGATGCAGGCACCAAGGGCAGCGGGAGGGATGCTCAGGAATGCTGAGTAACCCGGGCTGATCTCCCAGCTGACCCTGCCTGGAGCAGCGGGTTGGAGCAGAGGCTTCCCGAGGTCCTGCCAGGCTCGGCTGTTCTGTGATTTTAATAATTCTGAGGAACAGCTTAACCCTCGTTGCACCCAGCCCAGATCACGCATTTCACACAAGGAAGGAACAGTAAAATCTTGAACCAGGAAAAAAAAAAAAAGCAACTAAGCAAAATAGACAAAAGAGATCAGGAACCAGCGTGAATCATTCGGGAAGAGCCAAGGGAACACAGGAACAGAGTCACCTACAGGAGCCCTTACAACACGTCCCTGTCGTGGCCGGGAGCTTTAAGATCTCCAAAAATTAAAGCAGCTGAGGGTGGGATAAAGCGGTGGAGATTTCTCCAGAGAGGGACGAGCTCTGGCAAAGGCTGCCAGCAGCCCGTGTCCCTCTGCAGCTCCCGCCGGGAGCTCTGCCCTTGGTGCAGAGGAAAGGCCGGGCTTTGGGATGGCAGGAGAGGGGGATCCCCGGGGATGGAGCATCCTGCGCCCCATCTCCCTCACTGCTGCAGGCGGCTCCGTCCTGGGGAGAACAGCGAGCAGCCCCCAACCCGCCGGGGCTGAGCGGGGCACACGGGACCCCCTCCACGGGCAGGGACAGCCCCCATCACCCCATCCATGGGCACACATGGGAGCAGCGAGTGCGAGCGGCCCCCCGAGGGCCAGGCCAGGCCTGGGGGCGAACCCGGGCGAGCGATCGCCCCGCGGGGCAAGGAGAGGCCGCCCCCATCCCTCGGGGGGACAGAGCGCTCGGACGGGGCAAACCCCGCACCCCGGCCCCTCGGGCACCCGGCACAGAGGGGATGCGGCCAGCGGAGCGCTCCCCGCCCGCCTCAGCCGCCCCTCACGGTGAGGGCCCCACCCAGCCGTGCCCGCACCGGGGCGGGACCCCCCGGCCCCGCCATTCCCCCCTCCCCTCCTCACTCACCGCGGGGCGCGGCGACCTCCCCGTGCCGGGCGGGGGTGGGGGCGGCTCCTGCGCGGGAGGGAGGGCGGGGGAGGGAGGGGGCGGCGGCGGCTCCGTCAGTGCCGCTCCATGTCCCGGGCGCGGGGCAGCCCCGGAAACGGGGGCGCGGGGGCGGCGGCGGCCACGGCGCGACCTCTGACCCGGCGGCGGAAGTGGCGGGAGCGCGCGCACGCGGCGGGAGCGCGCCCGGGCGGCGCGGGAGAAACCACTGCTTCCGGCGGGGGGGAGATGCCTGCGGGAGCACGGAGGCGTTACAAAACCACACAGGGTAGATTAGGGGGTGGAAAAGACCTCTGAGGTCATGGAGTGCAACCTGTGAGCGACAGTCACCTTGGCCTCCAGACCATGGAGCTAAGTCTGTCCTTAAACACCTCCAGGGACGGTGAGTCTGCCGCCTCCCTGGGCAGTCCGTTGCAATGCCTTCGTGGAGAGGGGGATGCACAGAGAGAATGGAGGCTGATACAAGGTAAAAAAGCACGGAGATAAGATTCTCCCTTGCCCTCAGAGATGGGCCCCTCATTCAGCATTTATTGCCGTCGTGGGGCGGCTGTGGAGCCATTCTCATCTCTCATGCTTCACCTCCCGTTTTCAAGGAATGGTCGGGTCCGGCTGGGCACTGTTGCTGAGGGAAGCCGGGAACAGTACTTTCAACGGGCGTTGGTGGTATAGTGGTTAGCATAGCTGCCTTCCAAGCAGTTGACCCGGGTTCGATTCCCGGCCAACGCAAGTTCGCTTTTTTCTCCTCGTGTTATGATTTTTTTTTCCCCGTTTCTCACCGATCCGAACCGAATTGAGATGCACCGGCACGCGGAGCGCCCGCCCGGCTGCGCTTTGCCTGCTTGGGCCGGCGGGAGGCGGGCGCTGCTCAGCGCACGGTGCCCGTTACTTCTCTTCCCAACTCGCAGCGGAGGCCCGAGCAGTCAGGAGACGGCGGGGAAATAAATAAATAAATAAACAAACAAATAAATAAATCCGTATTAAAAAACTAAAAGAACTTTAAGCCCCGCCAAAAAAAAAAATAAACAAGAAAATAAAACAAGCATAATAAGCCACCACGAGGAAGAAAAGAGAAAAAAAGTAGGTGTTTCCGCCCGGGATCGAACCGGGGACCTTTCGCGTGTGAGGCGAACGTGATAACCGCTACACTACGGAAACCCGCCATGAGAAGAGCTGTCGGGTCGCAGCCCATGTTCCCACCATGGCGGCTGAGGGGCCGCGAACCTCCCTCACGGTAACCTCAGCATAAACCTCCTGCAAACCACAAGAAATGCCGCGCGGGGGTCCCAGCGATTATCAGCAGTGATTAACTGCAGTTCCCAGAGACCCGCTGGCCTCAGGAGGAGGCTGAGGTGCGCGGCCCGGGCGCTGTTTCGGGGTCCCCCTCAGAGAGCCCCACAGGGAGGTTCGCGCTGAGGGGGCGCAGGGCGCTGCTGAAGAAATAAAAGTCTCTTCTCCCTAAGGCAGCTGCCACCAGATGTCGGTAGAATAGTGGCGACAGGGAGTGGAGCTCCCTGGAGAGCTTGGCCCAGGGGACAGGGGCTGGAAGAGGAGCAATCCCCAAGGACAGGCCTGTTGGCAATCACAGACTCACAAGATGCCAGCTTGGTTTGTAATGGAAGAACTTTAAATCTCATTTTATTGCACCCCTGGGACACCTTCCACTGTCCCAGGATGCTCCAAATCCCATCCCACATAGTCTTGGACACTCCAGGGATCCAGGGGCAGCCACAGCTGCTCTGGGAATTCCAGAGGAATTCCTGGGAATTCCCAGGCCTCAGCACCCTCACTCAAGAGCTGACAGTCCCAGACAGTTCTGAGTTTGTTCCTCTCATCCTACCGCAATGTTAACAACTTGCTTAATGGCAATCCTTCCCTTTTTGGCAAAACCTCGGCCCTTGGAATCAGGTGGTAACATGAGACTTATGTTTTCATGTTTTGTTTTCTTTGTTTAAGTGTATTTTATGCTCTGCTGGCTGCAGGGAAAAGCTTAGAAGGGAGAAATGAATCATAAACCCAGATGAAAGCGAAAAGAACCTCATTTTTAATAACACTTGCTCTTACTAAAATCTACTTTCAATTTTACAATTTAATTTTACAATTTTGTAGCTGATCTTTTGATCTGGGGCCAAAAGGGCTAGAAAAGAGGTTGATACGTGCCCTTTAACTTCAGGGCTCGCCAGTGCTTTGTTCTGATCTGATTTATGATAAGGATTATAATGTTACATCCAAGTCTGTGACAAACCTGATGTCTCGGGACTTGTTTGCTTTGTGCTGTTGTTAAACATCCTGGAATGAAATCCTTTTAGCCTGCAGCTGGCAGAGAGGATTGGTTACAACCTTTGCACTGAGCATCAGCCGAGCGTGCCGGGGCAGAGCTGATCGATACCTGGGGGCAAGGTCCCCTCCTCGAGCAGGGAAGGGGATCTGTCAGCGACCCGAGAGCATCCACAGAGCTGATCAATACCTGGGGGCAAGGTCCCCTCCTTGAGCAGGGAAGGGGATCTGTCAGCGACCCGAGAGCATCCACAGAGCTGATCAATACCTGGGGGCAAGGTCCCCTCCTCGAGCAGGGAAGGGGATCTGTCAGCGACCCGAGAGCATCCACACAAATTCACTTTGGCTTCTGTTTCCTCCTGCAGGCCTCTCGCAGCCTGGGTGGGGAGAGGAGCCGCAGAACAGGCAGCACCAGCTCCAGGTACCTGTGGGAGGCAGAGGCAGGAGTTCATGAAAGACATCGTGCTGTGGGTGTGAGCTCCATGAAAGGCGTTGTGCTGTGGGTGTGAGCTCCCAAACCCGCCCAGATCCCACAGCAGTGCTTGGTTCTGTGCTGGGAGCCCTGGCACACACTGAGTCGTGAGCTCTGGATGCTCCTTGTTGGCTCTCCATGCCCCTCGTGGAGTCTCCATGCTCCTCATGGGCTCTGGTTGCTCCTCGTGGGCTCTCCATGCTCCTTGTGGGCTCTGGTTGCTCCTTGTGGAGTCTCCATGCCCCTCGTGGGCTCTGGTTGCTCCTCGTGGGCTCTCCATGCTCCTTGTGGGCTCTGGTTGCTCCTCGTGGGCTCTCCATGCCCCTCGTGGGCTCTGCATGCTGTTCATGGGCTCTCCATGTCCCTCGTGGGCTCTCCATGCCCCTCGTGGGCTCTCCATGCTCCTCGTGGGCTCTCCATGCTCCTCGTGGGCTCTCCATGCTCCTTGTGGGCTCTGCATTCTCCTCGTGGGCTCTGCATGCCCCTCGTGGGCTCTGGATGCTCCTTGTGGGCTCTCCATGCCCCTCGTGGGCTCTCCATGCTCCTTGTGGGCTCTGGTTGCTCCTCGTGGGTTCTCCATGCCCCTCGTGGGCTCTGGTTGCTCCTCGTGGGCTCTCCATGCCCCTCGTGGGCTCTCCATGCCCCTCGTGGGCAGGCTGGCTTTGGGGGCCCAGACAAAGCCCCCTCTTCCCGCTGGTTCCTGCTTGCTGGAATGGCTCCCAGGGATGTTCTGCCTTTTCTGACAAGGATCCATTGTCAGGGTCGGCTCAAACTTTGCCCGCAGGACAAAGATCCTGCAGCGCTCTCCCTTCCAGGCCCTGACCTCTGCCATTTCCTCCGCTCCCAGCACGTCCCACCCGTGTGGCCCTGCTGGGTGTGCGAGCCCCCCGTGCCTCACCCCCATGGAGCAGGGGAAAGGACTGGCAGGGCAAAGAGACCCCTGGGGCTCATTTGGAGGTGAGGGCTGGGTGTTCTCTTCTATTCTCACCAGCATCTGCCCCTGTGAGCTCGGAGCCCTTCCCAGCTCTCCCCAGCAGCCATGCTCGGCTGTTTCCCTGACACACCGAGCTGGCTGCACAACCCCATCTCCCCTTTTCCTCCCTGCACTCCCAAAGGCTGCGTGGCTGCTCCAAGAGGGGAGCTGGAAGCACCGTGGAGCAGGAGAGCTGACAATCAGGGCCGGGAGACAACGCTGCCGTGCACAATACCCCCCCAATTAGCCATTCATTTCTCCTGCTCTGAAATGGGGAGCACAGCCCTTGTGCTGGGAGATAAAACAAGAACGGCTTCAATAGCACTGATTTAAATTAGGTCAGGCTGGCTTTTGTGTGGCAGGGACCACACAATAGCTGTCACACGACGGTGGAGGGGAGCAGCATAAAGGAAAAGAGGCCAAGCAAGTGGCACAGATGCTGGAGTTGGTGGGTGCTGGGGGTGCTGCAGGGGCTGACACTCACCCAGCACACAATGCTGAGGCATGAAAGGAGCAGCAGGGGACAGAGAGGTCACACAGTGCCTGGGCAGGAGCTGTGCCACACCACAGCCATGTGCCCCTGAGAAATTGGTCTTTAACCATGATGGGTTATAGGACAGAGCTTTGGACCCCTCAGGCCAAAAAAGATATTGAGGGAAGGGAACAGAGCTGGGGAAGGGTCTGGAGCACCAGGAGCAGCTGAGGGAGCTGAGAGGGCTCAGCCTGTGAAAAGGAGGGACCTTCCTGATTGTTGGGGTGTCCTGGAGTTGGCCTGAGGATCCCTGGGGGACCCTTCCAACTCAGGGTATTCCATGATTCCATGACCTGAGTTACAATCCTCAATGTGTCCAGTTTCTTTCCCCACATAAGTTCCCCAAAAGTCTGCCTGGCCTGAACACCAGGTCTGCTGTGAAATCCTACACTGGCTTCTTTAGGGATGGGTGTGTTTGGGGAAATAGCAGCAACTCCTCAAAATGATCTCTTAACTCATGCCATCAAAGCCATCAGAGTGTCTGCCTTCAGAGAGAGGTCCTGGGGAGAGTTTTCCAGGAGGATGTGAGCACTGGAGCTTCATCCCAGTTCTCTCATTCTCATTAATATCCTCATTGCTGTTTTTGCAGTGGCAATGCAGATGTTCACGTTTATCTGGCCATGGCAGGACACGAGAGCAGCGTGCTCAGAGCTATCAGCAAGAGCCTGATCTTTCCAGCAAGCTGTTGTCATGGTCTAAATGAATTTATCCAGGCAAATCCATATGCAAAGGAAGTGCAGGTAACTTTAAAAATAAGAGTCCACCCCTTCAAGTCTCTCAGAAATAAATCAACAGTCTTTTGTGCCCCAGATTGGATTTTTACAGTTGCTACAGCTGGGGCAAAAATCAGTGATGGAAATTGTGGATGTGGAAAAAGGGAAAGACAATCAGCCACTGAATTCAGTCTTTTTGGAAGGACAGCTTGATGTTCTGTTGCACTTGCAAAAAAGGCTGTAAGCAAAAAGCAGTACTTAAGAAAAATGTTCATTGTATTACTAAGTCATAATTTGCATGCTAAAATTGCAAGTGTTATCATTTCTACTACTGATAGTAAAAAAGTAGGTGAGCTGAAGCACTGAGTGTGCCAGCCAGTGCCAAAAGGAGGAAACTGGGTTAAGCTGAAGTATCAGTTGTTCCTATTCCCCTTCATTTGTTTGTTCACACATGAATAATTTTTTTTTTTTAATACAAGACAACTCAGAGCTACTCTGGGCCATCAGCTCCAATGGCCTACATAATTCCCAGGCTGATTTAAACACCCTGCTTCCCATGGGCACACACAGGCAGCAACAGTCGGTGGCCACCAGCTGATATTGGAAAGACAGGCACTAAAAATAAGTTGTCCTTTTTTACCAGCGAGTGTAATTAAGCAGTGAAATAGTGCCTGTTGTAGGGAGGTGGCCCTGAGGCACGGAGCCAAAACAAGACATGTTGCTAAAAGGTATGTTCCCTTCAGCAGATGGTCAGAGCTCTGATGCAAGAGGCACCCAGTGAAATTATCCACCCAGTTCCTGTAGGAAGCCCGTCTGGAGCAACCATAATAGCCCTAATTTCTCTCCAAATACAAATATATGGTTGCTAGTTTTCACTGCTTTGCAGCTCTACTATTGGGTGTATTTTTAGCTGTTTAGTTGTGAGAACACAACGAAAACAGCAACAGCCCACTTTGGTTTGCATTATGATTTACCTCTGAAGCTCACACTGCAGTGCAGACTGGAGGTGCTCAGGTACCAAAAGCAGTTTAATGTGGTAGCACAAAAATGTGTTGTGTGTCAGGGGAGGGTCAGGTGCAATATTAGGAAAAGGTTCTTTCCCCAGAGGGTGCTCCCAGGGGATGGGCACAGCCTGAGGCTGCCAGAGCTCAGGAGCCTTTGGAACTGCGGTGACCAGAGGCAGAAGAGGAGTCCAGCTCTTGTTGGAGCTTAAGGGTGTGATCATTGTGGGTTCCAAACACAAACAAAAGTTAGATCTGATCATGTTAGTAGTGCATACATCCATATAGATAGATAAATCAGAGGGATACTGTTATGTGTGTATAGGTAGAGATGGTTCTTCTCCAGCAAATGGAATCATCTGGGGTGCTCCTGAGTTGTGAGCGTGTCAATCCCAGGATTCCTGAGATGGTCTCTATAACCTGAAATGCTCATTGGAGTCCTTCAGCTCTCCAGCAACCCAAAATCCACTGCAGAAAATATTATGTTCTGCAGAAGATTGGTTCATTCCCTGAATATTTATTTGCTGGTTTGGGCTGGGGTATTTTTCTATTCTTATTATTACTATTATTTGTTTTGTTTATTTCTTCTCCTTTTATCAGCTCCAGCTGAGACAGGGGAGGGTGGGAGGAGGGTTTTGCTCCTCTGGAGATAACAGGAGGCTGTGCCTGTGCAGCCATGGTGACAAGATCCAGGGCTCTTTCTGGCTTCCAAGCAATTTGCTCCCAACCCCTGGCTCCCAAGTAAAAGTGGGGCAGAGAGAGAAAGGAGCTTTTGTTTCTCAAGTGCTTCAGCTGTTACTTCTAATTAAGCGAAGAGCTCCAGTGCCTTCCCACTCCCCGAAGAAGGATGGAGTTGGGGCAAGAGGAGAGGCAAGAGGCTGTGGCAGCTCTCCTCCTTCCAGCTGCAGCCTGGCTGGGTGACCTGTGCCATCCCAATGCCTCAGATTCCCTGGCTGCAGGGGGCAAGAAATGAGAGAGGCCGAGCCCAGCACGAGGCCAGATGGAAACGACCACCCTGCTGCTCAAGGTGTTATTATCGCTTTAGTGCAGTATGTTCCCAGCTCCCAAGACATGCTGCCTGTCAGCAAATTGCTCTTTCCTTCTCCAGCTTTCCCTGGATGTCATCTTCTTCTCTCTGAGATGCCAGCCCCTGCCCTGAGGTCTGACAGCATTTCTCCAACCTCCCCAGTGTGCCTCTTTTTAAGCCCTGCTGGCATCTCCGGGATGTGCTGCAGGAGCCAGGTGAAGTGACAACAGCCAGGGACTGGGCAGGTGGCCTTGGCACTGCCAGATGGGGTCTGTGGGACAAGGAGAGTGGGGTGGGCAGAGCTGTGAACCCTGCCCAGCTCTGCAGCAGGGAGCGCAGACTGTTCCACAGCACTGCACGAACACGGGAAGGACTGCCAAGAGGAAAAGAGGGTGGAGATGTGGAGAGAGGAAAAAAAAAAAATGAATGTAGAGAATAGGAACGCTCAGGAATCCAACAGGTCACAGACTCAAGGTCCAAGCCCTGGCTCAGCTCTGGAAGTTGCCCACCAGGGACTGAGGGAGCCCTCCAGGTCACGGCCACTCCCCTGGGCCTCTGTGCCCGCTGAACTCTGCTGGATCTCACAGGGAGAAGTTTAGGGTTTCACTTGGAAACAGATGGTCTCCCTCTTGGGCCCCATCTGCCAGGCAACACTGGAGCAGTTGGTCTCTGCAGAGCTGAGCAGAATCTTGTTTACTTCCCCTCCCATCCCCAAGGTGATCGCGGGGCAATCCAGGCCTGCTGTTTTGGGCCGGATTTCCAGGAACAGCCAGGAAATCCGAGGTGCAGGAGTGCACCCCAAGAGCCAGGGAGGGCAAGTGGCATCAGCCACCCCAATCCCTGTCACTGTTCAGCGTTGGAGAGATGGAGCAGCACCTGGCAGCTGCCCCTTTTCCCCCCTCAGGACACAGAGTTTCCATCCACCAGGGATGCAGGGAAGTGTCTCCTGACAGCTTTAAGCACGCACAAAAATAACTGGTGAGACCAGCTCTCCTTGAGCAGCACCAGCCAAGACTGTGGCAGCCTGCCTGATAAAAGAACTTCACTCCTTCTTCTCTGGGTTCTGCTGCAGCTCCGTGTCAAGGACTGGAGGCTATCACCCATGCATGCACCAGCCCATGTTTTCCAGAGACCTCGGCCCCAGCAGCCAGAGCAGCGAGGTCCTGCTCCCTCGGGTTGCCAGGTTAGGCAGTCAGTGCTCTAATGGTGCTCGCTGAGCAGAGGGCACGGAGCAGCACTTCATCCCTCCCCCGAGGCTTCCCATCCAGCCGGGATGCTGCCGCTGGCAGCTCCGCGCTAATCAGCCCCCAGGCAGGGAGGGAAACTTTCTGCCGGCAGCCACTTAGTTTCATTAGAAGCATCACGAGAGAAAACGGGGCCTCAGGTGGGCAGGGAGATGCAGGAGGTGGGGACGGGGCTTTACAGCCTGTTTGTCGTGGCTCTTGGCACGGCAGCTTCAGCTGGAAAGGGGGGCAGAGCCAGCCTGGAGCTGGGGCCTGGCACCCACACTGCTCACAGCTCTGGAGTTGTGAGCTGGGTGAAGCTGCAGGATGCATTATCCCTATCTGCAAAGAGTTTTTCCCCATGTCTAGCCTAGATCTTCCTTGTTCGACACAAACATGGTACTGTTCAGAGGTGGAATATTAAGGGCTGGAGTTGCTGCCTGATCACGTATTGATTTCAGTGGAGCTGAGCTCGATGAGAGGAGTCTGCCCGGCCTTGCTCCATCCCCCTCATGCCCCAGGAGAATGTTTTGTGCGAGACTAAATGCCTCTGTAAGTGCCTCTCAGCTCCCTGCTCATTGAGAGCTGCTCTGCACAGGCACATTGGAACAGGGAGGGCGCAGATCCTGGAGTCACATTTCCTTTTGGCAAGAGGGATTTTGTCTAGCTCAGTCTCCCTGGGCAGGGTGAATGGTGGGGCTCTCAGTTCTCCTGAGCAGAGACAAGAGCCCAGCCAGGCAGGAATTTTGCCACCACCAGCAGCCCTGTACCCCTTGCCTCCCATTTCACTCACGTCCTCATGCAAAAGCAGAAATAAACTCAAGCCTGATTTCCCTCTAAGCCCGATTTCCCTGCTTACATTTTTCACTAAGCCAGATCAAATAAAGCAACAGATTCAGGAATTGGACTTGATGATCCATGTGGGGCCCTTCCAACTCAGGATATTCTACATTTGTGCACCCTGGTGACTTTGGGAGAGCTCCATGACGGGGACAGAGCTGGAAGGATAAATAAGACAGGAAAAAGTGACCAGAAGAACAGAGCTCAGATTCCTGAAGTCTCATTCATGAAAAAGTATTGCCCCTTGTTCCTGGTTTGTGAACACAGATGTTCTCTCACTCCCACGTGGAAGAGCAGTTGTTTTCATGTGAGCTCCCGTCCATCTTCCAGGTAAAGGGTTTGTCTGTTAGCCTTGGAGATTGCAGCAGCAATAATCCTGTTTGGAGACACCCACGCAACTCTGCAGGAGCTCTGCCCTGGGATGGAGAGGAGCTGGGTCAGGGACTGCAGCAGCCAGGAGATGGAGCAGCTTGGCTCAGCACAGAGCAGGAGCAGGCTCGGGAGAGAAAGGCTGGGCCCTTACAGGGCTCTTGTCCCTGATGGAACAGATGTGGCAGCTGCTTTGTGCCACAACCGCTGCGTGTTTGCCGAGCGGCCAAAGGACTCCCGGGGCTGTGCCTCGGGCTGCCACATGGGGCCTTTCATTTTCCTCAAGGGCTCTCGAGGAAGAGCTCATTGTACCTGCTCGGAATTAATTCTGCCAGTCCCCAGCCTGCTCATGGACTCCCCGTGCTGGAGTTCAAGACATGCCTTTCATTTTTTTCCTTCTGTCTGGGATAATTGATATCCTGGGATGGAGCTGCATCGACAGCCAGGACCTGATCCTGGTGAAGACCACACAGACCTGGCTTGGAGCCTCCAGGAACTGGATTTTCTGAATCTCAGCTGCTGGCTGGCAGCTCTGTCCCATTCCCTGGTTGCACAGCCCTTGTTCATCCAAGCCCCAGATCCCCCTTTGTGCCCCATCAGCTGGAAGTGCTGTTCTGTTTGGGGCTACCTCAGAACTGCTGGCACAACAGAGCTGTTTTGGTTCTGGCTGAGCACTCGGCATCTGAGCTCTTGTGTGGTTGGAGCCCGTTTTTTTGCAAGAATGAAAACAGTGGATTAATGAGCTGCTTGTGGCTAATGTGCAGGGTTTCTCAGAACTGGTGCTATTAGAGCCCAGCGTCATGTAGGAGGTAAATGGCAGCACACGGTGAATAAAGCAGTGATATAATAGGTTTAAGTAGTCCATTTCCCTTTGGAGTGTTACTGATAACAGGCCCAAATGCATACAAGACCATTCCCTTAATGAATAAGACTGCTCTCGAGCAGAGCACACGCTGCAGTGCCTCACAAGGGGTTTATTTTTCACCATTTTCATCCCAAACAAGGCTTGGGTGTTGGAGTGGGGTGCAGGGAGGACTTTAAACATGCTCTGACTGCTTCTTATCCCAGGATGGAGCCAGAGGAGGATGCTCAGGACAGGTCACAAGTGCACAAAGTACAAGGCGTCTCCCACCCGGATTTTGTAGCTTCCAGCAATGTGTGGGGTCTGCCTGGACGTTGCACCCAAACGATTAAGTTTAATCATCACTGATAGACCAAACCTCCATAATCTTGTCGAAAACCTTTTGAACCTATTTATATTTTCAGGCTACAAGATATCCTGTGGCAAACGGGCTCCAAAATTTAATTATGTGCTATGTGAAAAGCAATTCTTTCTGTTTGTTTTAAACTGGCCTGGTAATTTCACTGGGGCACTGACTCCTGGTGTCGTGAAGGAGCAGCATCTAGAATACCTGAGGGAAGTAGAATCCCAGATTTTATTGGAAGGGCATGTGATTATGACTTCTGTGTGTTAAAAGCACTTCTGAAAATGGAGCACAGGTTCTACTTTTAATGCTTATGGAAATATTGCCTCCAGTGCTCTTGTTTGCTCTTCAGCTTGTTTTTATTTATTTTTTTTTCCCTTAACCTCTCTTTACAAGCTGCCCTACTCCCTGACAGATCCAGTTCTCAAGCTCCTTGTTTACTCTGTTTGCTCGGGCTTTATTTTGTACAATATTCTCCTTCTGAGCGCCGCAGCAGCCGGGAGTCCCT
Source organism: Turdus rufiventris (assembly GCA_013186435.1). Lineage (NCBI taxonomy): Eukaryota > Metazoa > Chordata > Aves > Passeriformes > Turdidae > Turdus > Turdus rufiventris. The sequence continues at coordinate 176,876 of PYHW01009640.1, forward strand.
TGTGAGCACAAACCCCACCAAGGACAGGCACACGCCTCGCAGCGACCTCTTCCTCCTCATTATGTCGGTGATGGTCTCGATGTCAGCGGTTCAAGGGGCGCCCGGGGTTCAATACAGCGCCGAGATAAAGGAGGAGAGACATCCCCGCTCCCCCGGGGCCGAGCCACTCCGCCGCTGCTCGACTGTGCCTTTGGCAGACACCTCATTAAAAGTGGGCTGTTCCACACAAACATGCCCTTGTCCTTTCGCAGCCCTAATGGGAGCGTGGAGGGAGCTCAGCCCCACGCCGCCGTGGCTGAGGCTGTGCAGACCTCGGCTCTAACGAGCTGCTGTTCATTTGGAGCCGCCTCTGCCCTTCCTGGAGCTGCGCTTTGCTGGTGCATCCTTAACTTACACAGTTTGGATCGTGCGTCCAGCTAATAGAATGAAAATTAACATTACCCAAACCAAACCCAAGACGCTTCTCTTGCAAATCCTTTGGTCTCAGTCCAAGTAACATTTCTCCTCAGTCGGATACACCTCCTGCATGAAACGTTCCGATGTAAAACTAACAGGTAGAGGAACCAGACTCTGAATTTTGTCCTTCCCGTCATCTAAATGGTTCAGTGGAAGGTGTCCCTGCCCATGGAAGGGGATGGAATTGGGTGGTCTTCTACCCGAACCCGTCTGTGGTCCTCTGCCCTGCAGCCTCCTCCCGCTGTGCTCGGAGCTGTGGTTCTGAGCGCTCTGCACCGCACAGAGCTTGGCAGAGACTGCCCGTGCCTCAGTTTCCCTTTGCGCTGGAAGGTTTGTAGGCAGATCTGGCAGTATTGAGTTAACAGTGATATCGGAGTCTTTTCCAGCTTAAACTCGCGCGTGTTTCTGTGGTCGGTGCGCGACAGGCGGGGATTGCCCGGGGCTGTGCGGTGCCAGAGCTGTGCGGGGAGTGCCGGGCGGGAGAGGCTGTGCGGGGAGATGCGAGGAGCTGTGCGGGAGGGAGATGCGGGCAGCCGTGCGGGGAGGCTGCCACGCCCGCGGGTGGGCAGAACTGCAGCTGCATGTGCAGGGAGAGGCGTCTGGGGGAGGGACAGGAGCTTGGTCTGCGTGGGAGCTCCGTGCCAGCCTGCAGAGGATCCGGGCCGGCTGCATCCGTGTGTGCAGCACTGGGAAGCTTCCATCGAGGCCTCTGTGACTGTAAGAGACTTTTTAAACCCAGCTCAGGAGCGGGATCTCAGAGTCCCCGAGCTCCTGTGTGCAGAGCTGCCGGGGAGCGTCTCTGCCCTGGAGCCGCGCGCTTTGTGCTGCGCTTTTGCTGCGATGGGTACGGGCCGAAGGGCTGAGCCAAGGGCAGCTCAAGGCTCGGGGAGCGATGCAGGGCTCTGCCTGAGCATCACCGAATTGCACACGAGTGTTTTCTGTTTCCTCCTCACATCTTTGCTCCATTCTTCTGTCCGGCTGGCTCGGGCCCTCGGAGCGAACCGTGGCTCTCCCGCACTTGTTGAGGAGCATCGGCAGGAGAGGGAGCGGTTCCCTTGGAAACCTCTGGATGCCCAGCAACAAGTGCTGACAGCTGCCATGTGACCAGGTGCATTAATCAGAAATGTTGTATGAATCAGGTCAGATGGGGCCAAAGTCCAGCGCGCTCCCCCTCTGCTCCACCGCTAATTACTGAGCCGCGAGGGCTGCTCCGAGTGCGGGGTGGAAAACAACTCCGAATAATTAAATCAAACAGTGACCTTTCTTGTCGTGGATTCTAAGTTCATCCCAGACTTTCTCCATGAAAAAAAAAAATCTGTCCGATCCCCTCTTCCTCTAAAACAACTCGTGAATGCAAATGAATGAGGCAGAGGGATCTCCCGAGGTGGGAAAGCCAGGGAGAATGAATGTGCCGTTAACACAGAGAATTCCCAGCTCTCTACTCAAAATAAGCCAAACATTTCAATTGAATCTTTGGAATGAGTAGATCAGGCTTAAGACACTTTGGGCTGGACAGGTATAGCTTGTGTTCATCACTTGGATCCCTCTGACAATCATATTTCTGAAGCCTCAACTGAATTTGCTGGCCAGCATCCCCAGTTAGAATGCAGGGAAGGGACTTGAGTCCAAAGTCCTGCCCAACAGCCCTAAAAGAAGAGACTGCAGCTCTGAGGAAAACAGGCAGTGTCTGTGCACATCTCATCCCTTGTGAACTGCTCAAAATGGCTGTTCTGTGTCGATCCAGAGAGCTGGAGCCCCTCTGCTCTGCAGCACACCCGGGGCTGTTCCCTTTCTCTGGGTTTCCTTTCTAGTAGGATCTTGGAAGGGAATCAGGTGTCCAAGGACTCGGGCACCCCTCAGCATTTGCTGTAAGATGTTGTTTACAGTTTCAGCTCTCATTCTTGTCATGTTTTCCCCAAATTTCTGCTTTGCCTGGCCAAAGTGAGAGCAGTGGCTTCCAGATTTGTCTCCTGATGGAAAATCTCTCGCAGACACACATCCAAGGTCAGCACCAGCAAGGCTGTAACGTCTTCTCTTACCCAACACCAATCTACGTTCTTTGTGTGGTGACTAATTCGTGGCAAGGCCATCAGGTCCTGCCAGGCTCCTGCCCTGCTGCAGGCTTGGAGCCTCCCAGGCTGTTCTGATTTGTGTCACACACAGGTACAGTCTGCCCCAAAACAGCTTTTATCTCAGGCAAAACAACGCTGGGGCTGGGGCTGGGCAGGGCCTGGGCTGGCGTAAGCCAGGGAGAGGATTTGGCCCGTGATCCATGGCAGTGGGGGAACACAAACAAACAAAAAGAGTTGGAAACAGAGCATCTGGCTTGATTGCAATCGCTGTTATGTGAATAGCATCTAGTGCCACTCGAAAATGGGCTCCTTCTTGTCATCTGCTCGCTCTTACAGCCCTGAGAGCCCCAGATTTACCCACAGGGATCCATTCATAGCAGAAATTTCCCAAATCAGACCTGAACGTGGGTCTCAAGTATTACCCAGACCAAGCCTTCAACTCTGGACCATTTTGATTTCTATCTAATTAATTATTGTTTTTCTTTTGGTGTCGTGTGCTAACACATCCCATGCACAGGGTGTGCCAGAAGACAAAGCTGCGCTCACCAGCCTGAGCATCTCGGGTGACTTGGGGCAGTCTTGAAAAATTGGTGTTTGCAACCTGTGTATTTTGTGTCTTAGAAGTGCAACTCAAAGCCATCCCTGCTGACACTCCCAGTCAAACCCAGGAGCGTGAGTGTTTCTGGAGATGAGGGTGAGGAAATAAATTTGTTCTCAGTGCTGAATCTGTGCTCCTTAGCACACTTGAGGGAATAGCTGTGTGACCTCCTTGCTCTGGTAACAGGAGAGGTCCAAATGGATTCCAGGTACTCAGATCTGTGTTTCAGTTTGGTGTGGCTGGGAAGAAATGGGCTCTGGGGTTTGTGGCAGCCCGACAACAGCTTGGCTTGTCCACTGGAGTGGGAAACCCGAGGGCACAAGCCTCAGGCCGAGGGACACCAGCAGGATGGAGAGGACAGGCGGGTGGAGTTTGTTCCTGGGGAACCCAGCGCAAGTGACCCGCACAAAGCAAAGCTTCCGTCTCTCGCTGGAGCCAGCCGGGCTGTCCCCGCGGGCTGTCCCCGCTGTTCCCCGCCCCGGGCCGCCGCTGCCCCGTTTGCAGGGCTCGCTGCTCCCCGGCCGGACCTGTTGCCGTGTCGCCGGCGCCGAGACTCTTAGACTGAAGCGGGCGGTCCCATGATGTAATGCTGCCGCAGCTGCCCGGAGCGGCCGCTGCCGTTGGCCGAGGCGCGGAGTCCCCGCCCGGCCGCTCCGCCCGCCGCTCCCCCGGCGGGCCATAAAAGCCCCGAGGCAGAGGCAGGGCAGCTTCCCCGGTCCCTCCGCCGCTCAGGTGACCCCGGGACAGGTGAGCCCCGCAGGTGCGGAGGCGGCTCGGGGGCGCTGCGAGGGGCGCCCCGGCCACCTGTGGAGCCGGTGCCGCCTGTGCCGGGCGGGGAGCGCTCGGGAGAAGGGGCCGCTGTGCCCCGGCCCCGGGGCAGCCGGGCCGGACGGGCCGGGGCCATCCCGGGGACATCCCGGGGCCATCCCGAGCGCATCCCGGCGGCGGCGCCGCGATCAGCACCGCGGACAGCGCCCGGAGGCAGCTCCGGGCGGGGCTGGAGCGGGACACGAGCCCGAGACCGGGAACCGAGACCGGGAACCGGCACCGGGAACCGAAACCGGGAACCGAGACCGGGAACCGAAACCCGGAACCGGCACCGGGAACCGAAACCGGGAACCGAAACCCGGAACCGGCACCGGGAACCGGCGAGGGCGGGCAGGACTCTCCGGGACACCACCGCCCTCCCGCCCAGAGTCACCGCGGACTGCTCGCCGGGCCAGGTGAGTCCAGCCCGGAGGGGCTCAGCGGGAGAGGGGACACGAGCCCGGACAGGGATGGCCGGGGCCGGACAGGGATGGCCGGGGTCTGGACAGGGATGGCCGGGGTCTGGACAGGGATGCTCGGGTCGCGCTCCCCTCCAGCCGGGCCCCGCACGGACACAGCGGCCAGGGGTGCCCGAGTACGCACGGACACAGCTCCCGCAGCCCCCGGTGCCCCGCACGGACACAGCTCCCGCAGCCCCCGGTGCCCCGCACGGACACAGCTCCCAGAACCCCCGGTGCCCCGCACGGACACAGCTCCCGCAGCCCCCGGTGCCCCGCACGGCGCTCGGGAGGTCCGCGGGGTCTGGCCGAGAGCCCAGGGCTCCATGAGGCAGGGAGGGACTTTGGGATGGATGCGCCTTCCAAACATCCCTGCCAGGCTCAGGTGAGACACGGCCTCGGCTAGGGCAGGGAATGAAAACCTTCGGGGAGCACGGAATGATTCCATGAACCCAAACCTGCACTTCCCATGTGCTCAACATCAAAGCTTTATGCTGGAAAACCCAACACTCTTGTTTTGAAAATGTGTCTGACTGGTAGTTCATGTGGAAAGTTGCTCTTAAAATTCCCTAGTTTGGAGGAGAAACAGGACATTTCACCGAGGTACTGTTGGGAGATGGTGCTTCATGAGCCATTATTTGAAATTATTTTCATGAACAGTTATTTGAAATTATTTTTCCTCCATGGCTGATTCTGTCTGACTGCTCCAAACCTGCCTTGCAGTAGTGGCACACTTTGGTCCATGGGCAGGATGTGTTATATTGAAGTGCTCCATGGCTAAATCAGAGTGGATTTTTTCCCAAAATGCTCCCCCCCAGAGAAAAAAAAATTAAATTGAGGGTGATCAAATTAAACAAAGTGGTTGGTTTTTGGGTTTAATTTTTACAAAATTAAAACAACAAAGTATTTATCTCTGGCTCAAGCTGAAATAAAATATTTCTTTTTCTCTTTAGATTATTAAAGCAAGGGTCTAATATAGAAAATGGAAAAGATAAAATGTTTGAGCGCTTTGGAAATTAAGCATTTCACAGAGCTATTGCCAGCTGAAGTGATTTGCTGCATTTGTTTTATCTCCATTTTTGGAAACTGGGATATTCCCTGAATGAATCCCTGTTGATTGGAAATTCTCCCCCAGCTCTGCTAAATATGTGGTTAAACACTTTGCTGAACAGAGGCTTAAGGTGATTTAATCCAGGCTCAGCCTGGCCACGTCTCCTGTCCTTACACTTGTGTTTTTCCTGAGTGATGTTGGTCTCTGGGAGGAAAAGGAAACAAGCTGTTCTCCATTTTAAGGATACTCCTATTTGTCATTTCAGAATTAAATATTTCAGGGGAAAAGAAGAAAAACACTTGAAAAGAAAGTTATTTCCTTTGAATATCCACACAGCCTTTAGACATTTTATAGACCTTGGAAAAGTGAGGGTGGTGATGTTGCTGTGGAACTGGAGTGCAGACATACCTTTGTTATCCCTCTGGAAATCTTTTGGCATCTCCCATCAGTTCTGTGATGTGACTCTGATCTGTCCTGATGCAACAACTGCTGAGGTTCAGTCTGGGCAGTGCCTTGTCTCTGCCAACACCAAGATCAGGCTTTTCCCCTTGAAAACCCCATTTCTTCACCTCCTGCCCCAAAAAGCTATGCAGAAGAAACCAGAAAATTATATTGCACCAAGTACCTATTCCTGCTTTTATGGGTTTATCTCCACAATCTGGGAAATCGCATAATTAGATTTCATATTTAATATAAAAGATAGGACAGATGATATCATATCCTCAAAGCTAACTAAATTTTGTATTGTGCAGTCTTGCTTAATCAAAGTTTCATTTCCATTTGTTCAGGGCGTATTTTGTCACTTTTTTTTTTTTTAACTGGCAATTTTCTGTAGATCTCATAGATGGATCCAACCCAGAGGTCTCTGAAGAACAGGGGACTCAGGGTAAGGTCTGAACTTAATTCAATTGAATTCCTGACCCTTTAAGTATTCTTCAAAATGAGTAAACTGGGACCAGGAGGGTCCCACATCACCTGCTGGAAGGAAATGTTTGAAGTTTTGCTAGAAATGAACACCACACAGACATGCAGATTTTTGTTGTTTCAAATTCAACAGAAATGAAGCCTGCTGAAGGCAGGAGCTCCTTGGCCTCTCCCCCTCCCACCACACAGACAATGTTCCAGGCTCCTGGCTCTGTGTGCCTTGCACAAATATTTGTCTGTGTGTCGCTGCCACTCCACTGCAATCGTGGCATCTGGTAGTAGCTGGAGACTGGGAGGTGCTTGGGAATCTCAGCAGGAAAAGGAGAGTGGGATTCAGACACAAGATCTGCACTGCTGCTGAGCCTGGATAAACAGGGAGAGGTGCTTGTGCCTTTGGCAGGGATTTGTTCTGCCCCAGACACCTGCAGAGGGTTCACCCCAAACCCCTGTTCACCCCCCAAACCCCTGTTCATCCCCCAAACCCCTGTTCACCCCTCAAACCCCTGTTCAACCCCCAAACCCTGTGCCAAGCCCAGCCTTGCTTTGGGGCACACCTGGCCCTGCCCCAGCCCAGCCCTGCAGGGCACTGGGGACACTGGAGCTGCCCCAGCCCTGGGGACACTGGGGACACTGGAGCTGCCCCAGCCCTGGGGACACTGGAGCTGCCCCAGCCCACACCCAGCCCTGTCCTGCAGGCTTCAGGTCACAGTTCAGGGCCAGAGTGAGATCTTGGGGAAGTCTGAGCAAAGGATTTGCTTTTTCTGCTCACCCAAACCCCAGAATCACAGAACGGTTTGGGTTGGAAGCTCCTTGGGACATGGGAGTTGTGTTCCATGTGTTCAGCACTTAAAAGTTCTGACTGTGGGACTCTGGCTCAGGGGTTTAGGAAGGGCAAAGAAAAGATCTTTCATGGCCCAGGCTGTGGCTCTGCAGGTGAAGCTGCAGCAAGCCAGCAAACCCTGCATGTCCTTGAGGAGGGAGCTTTGCCTTTTGATTTATTTTAATTTGGAGACTCAGAATTTTTCATAAACCTACAGTAACTTACACAATGTCAGGCCCCACTTCAGGAGAATACAAATGCACTTGACAAACTTCAGCTCTGAACTCCCTCAGGAGCCAAAGTAAAGTCAAGCACTTGGCTGCACTGAGGATTAAAGGATGTTTCCATAATGGTATGCAAAGATCTTCTCTTTATCCTGTGTTACTTATGGCTGCACATTCTTCCCAAGTCATGTTCAGAAACACAACTCCCTCCCCTGTGATTTTCCAAAGCATTTTCGTGTTTTCAGGTGCCCAGCATGACATATTCCAATTAATCCTGATTTTCAGGGACTTCTAAGCACCTGCCTCTTGTAATCAGCTCCTTTCAGAGTGTCTCAAACACAAATGTAAGGTGTCCAAAATTGCTAACTTCTTTTGAAAATCCACAGCCATGATGAACAGTCCACCTACGAGATTCCAGCCCAGGTGAAAATTGCATGGATTCAAGCCCCCCAAAATCAGAGGCAATAGTCAGTACCTGCTCCCGTGGGATGACAATGCACCCTGCCATTAGAGCAAAGTTTCTCTTAGAAAGGAGAAAATTGCACCATTCCCAGTGAGACCAAGCACAAACCTTCTCAGTTCAGCTCACAAAATTATTAATGCTGTGGTCTGTAATTCTGGCTAATCAAACATTCCGTTGCTCTGTGTTGCCAGTCGAGTGTTCATGGAGAAATCAGTGGAAAACTTTGCTGAGTTTTGAGGAGTCCCCGTCTGGAGGGCAGAGGCTCCAGTGAAAGGCAGTGCTTTGGATCAGGAGCAATGGGAATTCCTCAGGAGCGAGGAGAGCAAAGGCCACTTCAGACAAACCCTTTCCCTGAACAAAGAGCTCAGGATGTTTGAAGAGTTCTCAGTTCTCCAATGGGTTGTTTAGATCTGCTCAGGGATAATCTGTACCCTGAAAGCAGAGGGGACAGGGGAACAGGGGGACAGGGGAACAGGGGGACAGGGGAACAGGGGGACAGGAGGACTGGGGGACAGGAGGACTGGGGGACAGGGGGACAAGAGAACAGTTCCTGATCCCATGGCCAGGAGCGTGGCTGAATCCAGGCCCCACCAGGGTCAGGGAGCAGCAGAGCTGTGCCCTTGCACAGTGCCTGGCTCTGGTGACAGCTGCTGGGGACAGGGACACCCTCGGGAGAGGACAGGACTGAGTCCCACTCTGGCTCTGCTTTGCCCAGCTCCTCCTCAGCCCTGCCGAGGCACAGCGAGAGCTGAGAAACAAAGAAAAGGCAAAGGTTTGAGTTTTGCAATCCTAATCTGAAATCTAAAGCCTTTCCTAAAGGAGGTACCTCAAATCCCTCGTCCATAAAGACAGCCCTTGTGATCCCCACTTCCAGGGTACCACAAAACCAAATTCAGTGATATCTGTAAAGCTCTGGTGGTCAGAGAGCAAATGGAACCAGAGAACAGCAAAAGGTGATTATCCTGTCAGGTTTGGCCTGGAAGGAAGATTATCCATCTATCTTGCCAGACCTATTTATCGTCTGATTTTCTCCTGGCTTAGCTTTTATCACCTTTCTAATCCTCCCCATCTAATTCAGACAAGATTTTATCTCAGTTCTCACCCTGTGCTGATGAAGGTGGGCTCGGAGTTCCGGGCAGGTTTTGTGTCACCTCGCGAGGGGCTGCATGGGTGGGTGGAACATTAATTGCCAGCTAATGAATTCACAACTTTCACAAATTAATGAGCTGCTATACTTTTCTAGAAGAGAATATTGCATCTTTCTGCTGGTCTGTCAGTGAGGGAATGGGGTTGGAAGAATTCCTTTTCTGGACGTTTTAAAGAATGGACTCATTCCATGTCACACACCAATCTGTGTGTATCTATACCTGTTGTACAAGGTGCACTTAAGTGGATGTGATGTGTGAAATTGGTTTCTGGGATGGGAAATACTGGGATGCATCATTTGAATCAAGCAGGACTCAAGGATAAATTTGAGGCAGATGGTGTTTTGTGAGTACTGCTCGTGGTTTGAACCACTCAGAGAGAGCGATGACATTGCAGGGCTCGCAGCCCCTCGCAGGGTTCAGGACCCACACCCCAGTGAGGGGGAGGTTTCTCTGGAAACCACAGCCCTTTGCTTTTCCCTTTCATCCCAAATCAATGGGCTCTTTCCCCACCTTGTTCTGGTGAATGCATCAGGGGCTAAACTTTATCCTGCAGCGATTCCTGGAATAGCTGCAAGCTGAGCCCTGGGCAGGGACAGCCAGGAGCTGGCAGAGATGATTACCTTCAGCAGTCTCCGTGGAACATGCCAGGGTTCCTACAGGCACAGCCTAATGCGGGATTTAGGATGCTGAACAGACTCCCATTACAGCCCAGCCATCTCCACTCTTGCACACGGACTGAGCTCCTCGTTAACATGCACACCAGTGGCTCCAGAACACAGCAGCCAGTCGGGGCTCATTAAGGGCAAAATCACTCCAAGGGACATTGTTTCAGAAAGGAAAGAATTTAATTTCTCTCAGGCTTGGGGTTGACTTGCAAAGAGCCCGGGGATTTTGCTCAGGGCTGTGTTGGAGCTCGGCTGTGGCGGGGTTACCTTGAGAGGGACCCCCAGCATCTGCCCCAGAGGGACCCTGGCTCACGTTAAAATAAATCTTTGTTGAAGAGGTGACTTCGAAGCCTGTGTGTCCCCTGGGAGGCAGCAGCAGAGGTGGGAATTGCTCAGGCTCTGGCTCTGTCTGTGTGCCTGCTCCTGCTCCGTCCCTGCCCCAGACCTGCAGGGCTGCGCAGACCAGGAGGGGCGGTTGAGATGAGGAAATCTCAGTCCACTTTTACCAGCAGGTATAAAACCCCTAGGAATTATCATTAATAGATACAAATGAGTCACTGCACAGCTGAAGTGTCGACTTTCTCCTGTTTACCATGCAACAATCCATGGAGCACACAAGGCGCCCAATGCTTCGGTAATGCACTGCAAATAAACATCTAATTATCAGGCCTGAGAGGGAAAGGACTAAAAAGCAACAAGGATGAAGCCATTTGTCATCCCAGTTTGATCTCCTGTGCAGTCCTGCACCAAGCGTGCTGGTAGCTCTCCTCTCCTCTCCTACGTGTGCTGCTGCTCCTTGGGAATAACTCTGATGCCTGTTCATTCAAAGCTCAGCTCTATTTTAAAAATCTACTCTCTCTGAAAGGGCTGTCTTTAGAAAAGCCAAAAAATTGTACAGGAAAAAGGACAAAATTGCTTCTCAACAAAGGGGCCTATCAACAGCCTGTCAATAATGTGCCAAAGGCCAGAACCTGCCTTTCAAAGAGGCTCTGAAGCCTCGACGTGTACTTTGAGAGCAATTAAGGGATGTAAGCAACATGATGATTATCTCATGGGTGACATTTTCATCGGCTCTTTGGGAAAAAGGAGAGATGGGCTTGAGATGGCTGTGATCAATGTTCATCCCAGTCCTGCAGAAATGGCAGGAAAACGTGGTAGATGGGCCTGGAAATCAAAATGCACAAGGAAAGGAAGGGTGGGAGGAAGAGGTGATGAAGGCAGAAGGATTTTAAATCACAGAAGCTGAAAGAATGAGTTATATGAGAAGGAGAGAACCTGAGAAATGTGAGTGGGAGCCTGGGACTCTTCCTTTTCCCATCTCAGGCCCTGTGTCTTCTACCTCCTCACTTCTCAGGGCACAGCTCCATCCTGAGCCTGGGGAGAGAGGGGCAGAACATTCCCAGGGGCTGAGGGATGCCTCAGGGCTGACGTGTGCTGTGCTCAGTCTGCTCCTTCTCTGGAGCATTGCACAGAGAAACTGAGCTTGGGTCATCGAGTCCAGCCATGAATCCTTCCTTCCTTCCTTCCTTCCTTCCTTCCTTCCTTCCTTCCTTCCTTCCTTCCTTCCTTCCTTCCTTCCTTCCTTCCTTCC
>PYHW01009640.1:199259-210555 GCA_013186435.1 Turdus rufiventris
AGGGACAGCAGGAACAGGACAGGGACAGGGACAGGACAGAACAGGGACAGGACAGGGACAGGGATGGGGACGGGGACAGGGACAGGGATGGGGACAGGGACAGCAGGGACAGGGACAGGGACAGGACAGGGATGGAGACAGGGATGGGGACAGGGACAGCAGGAACAGGACAGGGACACGGCACTCCCAGGCTGGATATTCAATGCCCAGACACACCCAGAGAGTTCTCAGTGTTCAAATGGAACTCGTGGGGCTTTATCTGGGTGAGAACGTGATGAACTCGTGCCCAGAGCTGTGTGTCCTCACAGCCCTGAGGGACAGGTTGGACCTGATGGTCCTGGAGGGCTTTTCCAGCCTCAAGGAAACGGAGATCCTCATCCTGTCCTGCCGTGCAGGGAGCTGCCCTTGCCCAGCACAGACACCCTGGACAGGTTTAAGGCACTTCTGCCCCTTTTCTTCTCAAACACAAAGTCGCTGTGTCACAGAATTCCAGAAAGTTTTGTGCTGGAGGGACCTCAGAGCCATGGCAGGGACACCTTCAGTGTCCCAGGTGCTCCAAGCCCTGTCCAGCCTGGCCTGGGGCACTGCCAGGGACCCAGGGGCAGCCAGAGCTGGCTTTTCATGGGAAATCCATCCCACCCTGACAGGGAACAATCCCAGACCTTGAGTGGGAATTCTGCCACGGACACTCCGGCTCCAGGAGCAGCTGCTGCTCCCAGGGACTTCCAGAAGCTGCTGAAGTGAAAATTGGGCTCCTGCTGCCTGTTATGCAAAAGCAGTTTCTTAGCAACAAAAGTGATATTCTGTGTGAAGGCAACAAGCATCGGTGGGATAATCCACTGTAATTCCAGACAAGACCTAAAACGGGTGGATGGACTGAATAATAATCATGACAGACAGAATAATAATAATAGAAATAATGAGACTAAGCTTATTTCCCTGGGTAGGAGAAACCCAGCTATAAATAAAATACAATGGGAGAAACCCTGTGCCCGTTCTCTGTATAAAGATTAGGGGCACTTAAACTCAACTTATGCCCTAAAAATAGACTCTGGTGAGTAAAGCTTTGCTCATCTAAGCTCAGTTATTTATTGCTTGAGTGTTTTCCCTCACTCCGGGCAGGTATTGTCATTGAAGGATGGAGTGAGCTGGACATGATGTCCCATGGGGGAACTGGAGCGAATAAATCTGTGTTCGCTGGTGGGGACGAGGCTTTGCCCCCTCCAAGGCAGGAAATCGAACTTTAAAACGCACCCCCAGACTGTGCAGGGCCGTGGGCTGGGCTGCGTCATCCTTGATACAGCTCAGGACATTATGATTGCATAAAACCTGCAATTAGACCACGTCAGGTTAATGCTGTGCAGCCGCAGTATTCTGAAGTTCCACAACACCAAGGAATTTAAGAGAAGTAAAACCGCTATGACAGCAGCACGCACTGGGGGTCACAGACACCCCTGGACAGCGCCTGGGGCACGCGGGGCGCACTGGGAAATGTAGTCCCGGCGTTGCTGCACCCCCGTTAGCGGCGCCGCCAGCCGCGGGCCGAGGGGACTACAGCACCCAGCGTGCCCCGCGAGGAGAGGGCGCACATCCTTCCCACCTCTCCCCCCACCCGCTCTGCCTTCTGGGAAACAGAGTGCGCGCGGCGCAGCGCCGGCCGAGCGGTGCCGCTCCCGGGACTACAGTTCCCATCACCGCCCGCACATCCCGCTCCGCCCCGCGCGGCGCCATTTTGTTCCGCAGCGCAGCCTGAGATGGCGGCCGGGCCCGGGCGGTGAAGGTCCCGCCGCGCTGAGGGCAGGGGGGTCCCGCCGACCCCCGCCCGCCCCGCGCCGCGCTGGGGCCGCGCCGCCGCCGCCGGTCCATGGCCTGGAGGCGGCCGCTGGCGCCATGGACCTGCGCACGGCCGTGTACAATGCGGCCCGCGACGGGAAGCTGAAGCTGCTGCAGAAGCTGCTGGGCAGCCGCAGCCGTGAGGAGCTGGAGGCGCTGACGGCGGGGCCCGGCGGCGGGGGCGGCCCCGGGGCCGGCAGCACCCCGCTGCTGATCGCGGCTCGGCACGGACACCTGGAGGTGGTGGAGTACCTGCTGGATCACTGCGGGGCCCGCGTGGAGGAGGGCGGCTCCGTCAGCTTCGACGGCGAGACCATCGAGGGGGCTCCGCCGCTGTGGGCGGCCTCGGCCGCGGGGCACCTGGGCGTGGTGCGGAGCCTGCTGGACCACGGCGCCTCGGTGAACCAGACCACGCTGACCAACTCCACCCCGCTGCGGGCCGCCTGCTTCGATGGGCACCTGGAGATCGTGCGGTACCTGGTGGGCGAACGCGGGGCCGACCTGGAGGTGGCCAACCGGCACGGCCACACGTGCCTGATGATCTCCTGCTACAAAGGGCACCGGGAGATCGCGCGGTACCTGCTGGAGAAAGGGGCCGATGTGAACCGGCGCAGCGTGAAGGGAAACACGGCCTTGCACGACTGCGCCGAGTCGGGCAGCCTGGAGATCCTGCAGCTGCTGCTGCGCTCCAAGGCCCGCATGGAGAAGGACGGCTATGGCATGACCCCTCTGCTCGCTGCCAGCGTCACCGGCCACACCAACATCGTGGAGTACCTGATCCAGGGCGGGCTGCAGCAGGACGAGGCTGCGGGGACCTGTGCCTCAGGGAGCCATCAGAGGGGCTGCAGCGAAGAGGGTTGTGAGGGCTGCGGTGCTGCAGCCTCCAGTCAGGACGAGGTCCCGAACGTGTTCTGCACTCGAGAGGCTGCCGTGGAAGCGCTGGAGCTGCTGGGTGCCACGTTCGTGGACAAGAAACGAGACCTGCTGGGTGCGCACAAGTACTGGCGCAGGGCGATGGAGCTGCGCTGCGAGGGCGGGCAGTACCTGCCGAAGCCCGAGCCCCGGCAGCTGGTGCTGGCCTACGACTACTCGCGGGAGGTGAGCTCTCTGGAGGAGCTGGAAGCCCTGATCACTGACCCCGACGAGATGCGCATGCAGGCGCTGCTGATCCGCGAGCGCATCCTGGGCCCTTCCCACCCCGACACCTCCTACTACATCCGCTACCGCGGCGCCGTCTACGCCGACTCCGGCAACTTCGAGCGCTGCATTAACCTGTGGAAGTATGCCCTGGACATGCAGCAAGGCAACCTGGAGCCCCTCAGCCCCATGACTGCCAGCAGTTTCCTTTCCTTCGCTGAGCTTTACTCCTACGTGCTCCAGGACCGATCCAAAGGCACTTTAGCCACCCACCTGGGCTTCTCCGACCTCATCGGGGTGCTGAGCAAGGGGGTCCGGGAGGTGGAGAGGGCCCTGGTGCACGGCAAGGACCCCGTGGCCGACTCGGCGCAGTTCACCAAGACGTTGGCCATCATCCTGCACCTGGTTTTCCTGCTGGAGAAGGTGGAGTGCACCCCGGAGCAGGAGCACCAGAAGCGCCAGACCATCTACCGCCTGCTCAAGTGCAGCCCCCGCGCCAAGAACGGCTTCACCCTCCTGCACATGGCCGTGGACAAGGACACCACCACCGTGGGCCGTTACCCCGTGGGCAAATTCCCGTCGCTGCACGTGGTGAACTTGCTGCTGGAGTGCGGGGCGGACCCGGATAGCCGGGACTATGACAACAACACCCCCCTGCACGTGGCTGCCCGCAACAACTGCCCGCTGATCATGAGTGCCCTGATGGAGGCCGGGGCGCACATGGACGCCACCAACGCCTTCAAGCAGACGGCCTACGAGCTGCTGGACGAGAAGCTGCTCACCAAGAGCACCATGCAGCCCTTCAACTACATCACCCTCCAGTGCCTTGCTGCTCGCGCCCTGGACAAGCACAAGATTCCCTATAAGGGATTCATCCCTGAGGAGCTGGAAGCCTTCATTGAGCTGCACTAGGGCGTGACAGCCGAGGGTCCCCAGCCTTTCCCCAGCCTGTCCCACCCCCCTGAGGTTGTGTGGCTGGAGGGCTTGGGCTGGCTGGGCCAGAATGCCCAGGGCCGTCGCTGTGCTGAGCTTTGTCCCCATCTGTCACCACCCAGCTGGCGTGTGCAGGGCAGGAGGAGGCCCCAGAGCTCATGGCTGTCCCTCGTTGTCACCTTCAGGTACCAGCTCTCTCTAGTGCACTCTGTCCACAGAAGGCCACAGCCCCTGCCCTTCCCCGTGCCACCATCGTGTCCTGAGAAGGAAGGAGATGGAGATTCCCTGGGACCTGCTGCCTCTCCTGTTAGTGCTGGATTAACTCAGTGTTCAGCTTTGGAGCAGCTACACATCCCCCACGTGCTCTGGCCCTTCCCACCCCACACACCCAACAGATAGAAAGTGAGTGAGGAATAAAATACCCTCCAGCTAAGCCCTTCCCCACCTCCTGTCATGTTTGGGACAGCCCATGCCCAACAGCCTAGGGCTCGTGCTCTGCCCTGGGATGGCACAGGGCTGGGTGTGTGAGGATGGGGTTTGTCTCTCTCTTGGTTGGCCAAGTAGCAGATGGTGTTAAAGGCCTGAGATTTCAATGATTGTGTGTAAAGCTGGGGTGTTTTTTCTCTTGTAGAGCCAGGCCCTATCTATGCTGCAAGACTTCTCCAATCCTGTAAGATAGAGGAAGGTCAGTTCTGGTTATACAGTTTCATCCATAGATATTGTAGTTTATGAATGGGGAGGAAAAAACCACTTTAAGAACAAAATCCTGATGTGGTGTTGAGGCCCTTGGCTTGTCCATTCCACACCATTCACTCCATTCCCAGCAGGATTGTGCTGTGGCTCCAGAGGGCAGCAGGGACCGAGTGAATGTGGATGGTTTGGGAGCCAAAACAGCACATTTGGAGCCATTGTGGAGGCTGAGCTCTTGGAAGCCCTTTAGGCCAGGAGGTACCTGCAGTGTGGAGGTGCTTGGAGGGGGTTGTGAAAGCAAGTGAGTGTCTGAGGTGGGTTTGCACCAGGGTGGGCTGAAGGAAGAAGCAAGAAATGAAAGTTCAAGGTGCCTCATCCTTCTGAGGTTTTAGTGTCACCTGCTTGGGCTCTGTTACTGCCCCATTCTGAAACCTCATGCAGTGGGTTCTTAGCAGCTGGTTTGGGCTTTTGAGTCTTCTTTTTTTTTTTTTTTTCCCTTTTTTAATTTGTTTTTTGTAACTTCACTGAGGATGGTGCTACTTCCAAGGTGGAATTTGAAATCTCACCTGGCTGCTGGTTGGGCAAGCTCCTTCCTTTGATGAGGATCTGCACACACCTTGTTTTCCTCCATGAGCAGAACCCTCCGTGGTGGAAAACAAAGAATTTCCAGCAGTTTGTGCTAGTGCAGGCAGTGATGGGCAGCCCTGGCTCCTTCCCTGGCCCCTCAGCTGAGGGTCAGCAGCTGCCTGGAGCTCTGGGAAAGGTCCCAGCTGGGAGAGCAGACCCCTGCCCCACCCTCGCTCTCTGTGCTACTGAAGCTTCTCTTGTATTTATCAGCCTCAATAACCACGCTGTGCCCCTATTGTAGATCTGCCAGTACATTTTGCAGTGTTAACTATAACATTTATTTATAAAGCGAGGAGGTTTAACTTGGATTGAGCTGTAAAGTGCAGAGTTAGTTTAGCTGCCTTCTATTTTTTTTTCCCTTTTGGCTGAAACCTGAACTAAACTGCAGGAATGGGATTTGTTCCTTTGTGAGCTGATGAGCGCTCTTAACTTTAAATAATAAAACAAAAAATGGCTGCTAGAGTGCAAGTGCCTTGGAGTTCTTCCTGATAAGCCTCTGTGTTCAGGTGTTTTCCTCTGTTTTCAGGTTGTTCCCAGGGATGGGACACTGTGGGTATGGAATTCTGGGGTGTTTGCACATAACTGGTGTGAGGTTCATTTCATGGTTACTCCATGAAAAAAGCAATCTGTGCTGCAGTGGCCAAACATTTCCCCTGGAAAAGAGTAACACTCACACTGAAATGACACCTCTGCTGTGTTTTGCCTTCCATTTTGATGTCAGTCAAACAGGGTGAGAGGATCTGTGTTGGCTGGGGTGTTACTGCCCCACACAGCTGGGACAGTGGGCACAGCAAGCAGAAAGAGGGACTCAGGGTCATCAGTTTGGATTGCAACCCCAAATCCATCAGGGGTGATAAAAACAGAGGAATTAATGGTGCTGGAGTTAGTTACACACAGGGACCTGGATCCCAGAAATGCTCCCAGGGAGGGAGGGGGGGTAAAATATTTGAATGTTTGTCCTGTCATTGATTGCTCCATCCTTAGTTCGTGGTGCTGGGGTGGATGGTGGTGCCTCTGTACTCCAGATGCCATCTGAGCAGAGTCTGTGGAGCCTGGGGATGCAGAGATTGCTGCTGTGCTGCTGCAGGTGATCTCCAGCTGTGGGGAGAGCCAGGTGGGCTCAGGAGCCAGGCAGGGGCTGCTCAGTTCAATTCCCTCTGCGCCCAGGGCTGCAGGCAGCAGAGCTGGGGAGGGAATTACTCCAGGCTGGGGCAGCTCTGGGGCTGGGGGATCCAGTCAGGTGCCACAGCCCCAAGGAGGAGAACGTTCTGTGTGATGGAAAAGGCTTCACTTTTTTTTAACACGTAAATAATCTGTAATTACAGAGGGCCCAGCAATTAAATGTTGATAGTAATTACAGGGTGGGAGAAATCACTGCATGATTTAGGGGTAATTACACAGAACAGGCCTGATTGACTGTAGGGCCAGCTCCAAGTGGGGAGCAGGGCAGTGTTTCAGTGATTGTTTTGTTAATTCTTGGACGGAGAGGAGTTGTTTCTGCAGTGTGGTGGCTGCAGACCCTCCTGTCCCCCAGCCACAGCTCTCCCTCCCCTTTGTGTGATCCAAGCACGCTGGATGTGGCCCTGCTGAGCTTGTTTACAAGCTGGAGCAGCTTCCAGTTGACTAATTGTTTTTATTTATAGTAGGAGAGGAGCTGGGGAAGGAGGGATGTGGGTGCTCCAAGGGGAGGGACTGTCCTGCACCAACTGCAGGGGACAGGAGCTGCAGTAACACAACACCTCTTAGTGCTGCTCTGGAGGAGAGAAACAGGGACAGGAAAAGGAATTGCGCTCTTGGAGGATGGCAGCAGGCTCTGGAAGGAGCAGATGAGTTAATCCATTGTCACTGGCTCCTGCAGAGTTAAAATCCAGTCTGAGAGCTGGAAGCCAAGTGTTGGGGGCAGCTCAGTCTGCTCCCAGGGTCTGGTGACGTCTGTGTCACTCAGGGGCTGGCTTGGGGCTCACAGGGCTCCTGGACCAAGGCTGCAGTCTGCAGTGAGGCCCTGCGAGGGCCCAGCTCAGGCAGGCCCAGGCCTGGGATGGCCTCTTGGGCTCCTGGGCTCAGATCCTGCTGGAACCTGCTGGGATGGACATTGGGGACCTGCTGGGGTGAGAGGAGCACACACAGAGCTGCAGGAGGGGGTCACTTCCCTGGAGTGATCTCAGGGAGTGGCTCCTCTGGAGCTCTGGCCCAGCTGAGCTGGCTCTGGGCTCCAGCTCTGCCCTGCTTCTGCCCCAGCTGAGCTGGCTCTGGAGGGAACTGCCCCATTTCCCTCTCCCGGTGGCTTTGGGTGACCTCTGCTGACGATCAGGGCTGTGGCTGTGCCTGCAGGGGAGGAGGAGGAGGAGCAGGGCTTTGCTCCAGGTGCCCTCCTGGTGTTAAATCTCAGTAGGTGCCAGCCTGGTACATCCCTTATTCCCCTCCCACTCCCCATCCCGGGATTTCTCCACCCTTCTGCACTACTCTGCTCACTGCTTTTGGTTTTTCATTCCACTTCTTTCTTCCCAAAGCATCCCTTGGAGATTGTCCCTCAAATGGTTTGTTCAGTGCCATCTCCCAGCCCCTCCAGCCAACATGCAGAATAATTTTCCATCTATCCCTGAATCGTTTTCCATCTATCCCTGACTATCCCTTTTCTAATTCTACAGGAAAGTACCAGAGGAACACAAATAAATTAATTAAAATTTATTTATAAAATCTTCAAGTAGCTCCAGACAATCAGGAAAATAATTTTCTCAGTTACTGAAAAATAAGCACAAGGAAGAACAGTTCCAAAAGATTGTCACATCTTTTTTTCCATCAAAAAATAGAGAATTTTCTTTAGTGCTTCAGTGAAGTGGCACTCTTGATGCATAGAGTAATAGTCCCAGTCCCAGCAGAATCACTCTAATCCAGGATTTGAAGTTGATTTGGTCTCTGAGCGTGGCTGCCCCGGGTCAGGCATTGTGCCTGGGGCAGTTTGCACCTCCATCACGTTGTGGTTCCCGATCTGCACCATGCGGGCGTTCTGGATGATCAGGGGTGGGATCCCCCCCTGGCCTGGGCTGATGCTGTAGTGGCCTGGGGGGAGCTGTGCTGGGGCAGGGGGACCCCTCTGAGGAGGAGGGGGCTCCGTGGGGGCAGGGGGACACCAGGGCTCTGCTGCTGCCGGAGGCACCCAGGGACGGGAGCCCAGCCTCAGGGCACCCAACTTCTGCTGGGCCTGGAGCTGCTCCCAACGTGCCTGCAGCTTCCTCCTCTGCATCTGCTCCCACAGGGCTTTCTTCTCCCTGATCCTCGTGGAGCTGAAAGTCTTGAGCACGTTTTTGGAGAAGGCAGGAGAGCTCTCGTTCAGGGTCACGAGCACGCTGAGCATCCTGGGGATCTCGCTGCCCTCCAGGGCGCCCGTCTTGGGCAGGAAGGGGATGACTGAGTCCTGCTTGGCGGGGTCCAGGATGGACTGCATCAGGGCAGTGTCCGTCTGGAACAGGCACAGCTTGCACAGGAAGTTCTTGGTCAGCAGGAGGATCATGAAGGCAGAGTTTTCCATGGCTGTCTGGAAGCAAGTCATCTGGCTGCAGCCTGCAATGAAGAACTCCTCGCTGAGCGTGGCACCGTCAGGCACCCCCAATCTCTCCAGAAGGTTCTTGACCCGCTGGGCCACAAGCTCATCTTCACTGGCGTGCAGGACAACAAAGGAGAAGAACTGTGGCTCTGATGGATCCACAGCTGGGTCCTGCAGAGCAGGAGAGGGGGATGAGTGCAGGGGAGAGGGATGAAATAGGTTGGAGTGAGGTTCCTGAAGAGGAGGAAGAGTTGAGGAGAAGGAATAAGTAGGAGGAGGAGGAAGGGAACAGGTTGGAATAGAAGCAGGTGCAGAGTTACGGCGAATGCCTGGAATGGAGGAGTCCTCTATGGACCTGTGGGCAGGAGCAGTGTCCACTGCAGCCCTTGGCTCAGGGACACCAGCAGAGAATTTCATCCTTTCATCCTTCAGCTCTTCATCCTGCTCTTCATCCTGCTTGTCTCTTGGTGTGTGAGGCTCTGTCACCGTGCTGGACACGTCACTGCTCTGGGCAGGCTCCGAGGGCAGCGGGGTCTCGGGAATGGGGAGAGGGATGGGGTGACAGGGACTGGGCCCTCCGGGAGCTGTGTCCTGCCCAGGAGGAGAGCTGCCTGTGCTGGCCCAGCTGGATTCCTGCGGGCCTTGGATCTGTGTGTCCCCATCCAGGTGTCCAGCATGGCTGGGCCAGGGGCCACAGCCGGGGACAGAGGGCTGGGTGTGAAAAGCAGCTGTTGGGGATGCACTGATCTCCAAGCAGCTGGACAGGGAGGAGCTCCCTGCAGAGCGCAAGGTCCGTGGGCCCGAAAGGGCTGAGCTGGCTGCGATGGGCACTGGTGAACTCCTCAGCACGGTGTGGGGGATGGCTGTGCAGGGAAATGCTGCGTCCTCCTGGGATCTCAGCGTGCAGAACCTGCCCCCCGAGCCCCCGCTGGCTGCAGAGCCCAGACTGTCCTGATCCTTGGGGGCAAAGCTGTTGAGTGTCCCCCACTGAGTGTCCTTGCTGGCTTTGGTGGCAGCCTGGCAGGCTCTGTCCCTGGCCTCAGCACTGCAGAGCTTTTCCTGTGCCAGCACCGTGTACACCTGTGCCAGCAGCGCCATGGCCCCTGCATCCAGCTGCAGAGGCTGCACAGCCTCCCCGTCCTCCCGCGCTCCTGCAGCGCCCAGTTTGGTCTGCTGGATGTACTGGGCTGCCTGGTTGTCCCTCAGGGCATCCAGACAAATCCTCGCATCGGTTTCTCGCCCCAGAGCGAGCAGCACCATAGCTTGCAGGACCTTGCTGCAGGGCCCAGGTTGTTTGGAGTGCTCCAGGCGCAGTTTGAGGCTCAGCAGTTTCTCTGGAGGGGCCTGGCCCAGGATGCTGAAGAGCTCCTCGAAGCTGGGCTGCAGCTCCGCGCTCTGAGCCATGTCAGCAGCCTCGGGCCTGGGGCACGGACTGCAGCAGGGGTGGCAAAAGCATCTTAGGGCGAAGGGTGGCGTGCCTGTGGGGCTGGGGCTGCCCCAGCCCTGCTCCTGGTACCACCCAGAGCCCAGACCTGGGGCCTCTCCCTGCTGGGAACCTGTGAGGAGAACAGAGGACAGCGGTCAGAAGGGGATGTGGGCTCCTGGAGCTGCCAGGCTCTCCCCACCTCCCCAATATTTTTGCATCTGTTCCCTGTTTGCAGCTGTGCCACTGCCCTGTGCATTATTCCAACTCTGTGATTAAGCAGAGAGCACATTCTTTGTGCTAATTTCACATTAATTACAGCTGGTTTAAGATAATGGATGAAATAATGCTATATTTAGGTACATCCAAGCATCTCCTCCAGGCAGCTGCTGCCAGGGCTCGCTCAGGCTCCTTAGGATGGCAGTCAAGGAATAAAGCAGCCAGCCTGTAGAGGAAACCCTTTCCAGCTGATTCCCTGTGCTACCAGGGAATAATTCCTGCCCCGTGTCCCACCCAGCCCTGCCCTGTGGCAGTGAAGCCATTCCTCGTGTCCTGTCCCTCCCTCCCTTGTCCCCAGTCCCTCTGCAGCTCTCCTGGATCCCTCCAGGCCCTGCCAGGGGCTCTGAGCTCTCCCTGCAGCTTCTCCCGGGCTGGCTCCAGGGCAGAGGGCTCTTGGAACAGCTCCACGGCCTCCTCTGGACTCTCTCCAGCACTTCCACGTCCTTCTTTCACTGGGAGACTTTATATCCCCGTCCACCGGTGATCTTTGCACTCACCCCAGGCCTCTGATGGGATTTTAATTAAACAACAGGAGTGGCTGGAGGGCAGGAGCATGGTGGCAGTGTGACACTGCTGCAGGCACTGCCCGAGCCCCTGCAGAAACTTTCCTTATTTAAAGGCAGCCCCGGCAGACGCCCTGAAAGAACTCTCAACTGGCAAAAACTTCAAATTTCGGTTTTGTTTTCCTGTCTCACGAAAACCCTGAAATTGCCCAACTGCCCTGGCTCCCCGGAGGGCCAGCCCTGCCCTGCCCTGGGTGCCCGGCTGGCACGGGGGTAGCACGGCCGGGCTGGAGCGAGGAGAGCGGGGAGGAACCGGCGAGGGAAAGG
>PYHW01009640.1:251209-267808 GCA_013186435.1 Turdus rufiventris
GGAAAGGAGAGGAGAGGAGCTCCCAGGGGTTCTGTAGAGCCACGGAATGCCCTGAGTTGGGAGGGACCCAGAGGATCACCAGCCCAGCCCTGGGCCCTGCACAGACACCCCAAAATCCCACCCTGAGCATCCCTGAGAGCTGCTGGAGCTCAGGCAGGGACCATTCCCTGGGAGCCTCTGTTATGAGAACTTTTCATGTGAAGCTTCTCAATTCCAGTGCCTGACACAGAACTGCTTGGACTAAGTGATCAAACTGCCTGGACTAAACTCCAGGACTCAGTGATTAGAAAAGGTGTTTCTGTGGCTGTGCCACCACAGGCTGATGAGATCATTTGTTCTGACAAGGACTTGTTAGGAGTGGCATTTAACTGGCCCTAATAAAGCACAGTGGAGAAATAAAGCTGTTAGGCATGAAATAATTCTTATTTCTTCTAAAACATAGGTCAATTACTGGGTTTATTGCTGCTCTAAAGAGAGCTGGCTATTGATGAAGAGCTCTCTGTGGAATGTTTCCTTGTCCACTCAAGTGTACAAGCAATTACCTTCCAGGACTGTGCTAGGGAGATTATTTTAATAAAGCTTGTTGGTGGCTTCCAGATGCTGTAAAGAAATTACTTTACTTGTAGGATTAATCTGAGCGTTCCAGGTCCGTTTTGTGCCTCTTTCAGCTGCAGCTCAGAGCTGGGAAGTCGAGCCCATGCTGCCCAGCAAACCCCACAAACCCCATTTCTGTGATCCCCCCACAAACCCAGTGTGTGCACCAATCCCCATTTCTCTGATCCCTCATTTCTGTGATCCCCCACAAACCTGTCTGTACATTGTTTGCACCAACCCCACATTTCTGTGATCCCCCCACACCCCCAGTATCTGCACCAACTCCACATTTCTGTGATCCCTCATTTCTGTGATCCCCTCCACAAACCTGGCTGTACATTGTTTGTACCAATCCCCATTTCTGTGATCCCCTGTTCCAGGTGATCCCCACCCCAATATCTGCACCAACCCCACATTTCTGTGATCCCGTTCCAGGTGATCCCCCCCAAGGAGTGGAAGCCGCGGCGCACGTACGATGACATCGATGACATGGTGATCCCAGCCCCCATCCAGCAGGTGGTCACGGGCCAGTCGGGGCTCTTCACCCAGTACAACATCCAGAAGAAGCCCATGACCGTGGGCGAGTACCGGCGGCTGGCCAACAGCGAGAAGTGCGTGCCTGGGGGCTCCTGGGGTGCTCCTGGGGTGTTCCTTGGGTTCCTGGGGGGCTTTCCTTCCCAGAAAATAGCTCCAGGACAATGCAGCCGTGTTCAATGTGGAGCTTTTCGGGGGAAACTGCTTTTCCTTGAGTCACAAATGAGTTTGTGGCTTGGCGGGTTTGGGTGTGTCTCAGGTCATGTTCTGGGGCTGGTGTGGGTTGTTCAGGGTCAGGATTTGGCTGAGAATCTCCCTGAAAGGAATGGCTTGGGACCAGCACAGGATCTGCTGTTCTGGAGAAGGTGTTCAGGGGTAGAAATCCAAATTCCTGAAGTGCTGGTGCTGGTGCTGGTGACACGAGGGTCCCCCAGAGGGGCTGGGGACTCTGCAGGGCACCTCAGCCACCTGCAGGTCATCCTGCTGCAGAGCCTGGGCTCTCCTGGAGTTCTGCAGGGTCCTGGCTTTTAACCAGCTCTGAGTTTATGCAGTCATGGCTTTAAGCTGTAGGAGGGTGGATTTAGATGGGATATGGGGCAGGAATTGTTCCCTGGAGGGTGTGAGCCCTGGCACAGGCTGGGGCTGCCCCTGGAATGTCCAAGGCCAGGCTGGACATTGGGGCTGGAGCAATGGGACAGTGGGAGGGGTCCCTGCCGTGGCAGGGGTCACTGGGTGGGTTTAAGGTCCTTTCCAGCCCCAGCCATCCCAGGACAATTGGCTCTGGGGTTGTTCTGCACTCAGCTCAGTTCTGCACGTGCTGTCAGCCAGGCTGGCACAGGGGTCTGGGCAGGGTGGGCAGAGCTCAGGGAATTGAGGGTGGGGGGCACCCTGAGCTGCTCCAGCAGGGCAGAGCTCAGGGAATTGAGGGAATTGAGGGTGGGGGGCACCCTGAGCTGCTCCAGCAGGGCAGAGCTCAGGGAATTGAGGGTGGGGGGCACCCTGAGCTGCTCCAGCAGTGCTGACTGCCCTGTCCCTCGCAGGTACTGCACCCCTCGGCACCAGGACTTCGAGGACCTGGAGCGCAAGTACTGGAAGAATTTGACCTTTGTGTCCCCCATCTATGGGGCTGACATCAGTGGCTCCCTGTATGATGCAGTAAGTGCAGTGCTTCTGCTTTATTTATTTCAGCATGGACATTGATTTCCTTGTTGCACTTCTCTCATTAAGGAGGATTTCAGAATTTCATTGATGTATCCACCCAAAAAAAAACCCCAAAAAAACCAAAAAAAAACCCAAACCCAAAGCCTTTGGTTTTTTTTCCCACCCTCATTACAAAAGTGGGACTAAGCTTCCCCTGAGATTCAGGATAATTGTCTGTGGAAGCTGTGAAAAGCTGACTTTTAGTAGAAAAATGAGGAAATGTGTGATTTAAACAAATTCTCACGCAAACTCTGGCAAAAAATTGTCTATACCTTGGATTTTGGGTTTTTTTAAGGGAATGAAATGGAGATTTTTGCTGAAGCTCCTTAGGAAGCTGGGAAAAAACCAGAATTTCAAGGAAATGGTGCTTCATCAAAATATTTTTTGATTCTTAACATAAATTATTTGCATTTGATTTCAAATTATTTGCATTCGGATTTTAAATTATTTGCATTTGGATTTTTTCTCTGTAAAAGCTCCATTAAGATACAATGCGCCTGCACACAGAATTATTTTACAATTCAAATTGTTTAAGCTTTTCCATGGTGAAATTTCATCCTCTACTTCAAGTCATTCTGTGAATGGTAAAGGTTTCTCTCTTCTTACTCTTTAGTAATAATATAAAAATAAATAAATAAAATCAATAAATAATAATAAATAACAATAGCAGATATTAATTGTGGAGCAGGGGTGCCCAGGGCCTGCAGCCAGCTCCCCTGAGCCCTGGCAGGGGCTGGGGCTCTGCTGCTGCTGCCATTCCCAGCAGGAATTTCTCCTGCCTGCAGGACGTGGATGAGTGGAACATTGGCAACCTGAACACGCTGCTGGACATGGTGGAGCACGAGTGTGGCATCATCATCGAGGGGGTGAACACTCCCTACCTCTACTTTGGCATGTGGAAAACGACTTTTGCTTGGCACACAGAGGACATGGATCTCTACAGCATCAACTACCTGCATTTTGGGGAGCCCAAGTCCTGGTGAGTGAGGGCTCCTGCCCTGCCAAATTCCATCAGGTTCGCCTCATCCTTCCATTCCCATTTTTTCTCTCCTCTTGCCTCCTACTCTGCATTTAGAAGCAATTTCACTTTCTTTCATGCTGGCTTGCTCAGAGCCCTAATTCCTGACTTTGAGCAGGATTAGGGAGACTTGTTGACATCACGATTAAAACCAGATTTCAACACTTGGGGATTTTTGCAAACTAATGCACAGTAGAGCAAATGGGGATGGGATTGTGTGGATGCTTCAGAGGCACTGTAATAGTGGAACACTGTTGTTCTGGGTAGGAAACATCTGTTGCTTTCACATTTCCATTATTTAAATGCAGAAATATGTTCTCAGCTCCAGGGACAAGCTAAGTGAAAAGGTTATTTTTCCATGGTCATTTCTTGGCATGGTGGCAAAGCATTTTTCAACACTGTGGATGCATGGACTGGTTGGAAATAACTTTCCACAAAACAGTTAAGGATGAAACAGGGAATGTAGGAAGTCTGGAGTGAGTTACCAAGAGCCAATATGCTTCTTTTTAAGCAATTTAAGAGTCTAAGTGCAGAGACTCAGCAGCCCAGGGGAGCTTTGCTGAAGATCTTGATGTGACTAATAAATATTGACATTTGTGAGCAGATGGGAGCAGAAGTGTCCCTGGGGGCTGTGCTGTCACCCTGGCAGAGGCAGCCACCTCCTCCCACCTCCCTGGGGACTCCCAGTGGCTCCAGTGCTGCTGTCTGTGCCACATCAGAGCCCCCAGGGCCCAGGGGGCTGTAAATGAAGGGCTCCAGTGCTCTTTTCCAGGCCTGGGAAGGGCTGGAGGGAGGGGCTGACTCTGTGCAACAGGAATGGGAATTTTTAAAACCCTTCCAGCATGTCCTGGGATCTGTTTCCCAACGTTCCTGATCCTTGGGCTCACTGCCCAAGGCAGATCCTCGAGGGTTTTGCAGAATCTCTGTGGTACCTCTGGTAAACAGGAGCTCCAGAAATTTATCTGTGGATGGTGAGGGGTGGGACTGATCCCAGGAGTGTTTGGACACTGCTGTGGGGCAGGGTGGGATTGTTGGGGTGCCCTGTGCAGGACCAGGGGTTGGACTGATGATCCTGTGGGTTTCCAGTTTAGAATATTCCACGATTCAGTTTAGATCCTGTCAGTTTTTTTCCTCCAGAATCCCTTCATTCCAACCCGTTTTCCTGCTCCCATCTCCAGCAGATGGTGCCACAGCCCATGGGAAGCTCCTCATCCTCTTTGCCCACGGAGCCCAGGGACCCTGTGCCGGTCCCAGCAGGAGCTTGGGGACCCCAGGCCGGTCCCAGCAGGAGCTTGGGGACCCCAGGCCGGTCCCAGCAGGAGCTTGGGGACCCCAGGATGGTCCCAGCAGGACCCCAGGATGGTCCCAGCAGGAGCTTGGGGACCCCAGGCCGGTCCCAGCAGGAGCTTGGGGACCCCAGGATGGTCCCAGCAGGACCCCAGGCTGGTCCCAGCAGGAGCTTGGGGACCCCAGGCTGGTCCCAGCAGGAGCTTGGGGATCCCAGCAGGAGCTTGGGGACCCCAGGATGGTCCCAGCAGAGCTTGGGGACCCCAGGATGGTCCCAGCAGGAGCTTGGGGACCCCACGATGGTCCCAGCAGAGCTTGGGGACCCCAGGATGGTCCCAGCAGGAGCTGAGGGACCCCAGGCCGGTCCCAGCAGGACCCCAGGCCGGTCCCAGCAGGAGCTTGGGGACCCCAGGCCGGTCCCAGCAGGAGCTCAGGGACCCCAGACTCATCGCAGCAGGACTGGGCTGCCCCAGGAGCAGCTGCCCTGAGGTTTGGGTGGGGTTGTTCCATCCTTTCTCCAGCCATCCTGTGAGAGTCACTATTTTTTTAAAGCTGCCCCAGCTGGGGCAGTGAGGATTTTGAGGAGGTTTTGGGGCTGTGTTTGGAGCAGGTTTTCCCCCTCAGTGGAGTTTCACAGGTGGGTGCAGTGTCACACAGTGGGTGGGCTGTGACAGGATGCCACTGCTGCTTGGGCAGAGCCCCCCTGCCCTTCCCTGGGCACCAGGCAGGGATTTGCCACTTCCAGGCCACTCCTTCCTTGTTCTGCCCTGTTCAGCTCCTCCTGAGGAGCTCCCAGGCTCTCCTCTGGCTGCAGAGGGTGGCTGTGAGTCCCCCTGGAGCAGATCTGGAAGTTTCCAGGTTGCTGCTGCTGTGGGGTGGCTGCAGGCAGCGCAGGGCTCGGCTGGGGGAGCTCTTGGACTGCTCTGTGCAGCTCCAGTGCTGCAGCCTGGCTGTGCTCAGTGCCTGGAACGTTCACTCTGCTCTGCTGGCACCACCTCTGTGGAAATTTCCCAGCTGCCTTCATCCTTTTTATAGACTCTGAGGCTCTGACAGTGATCATCCTGGAAGCACCTCAGGGAATAGCAGGAGTGTGGAGAGTTACAAACTCTACCAGTTTGGGGTTGAGCTCTAAAATAAGAGGCAGAGTTATTGTTTGGCTGTCAGAGATATTTATTCAGTGGAACCAAGGACTCTGTATATTGGTAGTATCTGCTTCAGAATTGCCTGTAAGAAACCATAACTCTTTCTTTGTGTCTGCCATAAATTATCTTGGGGTGCTCCAGGCTGTGGGAAGGGTGAGGAGCCACCAGCCCTGTTCCTCTGAGGGGAGGGAGACAGGAGTGCTTCCCTCAAAACCTCCTTGCAGTGGGCTTGAGGAAAAACCTGAGCTCATTTCCCAGAATTGCTGGGGTCGGAAGGGACCTCTGGAGGCTCCCCAGGTGACACAGGAATGTGCCCAGGTGGGTTTGGGATGGCTGCAGAGAGGGAGGCTCCATGGGCAGCTTCCCAGAGCTCTGCCACCCTCATGGAAAGAGATTCTTCCAGGTTGGGGTGGGACACATCCTCTGGCACCCACTGGGGATGTTTGCATGGATTGATGAGGTGTTTGCATGGGTTGGGATTTTTATGGATTGGTATTTATATGGGTTGGGATTTTTATGGGTTGGATTTGTATGGATTGATGGGATCCTCTCTCAGCCCTGCTCCTGCAGTTCCCTCTCACAGGAAAGATGCTGTGGGAGAGCTGAAATTCCTCAGGGAGCTCTGGGTGCATTGTTTGCACCACAAAGAATCATCTCTGGTAGAAAAAGGAATTGTTCTGCTGGGCCAGGTCATTACTGAGTATTTAATGTCTCATTTCTGTCTTTGCACTGCTGGGTTCCCCCCATCCTGAGCTCAGGAGCAGCAGTTGGGCAAGGGAAGGTCACCCAGTGATGGGCAGAGCAAGGGGGTGATGGAGAGCAGCAGAATTCTCCATTTGCAGCCTCACTGAGTGGCCTCTCTGTGCCTGGGCACTGAGTGCGTTCCTTTGTTGGGTTTTGGGGTGTGCAGCCTCCATCCCACCCGCCCATCCAGGGATTTTCCCTGTGCTGTGCAGTGCCCAGGCACAGCTCTGCTCCTCTCCCTTCTCACCCTGCTGCTCCCAGCTGGGAAATCAGCTTGAGGAGGAGGAGGATGGAGGTGTGGGCACCCCAGTTGTGTGAGATCCTGGGAGCTCCAGCTCCAGCCTTTTCTTGCTTTTTTCTCCAATTACAGTAAAATGTCCCTCTCACGTCAGGGATTTAATTGCCACCTTTCCATAGCCTCAAACTTTTGAAAAAACCCAAATGTATTTAATTCTGCAGCCCCATATTAAACCTGTCGTGGTGGGAATTTCTGCTGTATCAATTATACATTTTGTGTATAATTACCTCACACACTCCTGTGTGAGATCTAAAATTGAGCATATTGTCAAACGGTGCAAGCACAAAGTGATTTTATAATGACAGAAGCAACAAAGCTGAGTGCCAGGCCTCATTCTTCATGGTTATTATGGCATTTTATTGAGGAGTGGCTGTGGCTCAGCCTTTGCAATTCCAAAGGAATATTTTTAGATGCTGAGGTGCTCCAGCAGCACTTCTTTCATCTCCACAAAGATGTGCAGCCCCTGCCTGGGGTGGGGAAGTGAACTTTGAACCTCAGTATCGTGAATTTGTCAGATACACTTTAGCAGTGTAACATCTGTTTTTGTCACCAGTGTGGACACCGCCTGGTTGGGTAATAAAGTTCTTTTTCTCAAGTATTTTGTTAGCAATCTTGCTGCTCAGCAGCAGCGTTTAATGCACCTGCCCTGAGTGCTGGTGGGATGTTTGACTCTCCTCTCAGAAACTGCAGGTGCTGAAGCAGCCTGACACCGAGGAAGGTAATTGATTTTATAAAATGTCCCTTTTCCCTTATCATGATGGATGTTTAATCCCCTTTAATTAAAACAGGAGCCAGCTTTAGCTTTTAAGTTATATCATCTCCTCTCCAAAACACTCCCTCGCTGGAAGTGGATCATGCCTAATCTGTTTGACTTTGATATCACAAAGTACACTTTATGCCAGAGCAGCAGTTTATGTGGAATTAAGGACAAATTACCAAAGGAACTTTAAAATAATATGATTAGTTGGAAGCACTGGTCACAGATACAATTGCAATCGAGAAACACTTCTGGATTTCTGTCTTGGCTGCAAACCTGCGAGTCCATGGAGTTACCCCAAACCTTTTTGGTTAAAATTCTTTAGAGTTTCTGCTTTCTTCCCCCCAGGTGCCCAGCGAGGCTCCCTGGGTGGGGCACGTCCAGCCAAGCAGGGCAGATCCTGGGATGTCCCTGGGATGTCCCAGGCCAGGCTGGAGCAATGGGACAGTGTCCCTGCATGGCAGGGGTGGCTCTGGGTGCCTTTAAGGTCCCTTCCAAGCCAAGCCAGTCAGGGACTCCGTGGCTTTCTCAGTTTAGTGCATCTGTGGTGTCTGGTGGTGCTGCTGTCACCGTTCCCGGCAGGGCTGAGGGGAGATTCCCACCAGGACTGGGGGGATTCCACAGGAGCCCCTCCAGGAGCAGCAGCACATCTCAGGAGCTGAGCAGCTCCCTGTTCTAATTCTCCCTCTGGTCTGCAAGCACTGCAGCTTTCTTGGCTGAACTCTTGTCCTGTCCTCCCCTCAGGACAGGAAATGTTAATCCCTGGAAAACTTGGGGGAGGAGAATGGACGAATAGTCATGGAGGTTAACCCTCCCAGGTCTCTGCTGCTCTGAGCACCTCTGGCACGTTCTGCTCTGTCCCCCTGCTCTGACACTCCCAGATGTTCCATGGGCTTGCTGCAATCCCACTGCAGACTGGGATGTTTGGTGCAGAGCTGTGTGGCTGCAGGGCCAGGGCATCGTCCCTTCTTCATTTGTTGCCTCCTCCTCTTCCCTCCTGCCAGGGCTCACTGCAGCTCTTGTTGCTGGGCTCTCAGGAGCCCCTGAGCTCTGCAGATCCTGGGATTCCTGAGCTGGAATCACAGCTGAGGNGTGTTTTTTTGTTTTTTTTTTTTTTTTTTTCCATTTGTTTGTTTCTTGTTGGGGAATTCAGGAGAAGATTCTGCAGCCCTTCCTCCCTCAGTTCCCAAGGTCTGCATCATCTTCTATGGGAAGAGCGTGAGCTGTCCTGCCTCCTAAAATTGTTCCAGGCCTGGCAGCAGAGGTTTGGAGGCTTTTTGGTGGAGTGGGAAGAAAGAAGAAGCAGGGAAGGCCATTTGGCCGTGGTGGCAGCTCCTCACAGCCCCCAGATTTCCTTCCTGCCTCTGCTGTCCTGGTAATCTGTTTTACAGCTCTGCAGTTTTGGATGGAGGAAGAGCAGAATTTATGGTGATGGTTGATTTATAGATTAACTGCAACACCATTTGCTCTCAGGCAGATTTGGCAGAGCAAGACCCTTTTCTGTTGATAAAAGGGAGAGAGAAAGGAACAGGGATATTCATTAAAAGGGATAAAAGGAAAGTGAGATAAAGTATGGCCAGGCAGAACAGCTTTTCACTCTCCTGACTCTCCTGAAATGAAGGTGAAATCTGCTTTGGAGTGGCTCTCTGCACTGAGAGTCCCTGGGTTTGGGGAGATGCAGGGGTTGTTTGGGGAGATGCAGGGGTTGTTTGGGGAGATGCAGGGGTTGTTTGGGGAGATGCAGGGGTTGTTGGGGTGCAGAGCTGTGTCCCCTGGAATTCCCTGGTAACTGAGAGCAGGGAGTCATTAGTCCAGCCCTGCAGTCAGTAATTCATCAACAGCAGCCAGTCCCAGCTGCCAGCCCTGCCTGCTGGGGGTGCTGGGGGAGGAGGATGAGGGGCAGTGTCCCCTGGGCCAGGGGCAGTGTCCCCTCAGCAAGGGACAGTGCTCACTGCTGCTTCCTCTCAGAATCCATGGGGTCACCCCCTTGTCCTGAGTGAGCTCTGCCTTGGATTATCTTCCCCATCAGGTGCTGCAATTGGAATAGTGGAGATTTCTCTTTTTAATAGACTCAGGTTTTTGTGCTCTTTCATTAGGCTGTTGTAGACAGATTATTAAAAGGTCGTTTTTCTGCTGCAGAGGAGGGTTTGGGGAGTTAGGACTCAAGCACTGCCTTTCTTCACTCACCCTCATCTAACTGAGCAAATGCCAGGAAGGTGTCAAGCCAGGCTCTGGGACTGATGGAATCAGCTCTGGGATGGTGTGAGGGGGGGCAGTGGGTTGGTCTCAGCCTCAGCACCCCCTTCCCTCAGCTCCCTGCTCCTGCTTCCCCTCCAGAGCCCTCTTTGGTTTTTATCCTCACCCAAACCCACTGCAAAAGGCACGGAGCTATTTTGTGCTTTGCTGCCATTTCAGTTTTCAGTCTGTGCATTTTATGTCCACCTTTACTGAGCCTGTTCCCTTGGCTGAAATGAGGGATTCAGAGGTTTAGCTGTGAGTTGTAGCTGACCCTTCCCACCTGTGGCTGCTCTTTCCCTGGTGATTTTGGTGGTTTTGGAGGTGCTGATCTGGGCTCAGCCCCCATTTCCTCAGCCTGGGGTGGCTCCTGCCCCTCTGCCCTGCAGGACCTGGGTGCAGGAGGGTCCTGTCCCACCCAGTGCTGCCTCTGGAGGGTCTGCTCAGAGCCCAGCCTGTTTGAAATGAAGATCTGTGCAGGTCTGACAGGATCACAGATTGGTTTAATAACAGAGGCTTTGAGCAGAGCCCTGGGACTGAGGGAGGGAGCTGTGCTTCCATGCTCCATCTCCTCCTTCAGCTGAGCTGGCTCTGCCCCTGGGACAGGGAGCTGCAAATTCCAGCCTGGCACAGGGCTTGGGCTGCTGCAGAGCTTTGTCTTTATTCACATTTTGTTAACACTTTGGCACAAATCAGCGGGGATTTTTTTTTTTTCCTCTTTCTTTACTCAGCAGAGAAAATTGTCGAGGGGTGATGCCAAGTGCAGCACAAGTGAGTTTTAAAATAAGAGGAGCCTGTAGTAATGACAGCACTTAAATGGCACTCGGTGCTGTCTGAGAGCTGTGCTCTCGTTAACCCCTTCATGTTCCAAGGAAGAAATGTGCTGGGCTTGCATCCGCTCCGTTTCCAGCTGCCCAATCAGCCACACAAAGGGATCAAACGCAAGAAATAAAGGAAACTTTACAAACTGTGGCAGTGATCTTTATCAAATCTCAGCTACAACACTTGTGGCTTTGATGCTGACAAGAACACAGCTCTCACTTCAAAGCAGTTGTAGTGGGGAGCTGCAGTTTGATGGATGAGGAGCATTAAACCTTTGGAATGCTGGATTTTTTTCTCCTCAGAAAAGAAAAGAGAGTGTGTGTAGAGGCATTGCACCTCTAGCACAAGGGGTTTCCTAATCTAAGAATATCTTTCCTTACTCATGAGCAAATTTCTTTTGTTCTGCTGCAGGCAATTAGCCCTGGTTTTTGGTTTTTCAGGAATTCCTGTGCTGGGCCCGGGAGGGGAGCAGCTCACACAGGTCACTGGTGCAGGCTCACAGAGCTCTGATCTCCCCTGCTTGCCTTTCTTCTCCTTGCTTCTGGAGCTGAAATGAGCTATTATTTTAGAATACAGGCTCTTTGAAGCACCATCTTTGCTTTTCTTTCTATTTGTATGGTAGCCACTACAAAAACAACCAGTAATTAATAATCTGATTGCCAGTTTAGGGAAGCAAATTTGATGTGAACAGGATCTTCCAAACAAGTAACGGGGAATGGCAAGGGGATGAATATTGTAGTCATTCATCTCTGTTGAATTGTGTACTAATTATCTTCTTGGCTAAACTGAATGAGTAAATGACTTCATAATGTTTTTCCCCAAACACCTTTCCTTAGTGGAATGGCTCCTCCATGCTGCTCTCACTGCAGGCAGAGCAGGCTCTGGGTTATTTTTGCAGTGGAGGGAGAGACACTCCAATGTGCTCTGCAATTTTGTGCTTTGTGCTGGGCACTTGTGCTGTGGAGCTGATGGACTGGGCTCTGAGAGTCCTTCCAAGAGCAGATGGTTGTTCACATTAAATTCTCTGCTTTAAAAAAATGTATTAAAAAAAATTACATTTGGCGTTCTGGAAAAATCTCCTTTTGTGTTCATGGAGTTGGGGGTGAGTGAATCACTGAAAGTAGCCCATTGTGCTAATCTTGGAACTCAGTTGTACCTCTTGAAAATTCATATTGCTTTAAAATCAGAATTTTAAAAAGCTCCTGTCTAATGTCACTTCTTGAAACTAATGGCTCTTTAATCCTATTTCTAGCTCAAGGCAACTCTAAGGGCTGAGGAGTCTTTTAGAAGTAGATGATTGGCACAAGTTAGGCTTGACTCTAATCTCCCCATTCTCCATCCCCAGGGATTTGATCCCAGCCTCAGATCTGAGATCTTCTGCCCATCCTGCAAAACAAATGGAGAGTTTGCAATCCCCACCTCAGTTTCTTTGGGCAGGAGGAAATTTTCCATCCTGGTCTTCCATTGCAGCAGAATCACTGCTGTTTGTTCTTGCTGTGGGTCAGGAGGTTCTGTGTGGAGCAGGGATTGTGTGCAGGGAAAGGGCCCTGGGTCAGTCCTGGGGCTCTGGGTTTGGGGTGTTTTGAGGCTGTGATTTGGTCCTGTCATCACCTATTTACTCCTAATTATGGCTTTTTGAGTTGATGCTCCCTAACCTCCGTGTTTATTTCTCACTCTGGGTGTATTCCAATAAAAATGTCATTATTTAAACCATTGACACTGCTGGTTAAAGACACTGAATTCCTTCACCCTGTGATAAAACTCAGGGCTTGATAAAGGTTCTTTGCCAGGAGCAAGGAGCTCTCTGGTCCCTGAGTGATCTCAGATCTTATCTGCAGGCAATGTTTGCATTCCTGGGAAGGAGCCATGGGAGAGGAGAGGAGGACAGAGATTCTCCAGAGAGGGGAAACGGGAGATTTCCAGCCCAGCCAGTGCGGGCAGCCTCAGGTTTGATGAGAAGAAAGGGAGTTGATTTCAGTGTTTTAACAAATTGTTGGGAGAAAGGGATGAAGGGAGGTTAATTGTGGAGGAGGATAAAGGTGAGGAAGAGAGAGGTGACCAACAAAGGAGCAATCAGTTCTTGTTGAAATCCTTTTTTCTTTTCTCCTACAGGAAAAACCACTTTAAAATAGTGTTGGACAGCAGGGGTTGGACTCTGATCCCTGTGGGTCCCCTCCAGCTCGGGATATTCTGGGAGAACAGAACCCCCACTTGCACCCTGAGCTCTGCTCTGGCACACTGAGATGTTGTTTGATGTTTTACCCTGCAGAAAAATGAGGCCTCAGGAGCAAGATCTGAACTTTGCAGGGAGGGACCAGCCTGACTAATGCTGGTTCTTAACGGTTCTGCTGGGTGATAAATATTCCTGCTGGCCAAGGGGTTTTCTGGGGAGGCCTTGCTGCTTGTGGGGGCTCAGGATGCCGAAGGTCAGGGTTCAGGTTCTGGGTTTATGGGCAGCCTTTGCCTTGCAGAGCTGCAATAGCAGCTTTTCATTCTGCCTGTCATGGCTGAGAGCAGGCTGGCATTTGAATCTCCAAGGGTCACTGTTGTTGGCACAATTAAATCTGCTTTGAAGACAGATAACTCACCCCAGTGTGACACATTGGCCTGGGCATTTTAAATGTGCTGCTCCCGTTCTGTTTGTGTTCCTTACTCCATAATTATGGGGTGTTAAACTGTGTGGGGCCTGCTTGGGCAGACCTTGTGCAGGCACTGTGAAATTGAGTTTCTTACAGCAATGGCAAAGTGACATTTCCAGAGTGGGGTGGTCGAACCTCCCTGCCCACGGAGCCCAGGCTGCAGAGTGGCTGTGGGGTTCGTGAGCTAATCACTGCTAATTGCAGGACTGTAAATGAGCTGTGGAACAGGTGTAGCTGTCAAAAGCTCTGGGACACAGCTGGAGTGGGAGCAGGAAGCTTTGGGGGATGTTGGATGAAGGGACAGGATGGTCTGGTCCCCTGCCAAAGGTAGGGTTGGCTTCAGGTGAGAAGGATTCCTCTGAAACCAGGAGGAAGGAGCTGTAGCAGGCCTCTGCTGTGGATGAAGCTTTAGTTTTTTGGCCACCCAAAACTGAGCTGAATCCCTTGAGGCAGCAGCTGGGGCTGGGAGGTCCCTGAGGAGCAGCAGGTCTGGAAGTGAATTCCCTGTTCCAGAGGGGTCCCTGGTCTCAGGGTGGCCTGGATGTGAATTCCCTGACACACTTGTTTAATTCTTAATTCACAAGACATTTGCTTATTTATTCTCATTGTTCCTGATAATAATTCTAAGCCATTAGAGGGGAAAATTGTATTCAGAAATGCTGTTTCACACTTTATTTGTTTGATGATTTAGAGCGATAGAAAATAGCACATTTGCTGGCTTTTATAGTCTGATAATTATCCACATCCATCAAGCCCCATTCCAGGGGAATAAACAAAACACCAAGAAAATTACTCTATTAATGATATCCTATGATGGCAAACAGGACAAACCTTTTGTGTTGGGATGGAGAGGGGACAGTCCAGCTCAGCTCCTGCTGGGAAGGAATTCCTCCCTGGGAGGGTGTGAGGGCCTGGCACTGCTGGAGCTGCCCTGGATCCCTAGAATGCCCCAGGCCAGGCTGGACACTGGGCTGGAGCAGTGGGACAGTGGCAGGGGTGGAAATGGATATTTAAAATCTCATTTTGGGATCCCATGATTCCATCTGAACACAAGCAAGCCACCCCTCCAGGAAGATCATTTCCTAACTCATTTATAGCTCTGGGGCAGAACCTTCTGGACCTGTGATCCTGACCCAAGAACTCAGCAAATTACATGGAAATAGAGATCAGAAATACTGGAATTAGGTTTGATGAAACAGGTCTGGAAGCTGAGAGTCTTTCCCACAGAACAGCAAGTTCTAGATGTGCACAAGTGGTATTTGATCCACTTCAGGGATTTTCTGTTGTTTTGGTGGAAAGTAGAAAAAGGTAATTTAAAAGGCTCAGTATATTACTTTCAGGTTGTTGACTTGGGGGTAAGATGACATTTGAGCCACAGAACTATAACTTCTCTTCTCTTGAGCTACTTTTTCTTTCCCCAGTAAATCTCGTGCTCCTGGCAGAGCAGCAGCACATTTTTCCTGCTGCAATCCCCAAAGTGCTGAGTGCAGGCTTTGGGTGAAGCCTGGCCCTTGTCTGGAGCCCTGTGCAGGGCTGACCCTGCAGGGTTCTGTGTGAGCCCAGTGCTTGGGGGTGTGATTGATCCCCTAGCCCGGTGTGATCGCTCGATCCCAGCCCAGTGTGATCGATTGCGGCCCGGTGTGATCGATTCCTCCTGGCCCAGTTTGATTCCTCCTCTCCCAGTTTGATTCTTCACCCTGTGCTGGTTTGGCTCTGGCTGTCAGTGTCCCTTGTCCTGGGTCCAGGCTGAGGGGGCAGACCCAGCTCAGTGTTCCTGCTGGGGCTGTTGAAGCCCTGCCTGTAGAAAAGGAAATTTTTTGATGTTTTTTTCCCATGCCCAGAGCTGTGGGGTCCCTGTGGAATTGGGGCTTTGCAGCTGAGTGAGCCCCAGCTGTGGGGATGGGGACACCAGGGCTGCTGGGGACACCAGGGCTGCTGGGGACAGGGAGCAGTGGCCACAGAGCCAGCCCTGCCCAGGGGCTGCACCCCTGGGGCTGCAGCAATTTTTCATCTTTCCATTGTTGTTCTGCCTTGCAATCAATCATTTGTGTGTAGCTGCAGCTCAGGCTGTGCCATGCGTGCACCAGCCTTCTGTTTCTCTTCCTGGTTTTAAATAGCAGCCCAAATTCTGTCTTTATTGCCTATCTTTATGTAAATCAGTCAGATTTGTGAGCATAACTTAAAGCAGAATTTGACCTACTTTTAATTTTCTTCTGCAGTTAATATTTTGAATTCCTAAGAATAAATGCAGAGGGATGTGTAGGCTCTGCTTCCTAAAGACTGGCCCAAAGAAAAAAGTTAATTTCTAAAATGGGAGTCAGCTATTACCATTCTGTGCTGGGGTATTTTGATTTGTGTATAATTACATTTAGTTCTTTTTTATAAGCTGGAAATTCCTCCTCTCTGCCTGGTTTCTATCCAAGCAAGTCTTTTTTCTTTGTCTCTCCATGGGCTGTTCTCTGAAGCCTCGCTTGGCTTTTTGCAGGCTGCAGTTTCAGATAACACAATAACCATGTTCCAATGTATTAAACTTTTAACATCCTCAAGATTCAATTAATCTTATCTTTACAACTCCCAATTACAGGCACTAATTAAGTGAAGGTTGCATTGTAGACTGGGGATATTACATTAATCATCAGCAGCCTTGTAGCCATAAATTAGTTCTTTCCCAATCCTTCAGCATTTTTCCCAGAAGGAATGGAATGTCTCATTTCCCTGTTTTAAGGGACATTAATCCCACAAAGGAGCTTTGGATCGGGATTAGTTTTATCACATTTATGTAAGTGATGAATGGTCTTTGTAAAATAAAAGCCACTAGCTTTGTCCCAGACAAATGAAATTGAATTGTTTGATAATTATGCAATTTAAGGCACTGTCAAACTTTGGTCAGGGGATGTTGGGAGTCCATTGCTGCATTTATTATTTTACAAGATTAGGTGCTACACAGTGTTTTGCCTTAATTTTTTTTTTTTTAAGCCATCAGTTTAAATCAGCTTAGTGCCCAAAGCCTGAAACCCCCTGTGTGATTTGTGTGCTGCCTCCCCCAGCTCAGGTGGGATTGAATTTCCAGGCAGGGGCTCCCAGCTGCTCCTCCCTGGAAATGCAGAATGTGGCTGAAATGCCCCAACCTGGGGCATTCAGAGCCCCCAGCCCCAGAAGGGCCGGGCTGGGCACTTGTTGAGTCCCCTCCTGAGAGGGATGGCTTGGACATCTTTATTGGAAATAGCAAAAATAATGCATTTTTTATTATTCACTTTGAAGAGAAGTTATAGCTGGCAATAAATGCCATTCCCACAAATGTAAATTCTCGGAATTCTCTGTCACAAAAA
>PYHW01009642.1:0-17378 GCA_013186435.1 Turdus rufiventris
AGGGAAGGGAAGGGAAGGGAAGGGAAGGTTCCGGGAAGGGAAGGGAAGGGAAGGGAAGGTTCCGGGAAGGGGAGGGAAGGGAAGGGAAGGGAAGGGA
Organism: Turdus rufiventris; assembly: GCA_013186435.1. NCBI lineage: Eukaryota > Metazoa > Chordata > Aves > Passeriformes > Turdidae > Turdus > Turdus rufiventris. Next base: position 98 of record PYHW01009642.1, read on the forward strand.
AGGGAAGGGAAGGGAAGGGAAGGGAAGGGAAGGGAAGGGAAGGGAAGGGAAAGGATACAGTCTTCACGCCTAGGAAGTATAGACCCTCTTTGTTTGAAGAAGCATCAGGGGGATGGAGGGTAAAGGCTTCTCCTCACAATCCCTTGCTCTTTTATCTTAATGAACCCATATTTTTTCTTCCCCATTGGCCTCTTTGTCCAGACCATGCCTTTTCCCCCTATATTGCCTCTTCCTATAATGTTCTGCCTTGGTCCCCATTGGTCCCAGTTTGCTGCAATGTTCTACCCTTATTACCCTATTGGTTTCTCTGATCCCTTGTCCCCAACCTGTGCACCACTGTTCCCCGTTGCCATTGGTCCCTGATCCCATGTTCTACCTGTCTTTCCCTATATTTAAACCTGAACCCTTCCTTGCTCCTGGTTTTTAGTTCCTGGACCCCTTCAGTGCATAGCTGGAATAAATCCCATTGGAATTCCACGCAAAAGACCCTTCCTGTCTTTCATTTGTTGCCCTATTCATCATCGTAGAGAGCTTGTGTGTGTGTGCTTGTGTCCCTGTGTGCCAGTCTGCCTGCTGGATCACTTCTGTCCAGAGATGCTTTCAGGATGGTAGCAGCAACTCACCATCCCCGCACACTGCTACAGAGAAGGGGATATGGGGCTGCATGGGTCTGCTGACAGTGCAAAGATCTGGAACATGAGGAGGTGCTCAAGGCTCTCAGCCCTTATCTGCTGGAAAGCACTGACAAGACCAAGGAGATCCTTTCAGGAAGAGCACTGCAGAGCTTTCTGTTCTCATGCCCTGCAGAGATGGGGTAGCAGCTGTAAAATATAGGGTGCAGAGATGTCACAAGGGATTCCAGTACTTTGGACCACCCACTGGTGTCCTGCCAGTCACAGAAAGGAATGTTGTCTCCAAGATCAATTCGACTGAGGGCATGTGGCTACTCTCGCAAGCCCCTGAGATGCCTCTATATTGAGTCTGAATATGGCTTGGACATCTCTTGGGTGGTTTACTACCCTATATGACAAGGAAGTTAAAAAGATCTTGCTCAACTGCTCAGGGAATAGCTTGTTGCCAGCTCTGAGGTCAGAAAGGAACTTTCTCCTGGGACAGATAGATAGTGTGTACCTATGGTTATTTCATCTTCCTCTGCTGCATTGAGACTGATCACTGCTTAGGACTTCTTCAGTTTCTTTTGGCTGGGCTGCTGCCTGCTGCTCATGCCCCATGAAGATGGCCTCTCATACCCTGCAGCTTGGGAGAGAATGGCTTTTTTTCCCCCCATGGTGGCGTATCAAGTGTCCTCAGGTGTTTTTTTTACTTTCCTCTGCAGCACTGAGGAATGGCCTGTTGTCAGGCCTTTGGGCCATTTTGACCAGGCTGCTGTTCATGCTCCACCAAGTGGCCTTTGTGGCCCACATCTTGGGGGAAGAATTTTCCCAGGCTTTGTGGGTGGGCTCCAAAAGTGGCCATACCAGTCTACCCTATCCCTATTTCCCAGCTCTCCACACTGTTCTGTATTAGTCCAGCTCAAAAGCAAGGCATGGCCAGGAATGGTGCTGTGCCCAGTTTAGAAGAAACTCTCTGGCAGCTCCCCAGGGCCACCCCCAGCAAGTTCTGCCATTTGGCACCAGGGCAGTGTTCTGTGCACATGCTTGGGTCTCTAAGGCCATTATTCCCTATGGGGATGAGGCACCAGAGGGAACCCATCACCAAGGTCAGCACTAGCTCTCTCCTCTGGGCCATAAATGATTCCTTGTAGACTGTTTCCCAGAGAAAGGGGAACCAAGTCATGCCTATTCCCGCATCTGTGAGTTTATAATTTCTTTTTGGCTCTGCCCTTGTAGATCCCTGACTGAACCTCTGTGACTCCTGGGCTCCCACATCTGGTGTCTACTGAAACAAAAGGGTCTTTTCTCTGTTTTATTTTTTCTGCCTTTTAATTTCTGTGTGTTGCTTCTTGTGCTCTGCTGGTTCTATTTGTGAAACTTTTGGAAGGCCACCATGTCAAGAAATTGGAGACTACTACATATGGAAAAGTTTCCTCTGATGACATTTCTTCCCAGGTCTGGACTAGCAGAAGGCACTAAATACAGTAATTTCACAACTATAAGACGCACCCTTTTGACTAAAATTTTCCCCCGAGACTGGAAGTGCGCCTTATATGATGTGCAAAGTTTGGAAAATTGCAAACCCAGATGTGCGAACTGCGAGCTGAGCTGGGACCCGCAGGAGCTGCAGCCGTGCGGGGGGAGTGGGGAACTGCGGGAGCTGCAGCCGCCAGGGGAAACTGGGAAACGGCGCGGCCGCCGGCCGGGGAGAAGTGGGGGGAAGTGGTGCAGCTGCGGGGAAGTGCAGAAAAGTGGCAAAAAAGCGCCACAGAAAAGCGGTGAAAAAGCGGTGAAAAAGCGCCGCAGGAAAGTGCTGGGAAGCGGCTCCACTGGCGGCCGAGGGGAAGCCAGGACGCAGCGCGGCCACGCAGTGGGAGCTGGGAGACGTGAGCTGTGCCAGCCAGCACCGGATGCAGGAGGGAGTGCCGGGGCCCGCTGCACGGGGAGGGTGCCTGGGGCTGCATTTAAAGGCTACACTGATCTTTGAAAAATGTTTGCAAATTGAGCACATGCCAGTGATTCATTACTTTGTTGCACACCGCGTGGCTCCTCGTTGCAAAAAAATAGTGCGCCTTATAGTCCGGTGTGCCTTATATGATCTACAAAGTTGCGAAAGTTGCCGACTCCCGGGGGGGTGCACCTTATAGTCCGGTGTGCCTTATGGTCGTGAAATTACTGTACCCATAACCAAATCGCAGTCTAGGCATTGGCTCTGTCATTTTGTGGGAAGAAGGCATGTACCTTCTGAGGGGGATGAGAGCTGTGGATCATCTCAAGATAACGTAACCATCTGCACAAATTTGCAAAAAGTGTTCTTTAAAATTTTGCTGGGTTTATCCATTTTCACTGGGTTTCCACGGGATGACAACCCCCATACCTCAGACATTATCAAGGGTAAAAGATCAAGCCTTCAGTCTGATGCAGGATGTGCTCCTCAGTTAGACACTACCTAGCACCTACCTCCTCAAGCCAGCTCTGACATTCACAGGAGTTACATAGCAATGTGTTATCTTGCACTAAAAACCCCTCAACCCTATCTAATAAGTTTTCCTTCATATAAGAAGCAAAAAGCAAAAAAAAAACTCTAACAGAAGTATACCAAGCATGCTGAGCTCAGTCGAAGGTAAACCCCAACCCATTACTTTCAGGACCTCATGCCTCCACTCTTAGCCAGGACATCCATGAAGCATAAACTAAAATTTACCAGATCCTCTCTTTTGTGCCTAGGATACTGACAAACAGTAAGCGGTCACAGCATCAATCAATAATAAAAGGGTGAAAAATGGACAACCCATAAGAAGCATAGAGAGAAGAATAACACTTCAAGGTCCAGATCCTCCTTCAAACTTTCCATGGAAAAAGAGCGCAAGGGTGCTGTCACAGCTGTGTCATGGCTGCAGTGGGTCTGTGGATAAAGCTTCTTCCTACCTGCCTTCAACCTCTTTTTATCCTATGCTCACAGCACAAGCACTGGAAGCAACGTTAACCAGATGAGTAACCCTTTCTGAGAGGAATGAGAGTGAGGTCTGTGAAGAGGACAGCATAGGAGTAGAGCAAATGTAGGTCCAACATTGCTACAGGTGCTATGTCACCTGTTATTCAGATAGCAAGAAAATACCTGAAAATTACTGCTGATGCTGCCAGGAAGAGGAAACAAAAAGAAGGCATGTATCCAGTTTGCAGTTTGGCACTATCAGCCTCGTGGGCCTCACTGGCTGTTTGTCCCATCTTGCTTTTGGCACCAAGAGCATGCCAGTGCTTTGTGCCTGTCCCTGGTGTCCACAGTTTTAGTTCCTGATCCTCATCTTACCTCCTGAAGCATTGCAAACACCCACTGAACTTTCATCGGAGCTCTAGACACTTCCTGATTTCTCCCTTTGCCCACTCTGTGCTTCCACAGCTGCCCATGCATGACAGCCACTGGCCCTTCAGGTGATGCAGAAATCAGCCTCCCCCCTCCTCTCCTTGCTCTTCTGCCATAAATATGGCCAAATCAAATAGAAATGGACTAGAAAAAAGAGTAATTGCTACCAAGTTCATTAAGTGAATCGATGCATATTTTAAAATCAACCTTCTGCACAGCATGTCTTAGTTTAAGATAAGTTATGGAGTGGAGCCTGAGAAATGAGCTACCTCCCCTTTAGTTTTAACCACTCACCTTTCACCCATAAGGAGAGACGAATGTGAGAAGGTGTAAGTGAAAAATTAACAGTTTACTAAAAACAAAATAACCACAACCTAGATAACAGCAATAATCACAGGTACAAAGGTACTGAATCCTGTGGATTCCCCAGGAGCAAAGAAAACAAGATGGTGGAGAAGCCCCACCTGGCTCAGCCTTCCCCCTGCAGTGTCAATTCCCTGGGACTGGCACTGCCTGGGGCAGCTCCCAACCTCCATGTCAGTTCCTCTGCTTCTTTTTGGCCAGCCAGACCCAGTTGGTTTGGGCACTGCAGTTCCGAGTTGCTGCTGCTTTTGAGGAAAGAAAACAGACTCACTGGGCACCAATATCCACAGTCCTGGCCCCAACAGCTCCAGCTCGGCACAGCAGCTGTGTATTGCGAAATTCCCTCTGAAACAGTTTTGGATTGAAAAAAAAGCAGTTTCTTGGAGAACTATGCCAGGCAACTTCCTTGGCATCTCAACAAGAAACAAGAAAGAGGACTCTGTGTGCCTGTTCCCATCTCTTAAAGGGATCCCTCAAACCTCCCAACCTGGCCAGAACCTACCCCTCCAGGGTAAAAGACTTTAGGTACATTTCTGGCCCTCAGGTCTTAAAGGCACAGTAACACAAACTACATGGATTGATGTAGAGGAAAAATGGAATACAATACATATTTTTTGGGTTGCCCAGAACAATCTGAAAAAAATACCTTAGAGCACACACAAACCAAATTATATAAAAAATTGATTGTACCAGTTAAACAGATGGTTACATCTACTCATGGTGTTTTGACAATGGGAAGAGCCTTGGCATATGTCCAATCCAATGCAGATCTCAAGAGGTATGCATTTCAGCATTTTTTTGACAATGAAGCTTCAACCAAAATATTGCGGTCTGGTCAATGTATTTAGATCAAAGATTAACGTATGCTCCAGTAATAGCAACACTGGCACATTTGCTACCACTCAATTTTAGTCACAAGCTGAAGTTACCACAAAAATATACAAGAAGTTTCTCTCATAATTCAGTTCTTTAAAACCATATCCATTTATTTAAATTAATTACAGCCAAAAAAGGGTAGAAATGAATTTGGAAAGAAATATTTTATGCATGACTGACTGTGCATCCACATGGATGTAAGAGCCCAACATGTTTAACAATGAGAAATTTAGAAATTAAGGTGTGCTATTAGTTTCTCCTCCTTAATTCCCAGTTGTCATAGGCTCAGTCTTACCTTCTCATCCAGTTCTGACACAACTAAATGTATTGTATGCACTTATGTGATACTAACCACTGCTCTGCTGCTCCACATTTTGCATGGAACTATAATCAAGCAGAGGATTCCTCCCCTCTGGAGAAAGACCCCATTGCACTCTTCACCATCCTCTGAGGGAAAGCAGAGAGGAGGAACTGTTTCTTCTCTCATGAGCAGTGACTGGACCCAAGGAAATGGCATGAAGTTGTGTTTGGGAGGTGTAGGTTGGATATTAGAAAAAGGTTCTTCATGGAGAGGGTGGTTGGGCACTGGAACAGGTTCCCCAGGGAAGCGGTCACAGCACCAAGTCCATCAGAGTTTTTGTTTGGACAATGCTCTCAGGCACATGATGTGACTTGGGACGTCCTGTGCAGGGCTGGGAGTTGGAGTCGATGAGCCTTGGGGGTGCTTTCCAACTCAGAATATTCTGATTCTGTAGTTTCATAGAGGCACTGCAAACCTTGGTGTCCCAAAACAGAGCCCAGGATTTTCAGCAAGCCCATTTCACATATACTTAGATTAAAGATTTGGTTCCTACCAGTGAATATAGTGAGCCCAAGTCTCAGATATGGAGTGTATTTTATTGCATTATGGTTATCACTGGAATTGCCAGAAGGGTCATTCTGCACACTACTGTGATTTTAACAAGGTCTCTATGAATGGGAAAGGACTTCCTGCACACCCTCGTATTGTTGTGTAATAGTGCTAGACACTGCTGCTGTTAAGCTACTGTATACTCAGCCGGAGGCTACACAAATTACCAAATACACCACATGTTTCTTAGCCAACGTTTTTGAAAGTCAATTGAGTTTTTAAGGGTATGAAAAGCTACAGAAGAAAATAAAGATAACATAAAAATTCAACATTGGTTTCATACATAACAGAAGACCCAACTTTATAGCTCTTTTCATATTAAGGCATCTCTCTCTGGTCTGCAGATTTACCATCTATTACATTTCACAAAAAGGAGCAACAGTACTACCAGATTAGGCTAACTTTGAGGCAACTACCATGGAAGGCTTTAATCTTGTCAGAGAAGGGAGGGTCTTGAGCTTCTTGAAGAATTAGGGGATAAAAAGTGTGCTCAGGCACAGAAGCACTATGAGCAGCCAGACCTAGGAATTTCAGACACTCAAGCAGGCTAAACAAAACACTCCTCTATGATGCAAATGCAACACTCACTTCGGATAACTCTCTCAAGATATACCCAAATCCTGTAAAACATGATGCAAGTTATATGCGCTGCAGGTTGAGGAAGCAAACATGCGTTCTTCTGGAATGATTTAGAATGCAATTTTATTTTATTAAAACTTATGTAGATTGTCCTTTTTACGATTTAGGTTTTTGTTTGTTTGGGGTTTTTAGTTATTGCTGTTGTTGTTTGGTAGTTTTTAAAATCTTACTTTCCATTCTTATAGGAAAATAATTCTGGAACAAGCTTACCTCAGTTTGTTGCCTGTTTTCAGGTAGTCTGGTAGCAACCAAGCAAATTACCTATGGATAGAAGGTAGCATATACATAGTCTCAGCTTTTAGAAAGTGGCTTTTTATCACACTAATTTTCTTTATGCACACAAGCCAGTCTTCTAGAGTACTTGGTTTTAACTGCTTGACAATTGACATGGGCTATAGCAATGTTTATGAATAACAGTTATCAATTAACACTGCACAAGTATTTTAGAAAAATGGAAGTTTATTCATCTTTCAATGGCTCAAATAGCAAATAAAAGGATAGGATAAGGCATCAGCCAAGACAAGTTTTGTGTGTCCAATGGCTTCATAACACCTCAGTTCCCAGTACACAGGTTCCAAAGCAAAGTCACAATGTTAGTGGTTAGACTCCCTGGCTAAATAGACCCAAATGAGTACACATTAAGATGAAGACTGGCTTATATTTGCCAGTTACATGAGTAACTTTTATTCTGCGCTTGGCAGTCTACTAAATGCACATACAAAATTCCTACTGATAAATACTGAACATGACAAATATAACTCCTAAGACTTGAGTCCCTAAAACTTCTGTTAGCATGAAAGTTAAATATTTGTTACCTAGTTTGCTTGAGCACATTTTAAACTGTCAGTTATAGGCTTATACATATATAAAAAGTACAACAGTTTGTGGAATTGATCTAGCCTGTCTCACCCTGGAGGAGTCCAAAACCCTCAAACCTTCTGGTATATTTTTAGTTAAGATGTAGCACACTAACTATGTACTAGTATTCTTGTTGTTCTGAAGCAACTGAGGCAGTATGTTCTGTTTGGGGATTTTGGATGGTTTTTGTATTGCAAAGCATGTTTGATTGTTTGATATCAACATTAACTAGAAAAAGTAGCTACACTGTTCCCCATTTGAAAATCAACATAGACTAAACGATACAAAACCTGCAAAGAGCTTCAGCATAACACACCATGTTCCAATAGCTAACTATTAGGAACACAAAAGAAATTAACCAGAACTTCCCAGACAACATCTGAACTCAAAACACATAAGCGCTACTAGATCAGCCCCACTCCACCCAATTCCACGGAGTTAAAACCCAAGGAACATCAAGACAAAAATCTATGTGCAAAAGGGAAGTTTCAAGGTACCAGCACATTAAATTTTAAACAACCATTCCAGGCTTAGATGTGCCATAGGCTTATGACTTCAGTCTTATGTGTATTCTGACCTTTTAGTTTTAAGATACCATATTGTCTACCAAGATACAGATGACAGAATATGTTCTGTATTACTCACATTACCAGAGTATGGCACACATTTAAAGAACAGACACTGCTAGCAGACAGCTAGTGAGTGAAATCATCCACATAACTGCGCTCCCACAGAGAGGGCAGTCTTGCACTGCTGCACAGGGACAGTCTCCATGCAACAGAGTTGAAAATACACCCTTGATTAAGCAACCTGCTATGTTTGGGTTTTAAAATTAAGGCATATTCAAATGTTTCAATGTAAAAGATTACATCGCTCTTCTAAGTTAATCAGGTAATGCAGAACCACATATAGTTTTCCTCAACGTAGCTGTTCGCATATACATTATCCTTTTCTAATTTGCGTAACTCCATGGCAAAACAGCTGCATACTGCTTTGTTAGGTATCATGTTCACAATTGTAATTTTCAAGGCAACAAAAGACAAGATGAATTGACAAATACCAGTGATAAAAAAGTATGCTTTATAAGAACCCACAAAGTAATACTTTGCCCCTCCGTTCACTATTAAAGAAAAGACTACTTATGAAACACTACATTCAGAAGAAATGTGAGAAGGTAGGCAATTATGAAATGGACTGAACTCTGCTTCTCTTGAAGCCACATAATTTGTTTTCAGTGAATTTGACTTTCAGTGCAGCTCCAAATCATGCTTTTAGTGGTACATTATATTTTCCAACATGTTAGGGTAATTTCAGTCACTTCAGCCATCAATGGCATGCTTATAAATTATGGATTTTATTAGTATGGTCAGGGTAGGAAAGGAATCCAAGCTTTTGATTATAAAATGCAACATCTTTCTCTGATCCTCTTAGCTAGGCTTTTTCTTTTCTTCTTCCCATTCTTTTCTTTGCTGTCTTCCATTTTTCTGGCTCTAATTTCTCTCATTAAATCAAAAAACACCTGAAAAAAATATGAGAAGATAAATGCAAAACCAAATCACAGACACAAGCTAATTTAATCACTGACATCCACTTCTGTTGTTTTGAATAGAATCAATTACATGCAACCAGTTTGAGCAAACAAATATGAATTCAACAAATCTGTCACTGGTTTTAAAGGCCAAGTTGATACAATACAATCCTGCTTGTTTCACGGCAGCATCATGTTCCCCCTGTCATCTGATACTCACTTATGAATCCTGTCAGGCAATTTTAAACAAGAATTGGAATAAGAGTGTCATCACCAGCCAAGATTTTCAGATGTTTTATGTACATCCTACTGAGGAAACTTAAGGAAATCAGTTTACTTTTTGAGTATTTTAAGTGATGAGCTGCAAAGTTGAAAAAGCACAACATGCAATTTTAGAAACGCATTAATGAAGCAGTAGCATAGACTGAAATGTATGTATGGTATGTTGTATAGTATGTTCCATGATGCAAGTCTAAGCATAAAGTGACTAGAGAAAAAAAAAAAAAAAACAAACCCCAGCATTTCCTTTAAAGCAAAGTTTACAACTAAATAAACAATTTCTTACATCAGGTAATCTCGGCTGCAGCTACCATATTACAATCTTAAGGTACACGTTAAATTCACTTTCATCAAATGGTTTAGGACAAAGTTGGAGATAGACCACTGGCTTAAACAAAAAAATCCTGACAGTTAAGGCTTTGTGATTGGACTGCTTAAAGATAATTTACTAATTTGAACAGCAGATATTGACTTGACTTACAGAAGGTTACAACAAATAATATGCACGTATCTTTATAATTTTACTGTAGGAAATCAGCTGAGCAATTCTAAAACTCCTCTCTCAGGAGAGAGTGTCTAGATACCCTATCACCCTGAGAATGCCAAATCTCATCTGATCTCGGAAGCTATGCAGGATCAGGCCTGGTATTAGTATTAGAATGGGAGACTACTTGGGAATACCAGGTGCTCTAGGCTTCTTTTTTCAGCCCTGAGATGAACTCAGTTGGTCAAAACATGATCCTAATAATAGCAAGATCATGGGTTTGATCCCTATATAGGTCATTCACCTAACAGTTGGACTCAATGATCCTTGTGGGTCTCTTCCAACTCAGAATATTCTGATACTTTGAAATTTGAACAAAGCAATACATCTATGTCAAAAGGACTTGATCCATTTCTGTGAAACATAGACAGTGCAGGGGCTGAAAAGCTCCTCTGCAGAGCTCAGTAGGTTTTTATGACATTAATCTCATATTGACTGCAGGAAAAGTATCAACGTTCACTACACAAAATCCAAAGAAAATCGATGGAACTAAACATTTCCAACAAGAAATGAGATTGCTTTTAGAGTTTTAAATGTGTGCTAAGTTGCTTGTATTTAAATCTGTGTTGATAGCACGATGCAACTGTCAGCCTGCTTAAGTACTGATATTGTACAATAGTATTTAGCTGTGGGGACACATAACCTTTTGAGAAAATGTTTAGTGGGTCAGCTCTGCCAAAATGAGTGGAGGCTGGCTGTGTTTTCTCAAGTAAGTAAAATCACTGTTTTGGAATTCAGAGAAGCCAGATTTTTTATACAATAGTTTGTGTAGCAAACTCCAAAACTTCATATGCTTCAAGCAACTAAGAATACCTGGTATTCACTTGTGCCAACAAGCACTCCTTTATGGCCTGTCAAACCCTAAATCTATATGACACATGCTAATCTGGATCCATTATGCCATCAGCTCCAAAAAGAAATCTGGAGCTCTCTGGTAGCTTACCATGTATGTGCAAAGGCTATTGATCCAAGAGCTACTGAAAAACATATATCACATGCACTTTTTTCCCCAGCTGCTAAATAATAATGAAGTGGATTTGAAGAGGTAGATTTTTACAACTGTAATAGATGGCTGTTAACTGCAATTATACACCAAGACTAAAAGATGTGTTAGTTTTTATAACAAAAAAAATCAGAGCTTTATTCAACAATGAGGATGAGTTTTGCTGTAAGAATTCTTTGCTGTTCTGTAAGGTAAATCACTGTAGGATTGAACAATCAGTTTCTTCAGTAAGATAACTGACAGGACTCAATCAACAGTTGAGTTTAAGTTATTGCAAAAGAGAATTTGCATCACAGTTCTCATGCTGCAATTGACAGCTCATACATACAGATTTCCACTAGAGAATTATTCACCAAGTGCAAGGTGCAGCATCTGGATCAGGGAAACCCCAGATGTGAGTACAGACTGGGAGATGAACTTGTTGAGAGCAGCCCTGTAGACAAGGACTTTCAGAGTTTCATGGATGAGAAGTGGACCTGGCCATGTGCACTCGCAGCCCAGAAGGTCAATGATATCTTGGGCTGCAGCAAAAGGGGACTGGCCAACAGGTTGAGGTAGGGGATTGTCCCCTTCTACTCTGCTCTCATGAGACCTCACCTGCAGTGCTGTGCCCAGGTCTGCGGTGCTCAGCACAAAAAAACCATGGACCTGGTGGAATGGGTCCAGAGGAGGCCACAAAGATGCTCAGTGGGCTGGAGCAGCTCTGCTATGAAGACAAGCTAAGAAAGCTGGGGTTGTTCATACTGAAGAAGAGAATGCTCCAGGAAGACCTTATTGCAGCATTTCAGTTCTTAAAGAAAATTTATAAAAAAAAATACAGCATCTTTTTACATGGGCAGTTTGTGATAAGAGTATTGCAGGAACAACTTTGAACTAAAAGGGGAGAGATTTAAATGATTAATTGAAAAAAAGCTCTTTACTGTGAGGGCAGTGAGGCACTGGAAAGGGCTGCCTAGAGAAGTTGTGAATGACCTAACTCTGAAAGTGTTCAAGGCCTGGTTGGATGGGGGCTGAGCAACCTGACTGAGTGGTTGGTATCCCTGCCCATGGCAGGGAAGTTGGAACTAAATGATCTTTAGGGCTCCTTCCAAGAAAAACCTATGAAGCAGTGTGGGATCAACTTTGTCAACAGCTCTGAAAGGTTGGCACATTGCACTAAACCTACTTATTTCTTTTGCCACACAACTGTGACTCTTACAGTCTACAAGGCTGACAGTTACTCTGAATTGCAAGACCTTGCATTCCTGCTGAAGCACTTAAAACTAAGCAGCATTTTCTTTTCTCCTTATCTTATGAGCCTGTGAACCAGGTTTTATCTCTGAAAACTCATGAGACACTTCTGGGTTTTTCATAGCTTTTTTGGGTTCATCCACTCTTTATCAAAACAACATACAAAGAGGCAGATAGTTAAATGAGGGTAGGAAAGGTTCAAATCCTTCCCTTGCTTGCTTTTATAAGGTGTTTTATTCTGACTGAGGATCAGAAAGTATTCTTCATTGTTCAGAAGCAGATTCTCCTCTAGTTACAGAAAATACAGTATTAAGTCTAGGCCAAAAGAGCTGACCCAAGAAAATTCTATAAGGTCTTGTATCATGTCTTGGATAATAATGATTCCTTGTAGTAGAGTGGGATAAACGTATTACACCTAACATTTTCACTATTCTGCAAGGAGTCACCTAGTCATGCAATCCTAGAAAGCTAAGGAAGAAAAGTAATTGATTAAATTCCACAAAATTATTGCTAAAATTAAGAATATAAGGAGTATGACACATGAAAAAGAGGGATAAAGTAAAAACTGATGTGCAGTTCAAGAGTCCAGTTATTACCTTGTCAACATTAGCTCGTGTTTTTGCAGAAGTTTCCACATAATTAACATTCCACTGATCAGCTCTGTTTTTTGCTTCCTCTACAGAAACTTGCCTTTTATCTTCCAAATCGGATTTATTACCAACTAGCAAAAACGGAACATTCTCATCTTCTTTTACTCTTAAGATTTGCTCCCTGGGGAAGGAAAAAGAAAAAAAGTAAAAGAAAATGAAGCTTTGCATATAGAGTACCATTCTTAGAACACAAAAAGAAGCCCAGACTATATATTTGTACATCTTACAGCAAAAAGCCACTTATTCTCTTTATGTAGTTTGTATAACAGGAAAGTCTTAAACCTCATTATGACATTACACAGAATGAAGACAGAGACAGATAATTAGTCCTCAAGGAAAGGAGGAGTTGAACCAATAAGAAATGAAAAAAAATTAGAACAAGATTAGTTTATGTGAGAATTTATATTAATAATTCATTCCCTTTAAGAGCATTATTTGAGAGCATCTACCATTGTGTTTACATTATATTTTTGATGGCCATTTTAAGTTATGCAAGCTTCAGTTTTACCACTGATTCTTTCCTAACAAAAATGTACCATTTTAAAGTTGATAAAATGGTACACAGGATATCAAGAGAAAATCTCTTCGTTTCAGGAATCTTTCTCAAGTCAATTGTTCTCAGTTTCTCCAGACATCTTAATTACAAACTTGTGCATCGACACAAGGCATCCGATTTTTAAGGACAGACCCCTCTACTGTTTTAACTGCTAAGATGAAAGGTTTGAAATAAAACTCAATACTACAAATAGTTTGGTACTCAAGTCTTCAACACTTAAAAAAATAATGAAAGTTTCTTCTAATTGAAAATGCATTAACATTATCAGGAAGAAGAGTTGTCTAAGAAAAGAATATTCTGTCTATGAAAAAAGGAGTATAAAGTTAGTTGTAAAATGTAGCCCTTTATAATCCCTGGAAGACTGAAAAAAGCACAGAGAAATAAATTTCTTTGGATGGCTGAGGTGAAACCAAATTTAGAATTGAAGGGAGAGAAGTTGAAGACAGTTAAGTAATTGATATTCTAAAGGGCTTTGATTTGCTATATGGTAGGATGCTCACATTACAAAAAGCTCTGAATAGCATGCAGTCTTGTGGAGAAAGCCTACTCCCAGAGCTGAGAAACTGCAAGCAGTCCACAATTTTTTTTTAAACTGTGCATTTGAGGCAATCTGTGGCACCACATTTATGTATGGGGTATAATTAGAAAGCAACATTTCTTTTCTTCCACAGAAATACCAGTGCAAAGTTTTTAACAGTCTACAGCTATCCAAAAGTAGTTTGAATAGCCAGGGCATCAGGAAGGTGGCCAGAAGAAAACTCAGTGCATCATGGCAATCAATACCTGTGTAAAAACTAGTAGCTTTCAACACTAGTTATCCAGGCAATGCTACACTGGTTAGTGTGACAAGGTTCTGTTAGTGGTGGGTCTATAAATGTGGCTTCTGTGAGAAGCTGCCAAAAGCTTCCCCAATGTCCATTATTGGCAGAGCCAATGCCAGCGAGCTCTAGGACAGATCCACTGCTGGCCAAGGCCAAGCCCATGGTAGTAACACTTCTGTGATAACTTATTTAAAAGTAAAACTACACAGGCACAATTGCACTGAGAGAGGAAAGAAGTGAGAATATGTGAGAAGAACAACTGTATAGATACTAAGGTCAGTGAAGAAGGGGGAGGAAGTGTTTCAGGCACCAGAGCTGGGATTCCCCTGCAATCCATAGAGGTCACCCATGCTGGGGTATATTCCTGGCAAGGATCTGTGGGCCCCTGGAGAGAAGGGTCCATGCTACAATAGGTTTACTGGCAGAAAATGTGACCCTGTGCAGGACCTACACTGGAGCAGTCTGCTCCTGAAGGACTGCAGCCCATGGAAAGGGATCCATGCTGGAGCAGTTAGTGAGCTGCAGCTTGTGGGAAGGACTCATACTGGAAAAGTTCGTGGAGAACTGTCTCCCATAGGAGGGACTCCCCACTGGAGCAGGGGAAGAACTCTCCCTGAGGAAGATGCAACAGCAGAAACAATGTGTGATGGACTGGGTGGAAATGGACCATAACCTCCATTTCCTTTCTCCCTGAGTCACTGGGATGGAGAAGGTAGTGTCCAGGAAGGACAGAGGGGTGGAGTGGAAGGTATTTTTAAGGCTAGTTTTGCTTCTCATCATTCAGCTCTGATTTTGATTGGCAATAAATTCAATTCCTTTCCCCAAGTGGTGCATGTTGTGCCTGTGATAGCAAAACCAGTAAGTGATCTCTTACTCTCCTAAACTCATCAGCCTTTCATTGTTTTTTGTCTTCTCTGTCCAGCTCAGGATGGAAGACACAGGGGGGCTTTGGTGGTTACTTGAGATAAATGCCATGTTAAACCACCATGGATGCCAAACAATTTCACTATGTAAAAAGTTAACCTAATAGCAATTGAGATGATGATATTCATATTCTCCTCTGAGTCCCTTCTGAAGGTCAAACAAGAAATATCTAACTAATGGTGTGCCAGTTTGGTATCTAGAACTTTAAAAAAATCCATACTATGAGAGCCAGACCAATTCTATTCAAACAAAGGCCAAATTTTAGCAAACAACCTTTCAAATTTTTAAATTAGTCATCGCAGGTCTGTATTCAATTGAAAAAAATTACTTGGAGCAATGGCATTTCAGAGCATACCAGGAACCCCACTGAATTGCAGTAAAAAGCTCTCCTGTTGGAGGTCTGTCATTCCAGCAGAACAAAACTTAATGAAAACAAACATCCAAGTTCTTCTTGTCATTTTCTTTAATACTTGGCTATTAAGTAGTTGTCTTAGGTTACCATGTAAGTTGTAACCAGAAGTATGTGCTCTACCACATAAGCTCTAAAACCAGGTGGGGTAGTCTTCTTTATCTCTACATGACCCATCCCTGATAACTCCCTCTGGGGACTATCTACTGCTAATGGGCCACCAAGTCTCACTGCATGACTCAAAACTACGTCATTGCATCAGGAGATGCTCTGCCCGGGGGGGAGGAACCAAGCATTCCCATCTGGATATAATCTGAGGTTTGGAACACCTCAGGCAGCCCTACCTACTGAATTCCCAGAGGACAAGAGCTCCATAACCACCACTGGATCTTCAGAGGAAGACCAGACCCTTCTACAGCATCACTGCTTCAATAGAACCTTATCTATCACTCCAACAGGACTGCAGCCATCATTTAATCGGACTACTACCAACATCCTGAACGACAGGGTATCAGGTTGTACAGTAATTTCACAACTACAAGGGGCACCCTTTTGACTAAAATTTTGGTCCGAACCTTGATGCGCACCTTATAGTCCAGTGTGCCTTATATGAAGTACAAAGTTGCAACATTTGCCACCCCAGAAGTGTGAGCCATGAGCCATCAGGGGTCCAGCAGTGCTGCGGCAGCCGAGTGGAGGCGGGCCCGGGAGGCCACAGCACTGCCCCTGTCAGGTCCAGGAGGGCCAATGTCTGCCGAGTGGAGGCGGGGCCGGGTGCCCACGGCACCACCCCTGTCGGGTCCAGGAGGGCCAATAGCTGCCGAGTGGAGGCGGGGCCGGCTACCCATGGCACCGCCCCTGTCAGGTCTGGGCGGGCCTAAGGGCCCATGGCTGCTGGATGGAAGTGGGCCCGGGGGCCCACGGCCCCCTCCTCCTGGGTCCATGTGGGCCTGGGTGCCCGTGGCACCCCCGCTTTTTGGGTCCAGGTGAGCCTGGGGGCCCGCAGCATCACCCCTCCCGAGTCCAGGCATGCTCAGGGGCCCATGGCTGCCGGGTGGGGGCGGGGCCTCAGCCAGCAACCTCACGGGAGGAGCTGGGGGCAGAGCCTCGCTGCAAAGAAAAGTGCACCCTATAGATCGGTGCGCCTTATCTGATCTACAATGTTGTAAATTTTGCTGACTCTCGGCGGGTGCGCCTTATAGTCCGGTGCGCCTTATGGTCATGAAATTACTGTATTCTATCTCTGTCAGTTTAAGCCAGTATTTTCTGCCTTTATTTTAACTTTTCCATTAAATTACAGTTCTGGCTTGGAATCTCTCACTGGTTTGCTTTCAAATTATTATGGTAGTATGCCCTCAGAATACTCAACAGCGCCAAAGGTACTTTAACTGTGCCTTCAAGAGATGCAGATTACTTTTACACAGAGCAGAAAAATATTTTTTTCTGTGTTACATTTTAGGATTTAGTCTTCTAGGGTTCACTTTCATATTTGGATTGGGGAGAATTTTAATGTCTTTACCTGCAGGGATTTTTTTTTTTCATTTTTTTTTCTGCATCAACAAGTACAGTAATTTCCTGACCACAAGGCGCACCGGACTATAAGGCGCACCCGCCGACAACCAGCAAAATTCGCAACATGTAGATCAGATAAGGCGCACTGGACTATAAGGCGCACCTTCTTTTGCAACGAGGCACCGCCCCCAGCTCCCCTGC
>PYHW01009642.1:19143-39821 GCA_013186435.1 Turdus rufiventris
CCCAGAAGATGAAAACTTTACTTTCTCTCCTCTCCATACCTCTTCCACCTCCCTTAGAGATATTAAATATATGCTGCTGGTTAGTGCTAATTGAGTTGAACTGAGTTGTGCTGAGTGACAGCATCTCCAAGAAGACTAATTTCAATTGGATGCAGATAACTCCTTTTCATATATGCGTCCTTAATTTTCTTTCAAATATTACAGCTTTTCCTATTTCACTACACTTTGAACTGGTAAAACTATTTTCTGAATATATTTTGTCTTTTTTTAAAATACGATAATGAGTTATTTAAATGTTTTCTCTCTCAACTGAAATTAAACATCTATAATATACTCCTACTTGTATAATATTCTATTATGTTATAAGAGTTTTAATATGATGCAGTCTGTGGCTGAGACCATGGTGAGGCACCTGAATGATGTTGTGTATCTGCTGTGTGGCAATAGCCTTTCTGGTATTCAGAAACACAACAGCTAAGACATCTGAAGTGGCACAGATAGCAAAGGCCTGGCTAGGCATCTGTTCAAAACATTATGTGACAACAGTAAGAGCTGCCATCCAGTCTGGACCAACAAAAGGATATTACAAAACACACATACAAAAATCACTTTCAATCATCTCAGTGTAATTAGAATTATTATCTTGCCCTGTAACTTACCTGAAGTCTGCAGTTGCTGCAAAGGATTCCAGCTCTGTAATAGAGAAGACGCAAAGAAAACCTTCTCCACTTCGGAAGTAGTTGTCTCTAATTGCAGCATAGTCCTCCTGCCCTGCTGTATCCAATATATCAATTTGGACTTCTTCCCCATCCAGAACCACCTTTTTCCTGTAGCTATCTGCTTTGGTGGGCTCATAGTCTTCAACAAACTACAAAAAAAAAAACAACTTCATGATGTAAAATCATGCCTGTACAAGGCAATTGCTTCTGTTTGCACATAAGGATACAGCAAACATATTAAATGGGTACTGGAACTAATAACTAAGCATTGTGTATTTAGGCCCCGTGAAGAACTCAAACAACTTGCACTTAGAGCAGACTCTTCATCAGCACAAACAGTTTTTATTTTTTTTAATTCCTCAGACATTACAAGAAGTGTAGAGGTAATTTCAAAACATCAGTGCATGTGCACTACCCAAACTTCTGGTTCAAGCACAACATCTATCTCTGTTCCATTATGAAATCAGGTAGTTTTCACTTTAGATATATTTAGTATCAACTTATAAAGTACACTGAATGCTTAACTTCTGACTTTTTATTAAAAGGGATGACTTTCACTGGAAAAAAAAGGAAAAGAGAAACTGATTTTCTCTCCTGTCTTCAAGAGCAGCACAAAAACCATGAAAGAAATTGGTTGTTTCACATGTCATGCAACTCAACTATGTGAAGAAGCTTTGAGCTATAATAACCAAGTTCTAATAGGTCTAGTCAGCATGCAAAAATAGTCCATTAGTATTACAGAGTATCTAACAGCTGAGAAATCTGAAAAAGGCCAAATTTTACCTTCATAGGTATCTCTAGAGGGCAAATCAGTAATCTCAAACCATGTTTTTTTGTTCCATTTGGCTGCTGACTTTCATACCACATCACATACATCTAGATCCTTTCAGAAAATAATTCTACAAATGTAATCTAAACAACACTGTGTAGAAGGCACCTCTTGAGATAATTTCTAAGACAGACTCTTACCTCATCATACATAAACTGTAGTGTCAAAGCAGATTTTCCTACACCACCGCTTCCCACCATGATGACTTTGTGTAAAGCCAATGAATTCTGTCCTTTAGGTTTATTTGCTGCCATCTTTGGGTTGCAGAAAATTCACAGGTATCAAATGGAAAAAATCTAGAAGAAAAATATTTCTTCATTAGTTGTCTTCTTCCACATGAACCGATAAAATGGATTTTTTTCAAATTCCTACATATTTAATGACTTAATTTCAGTTCTTCTTTAGTGAAAGCTACCTGCTCTTTCATTAGAAACCATTCCACAAATTATATTGAGCTCATGTCTTTATTTTAATTAAGCAAAGAAATCCTTCACCATTTGGAAACAGCATTTTCTTTTAGTGGCATAGTAGGTGTCAAGAATTCTTGATAGTTTACTACACAAGAATTGAAAAAGGAAGCCACAGTGAGTCAACATCATATAAGAAAACATGATATGACAGCTGCAGGGGAAGGAAACAGACTTTTGAAGGGATTTCCAGTTTAAATGGCAAGCAGTAAGACGCAGCAGCAGGAATTAGCTAGAATATTTTTACAGGAAAAGCAAGCAAATTTAAAACCTAAAAATTCCCAGTTTCAGTAAATCAGAAACCAAAATAACAATCTAGTTTATACAGAGTGGAAAGATCTAACTTGCTTACAAATGTAATTATTTGGTATATTTGGAGTAGTTGTCTCAGTCCGATGACTGCTTGTTTAAACACAAATCTCTGCATCTCACCAACACCAAGGGCTCTGTGACAGCTAATTCAAACAGTTTAATGTATGTGTGCACATGCACTTTTGTAGCACTTGTAGCTATTCTGTATACTTAAAAAATTACACATGCTATAGTTTTAGTGAATCTCTATTTTCCCACATTTTTGTTTCATTCTCTACCTATCCCAAAATAATAAAACTACACTTGTGAATGCTTACACAGTTCTTAAAACACAGGAAAGTCCCTGTACAGTGACAGAATGCGCTCTCCTCCAGACACTTAAGGTCAAAACTCCAAAAACTCAAAAGAGACAATGACATCTACATTACATATATAAATGCATACATACATTCATGACATATATAAATACAAGAAGGTATGGCAGCAATTAAACAGCAAATTTAACTTCAATTTATTTAATTAAAAAACTCAAAAAGAACTGAGCACAGTTCAGTTATATAACTACCAGATAATAACACATCATAGTGACTTGACATGATTACCTCATTACCTTTAGCCATCATAATTATTTGACAACGGCACACTAAAATTACATCCTACTGCATAATGAATTACCCTTCTTGGCAGCTTAAACAATCACAATGTGAAACAAAACAACTGTCTTAAAACTTGTATCAAAAATCCTAGTTGAGGCCATGCACTAAGGCTTTATTAGCAGTGATGCAGGTAGTATAAAACCATGATGACTAAAGCTTCATTGGAGATTAGGCCAACCCTTCCTGGAAGTAAAATAAATGCATGCCATCAAGGTTCTCACACTGCCATGCCAGTAAGCAAGCTGAGGATGAGCAATCAGCTAGGAGAGACACGCCTGGACCAGTTGACCAAAGGGATATCACGTGTCATAGCTTGGCAATAAAAAAGTTGTCACAGAGGTTTGAAGTTTCTCAGCACTGCTGTTACTCAGGAACTGCTGGGCACTGGCCAGCTAGCAGTGAGCAAATTTTCTTTACTTTTCTTGGATTTCTTTTTAAAAAATAATTATTGCGTTATCATTATCTCAACCCACAAACTTTCTTACTTTTACCCTTTCAGTTCACTCCTCTCTCTCACCAGTGGCAAGGGGGAGCGAGCCAGCAACAGGTCTGCCTACCAACCTAAACTCACAAACTATGTGAAAAACTCTTGAGATCACGTCAGCACCGCTACCCATTCTATCAAAGAATTCTGAAAATGCAACTGAAAATTAAGTCAAATTCTTTTCCCCAGGAAGTTTATCTAAGCAAAATAAGCATGAGTAATGTTCTACACTCATTACAGAGATATAGCAGAGAAATACTAACTAATATCATACCACAAGTTCTTTTAGAAAGGAGATGGAAAAGAACAAACACATTTCTGTTTTGGCTTTAGAAAGCAGCACTGCTTTCTTTTTACTCCAGAGGGAGAATAAGAACATGAAAATAGTTCAAAGCCATGTGTATGTTTTCAACCTACTACATTGTTTTGCCTTTGTGCACTTTTCTCTTAAAAGGAAAAACCTATCCTGAAAGTCATGCTTCTTAGTATGCATGTCAGACAAGTAAGCAAGTGAGAAAGAAAATTCACCTGAATTCTACTATCAACTGACAACAGCTCAGTTTGCAAAGCTCAGATTACAATATTTACCTGGATATGGCCTACTCTAAACTTTCTGAGCAAGAAAACTTGAAGATTATTCTTCCGTAAGCACTCCAATATTGGAACAAGTCCAAATTAACTCAGCAGGAACTCAGGTGAGTTTGGGCTAACAATACTACAGCCTAAAAAAAATTCAAATGCATAGTAGCAATATTTCACCGTAATATCTGTTTTAAATTAATCTCCAGTCATTAAGTAGACTGAGCAATGTGAAAATTTGCATTTTACCTCAACTTACAATTCAACAAGTAGTGTTCCAGTGTGACAAACAAGTTGTTGCTTTTTGTACTCTCTGCAGCAGCTGACCCATAAAATCCCAAAACATTTCCAATTTGATCCTGACAAATTATTGTTAGTAAACAACATTCCATTAAGATACTAAAAGGAGCAAAACTTCGCACTACCACAGACTTCAAATCTTCAATATAAGCTCGTCATAAACACTATGCCACATTTTGTAATAAGAGGGCAGCTGAGGGATGTCAGTTGGCTCCAAAGTTGTTCACAAGCCAATAAAGATAAAATGCTGACAAAACTCAGGTCTGCTGAGTACTAGACAAGTGGAAGGAGAGAAGTAAGTTACAAACAATGCAAGTTCAATACAGTATGATACTGTGCAAACAACAATTAATCCAAAGAGACTGCTTCAGAGCAAACACTGTGCTAGAGAGAAGAAAGACCTTGAAGATTATAAGCTCTAAGCTATTGGCATGATTCTACCTGTTTCAGTGTGCTTTGAAAAACAAAGAGAAACCTAGATTCCAATTTTAACAGTAAAGCACCTGAAATGAAGTTTCATGCAAAGTCTTTCTGCCTGTAATTTATGTAGCCTGACATATTTTCATAAGTAATATTAATTTGGGTCATATCTAGTTACTGAACTGTCCTACTTTATAATTACAATAAAACAGAGACTGTGGCAAGAACCCTGTTATATGAAGCTCAAAAAAGCATACTTCCTTATTAAATATACCATAGGGTTTATTATTATTTTAATCTTCACAGTGCAAAATTATTTGCAGGTCAGAAGACAAACGAAGGATTATCCCACAGTCAAATCCTATGTCACCTACAGCAGAAAGACGTTCACAAAGAGCCAAGCATGGTGTTGTCAACAGCTGTACCACACATTTATACAGGTCAGCTTTTACCACACCCATTGGAAATCCTACCACATCAATTCAGATGGTAACATATACAAAAGTTTTATTCTTAAACAGTTCTTCATGTAGTTCAACAAGTTGAAAAGGAAGCAAAAGACAAACTGGCTCAGCAATGTACTGCAGTGTCTTCAGTCAGAAGGGCACACGCATTGTCTAAGCACAATGCTATGGATCAGTCCTCACCTCCACTGCAGATAAAGTCCCAGGAAGCTGCCGTTTTCCAACATATTTGAGCAGATAAATACACAAACAAATGAATCTCTGACTACTCAAAGTAAGCAGTTCTCAAAGCTCCTACAGCTATTTTATTGCCTGCTTGCAGATAAACACACCCATGATTCTGTGCTCCATTTAATGGCAGCCTTCCAGTTGGAGCTAAGATTTTTTTTTTTTTTTTTTTTTTGAGCCAGGCTAGGGAGCAATTAGATTAACTAGGAACTGCAGGAGTAGGAATTATAATTCATATTAACATCAATGATAGCACCTTGTCCAACAGTCTAGAAATCTGATCAAAGGAAAAAATAGTAAGTAGCTAAATAACTTTTAAGTTATTTTTATAGCATTAAGATCATCAAGGAACTTCTATCTGGAGTTGTGAAGATGTTGGTTTGTCTTAAGTGATTGGTTTCTAGTTGTATCAACACTTTCTTCTCCTAAATTTTATACATTACAGCCTGCACAGGTCCTCTGCACAAAAAAATACAATGTTACCTTTGATCCCCCATGGATTTAAACAGGACATGTAGCTACACCCACTAGAGAAGTGAGCTGGATAGTGTAACACAACTTGGACACAATAAGTATCATGTTAACTTCAGCATACAGCCTTGAAACACAGAATGTTACCTCTAGATCCGCAAGAGTAAGATAGGTAATAGACGCCAGCACAAAAAATAGCTTTAATCTTCAGGGACAATATTTTCATGGAGAAATTTCTGCCAACACAAGTTAAGAAGGAAAAAACCAAAAAGCAGGAATCCTTGACCTCTCTTTATTACTCATTATTTTGTCCTTCTATTTACTATTTAAGCCAAATAAAGTGATAGAAAAATATTCTTATGGGTGAAAAACCCTAATGGGTTTTATCCCCCATTCACCTTGCTCATCTGATTAAACTGAGATGACTCTTCTTAACCCGTCCTGTTCCTCAGTTGGCTTTTTCTTAAAGAATAACTTGCTCCAAACCAATCCAAGCAGGTTTCCTTACGTATCCATTCCATTTGTCCTCTACGTTCTTCCGCAATGCAATAACCCCAGGGTTCATAAGGGAGAGCAAAAAAAAAAAGTGGCTAAGAGAATAACTGCGTACCATCCAAAGAGGGCAACAGACACCCAATTTAGACTGCTTCCTTTCTCTCACAGGGAATACTGTAGATCACAGGGCAGAGATTTCCCCATATTCAGCCAGCACCAAATACTGAAGAAATTTATAGAAACAATCATATCCAAGACACCTACATCTCTGTCAAAACATATCCAAAATTGGCCAAGAGGCCAAAAACTAACAAAGAACAGAGCACACAATCAGTCTCATTTTCATAGAGGAGGTGACTAAAAGAAGTCAAGAAGCTGTTCCATCCATTTTAATTGCTTGGAGTCTCGTAAATGCAACATAGATGAGAACAGACCAGGAAAAGAAAAGCATTACACCAAAATCACATCATTACAGGCACAAATTCAGCTGGCATCGTCTGCACTGCTATACATAAAGCTGAATGCAGGCCTTGTGAATATGCAGTTGTCCTTAACAGGAGGACTTTGATTTGCTGAGGACGTTTGTTTGAAGGGGACTAGTTAAACATAGTTTTGTATTTACAGATAGCTGGTACAGTTAGCATAGTTGGGTCCAGTTAATAAGTAGAGTTAGAGGTGCCTTTCTTCAACAGCAAAACAATTTGTAATTGTCAATTTTATAGCCTATATAAAACTAATACATCAGAATTGCATCCTAGGCTGTTTCCCTTCCTTTAAGGGAAGATTGCATAAAGATTTGAAAGTCTGTCATATTAACCTCATTACCCACTCATTTTTTATGATGAGTAACTTTCTTCCCTGAAGACTGTTTTATATAATAAGCATCAATTACAACTGCTATTTGATACATTATAGCACCCATCTTTCTGTTTAACAGAAACAGAACTTGATACATTTCAAGGAACAGGAATAATTTAACTGCAGTATAAGAGCTGCCTACACAGTATTAAGAAGTAGTTAATATGCTTTGACGAAAATACTTCCAAAATTATCAATTACTTACTGAACAATAAAAGAAAATTTAGCAATGGAAACTCATAGTGCTCTAAACAAATAATTTCTTTTTAAGTGAAGAAATTAATGCCTGCATTACTCTGCACTTGACACTTAGTATAATATGTTGACACTAGAAAAACAATCCACAACTTATTTCATGCTGAAGTGAAAATTTATCACAATTATTTGATAGTATTTTCTAAAGTGAGTTTAAAAATTCTCTAAAATTCTTTAATTCCCCAAAGTGAATCAAAACTCTGGCGCCTCATGTGACCTACAAATTACAACTTCAATTTTCTAAGAAAAAACTCAGGAAAAAGAATTTTGAAAAATGGCAAGATATTTCATATCCAAGGACCATGAAGCAATATAATCTGTTACAATCTGTTGTGAAAATATCACAAATTCAACCAGTTACTTCATGGTTTATTGAGTCCCATAGTTCCAGTTTGGCTAACAAGAGCAGAATTATACTTGAGAATGTATTGTTTGAAAATAGCACTAGCATACTAAGTGCCAAATATCTGGAAGACACCTCACCAATGATTCAGATATTTCTGCAACAAAAGCATTCCTGGAAAAGGAGGGAAGCAACTCCAGGCAAGCAAAACCTAACCCTCCCATCATCTGGTTCCTATTGCAACATCCAAACCAGATCAGCAGAAACACCCCACGACCCAGAAATTGATAGGATATGTGAGGACACAGGATGGGACATGATACCAGCTGCTTTAAGAACTAGAGAATAATGAAGTTTTAAAAGTTAAATCAGCATTATTGTTGAGTCATCGAGTTTGACTGGTGTTTTATTACAGTTTAAATGCACAACATCTATCAAATTCTGCACAAAATAACATCAGTATTTTATTAAGGTAGATCAAGTATTTGAAATGTTAAAAAAATCACAACAAACTTCAAGTAGTAGACTAGAGAAAGAAGAATAAACCATAATGTTCAAACTTATCTTAGAAATTTCTAATCTCATCAGATAATTAAACAGGCCTCCTGAAACTCAGTATCATAGCAAGTTACAAACTTTCGCAGCAAGTATTTCCCTATGTCCTGAAAAGAATCCTTTGGCATAAACATGTTTAACTAGGAATTAGGAGTTGGAGCTTCCTATTAGTTTAACAAGCAGTTAAATCACATTCAAGGTTTCTTACGAAACCTTCTTTCCAAAGCTTTCTGGGGCACACCTTAGAAGGGGTTTGTGCCTCCCACACCCACAGAACAAATTTACTACAGTGACCGACTACACATTTACTAACAAAAGTAAAGGGTAGAAGACTGAACTTCAGTTCTATCTCTCAGCAGAAGCAAATCTCAGGCAAAAGGCCTAAATTCCCCAACTCCTTAAGACAAGTGCTTCAAATCATATCCATATCTAGGTACTTAAACTGGAAAAGTCAACCAGTGAACTCTTCACCCATTAACAGAGGCCCATCCATCCCATAAAATTAATTGTGTTGGTATAAAGAATAGCAGTTTCCACATGCCCACAGCTTTATACTCATAAGACATCATCACAAGAATTGTGATCTCCCCAACAAGAAGTCACTAAAACACAAGAAACGAGAACACAGATTTCCAGCAGTCTCCCAGAGGCTCCAGCGGGTCTTAGTGCCAACTTCTGGGCATGGCCATGAGCTAGACAGCACCTTCTGAAGTGAGAACATATATGCATTTTATATGCTTTGAGTAATTTCAGCATTTTCTAATCAAAAGGCCCCTTTGGCTTCCTGCAAGATGACTGCTGGGGAATTACCTGCATAAGGAAATCTCTTGAAACTCACATCGAACAGCATATGAAAACCCTGACAAACTGAACAATAGAAACAGTCTAGAACAAAATCAAGGTCTTAAGATTTCAACCCCTGTAGTGCACTGAAAACAAACCAGCTACATCACTGTCCACATAAACAGCTGACAAAATACACACCCCTTGAGCCCAACTGTGTGTGTCTGCAAGGTTGATATAAACCAAAGCTGGAACAGTCTGCCTGATATTCCCATATCCTTTCTCCCAATAGCTCTGGTGCAACTATTAGGTGACAAAACACTTAAGAAAGTGCTCTAGACAAAAATTAACCCATACTGTTTTTTGAACAGATCCATTAGCTAAACAAGTCTGCTGGTACCAAAGACAGCCCACAACAGGACATAGCTGAACACAGGGAAAGCAAAGCTACAGAACTTCCAGCCTATAAACCCTGTGGCAAAACTATGTAAGTGTTCTAGGGTTCCTCAACCACAATCTGGTACCTGTGGAAGACTCCTCACTTTTTCCAAGTTATGTAATGGCTATTACAAAACATTGGGAAGAATTCTAGATATTTGCAATGGTTTATCTGTACTGATCCAGAGATCAGTGGGAAGAACAGCAAGTCTGCCACCAAAGTTAACACAAGGTTAAATCTTGCTTTCATAGTTCAACAGACTAAAATTACACCATGAAATAATTTTGTTAATATACACATTTACATAGGAGTCTAGAATAGTGTTCCTGCTTCTAGAAGATCAGTACATGGCTAGTGCCCTCTCTCAGTCTATTCTAATCATTGAGGGAACTTAGCTTTCTGAGGCTGATAGTGCTGAAATGCTTTAACACAAAGTGTAAGGGTCATATCTTCTTTCATATTCAAGTTGTAAACATGAAGATCTGTAAGCATGTCCTTTTGTAAACAGAAGGCATTCATTTTGTATTGATTTAAGATTATACATAATGAGGAGTTAACAGTCACAGTAGACATGATAAAATAATGAATGATTGCAACTAGCCTGTCAAAGCCACACATAGACTTGCATGGTTTCAGAGGGAAGGCAGGTACTATGGTACTATAGCTGATTTTCTACCATGAAAGGTTGAAACAGGTGAGGGGGATATCTGTGGAAGAGCTTCTCACATCAGAGTTATGCATAACCAAAAGTCAAGTTACATTCATGGGAGATTGATATAGAACAAAGACACTCTCCCAATCCCCATCCCTCCCCAAAATATAAGAGTCAACATAGAGCCTACAAGGATGAATTTTAGTAATGCAGAATCAATGGCTCAGGTTCTTAGCTAGTGCTATTCTACTAAAACATTTCAAGAACACATTTAAGGTAGTATCACCTAAGACATACGAGATACAGTCTTTTTTTATCCTGTGTTTCAAGTACAAGAAAGCACATCTGGAAGCTAACTTTTGATTAATAGCAAGCTAGGCTTCACTGACACTTGCACAGGGCTGCTGTTTCCAGCTGTTCCAGAAAGCAACAAGAACGGAGTTCCCTTGAAGGCACTGTCAGAGTTTGCAGCATGAGCTTCAGCAGTGCACTTTCTTTTAAAAGAAATACAAGAGCACTGCATTCAAAACTTGTTCACAGCATATTCAATATAAAAAATTCAGGGTTTTTTTGGTCAATCATATTTCAAAAGGAATCTCAACCACATTAGTGTGTCCTTTTTGCCCCTGTACATTTACACTTCAATATACACTACAGAAATTAAAGGAAGATTTAAATGTAAGCATATTGACTTAGCTTGATTAAGTAAATTGTTTGAGAAAAGTATGAAGGTGGCTTCCCAAAGACATACTTGAAAAACCATAGGTTTTCCTCTAACACAAGTATCTTTTTAGTCTTCCTTTGGAAGTTCAGAATGTCAGATGTGCATTTCCTAGAAATGGCAAATATTTGCATGGTAATTTTTACAGCCAGAAAGAATGACAATCAAGATCCACACTGACTAAACTCAAACTGCACCCCAACAGTTTCACTACTCTACAGGCAGGAAAGTTAACCTGCGACAGAGAAATCTAGAAACAAATGGTATCTGCAAAGCAAAACAGTTGTCAGGCTCACGGTAGACTGCACCCAACCATCTTATGGACTCTACAGAAGGGATGCAGACAGCATCTCTTTTATAGTTCAGGGCTCTGCCTGCTAGAAGCAGCCATGTTGTTTTGCAGGCACCTCATGTCACATCAAGAAAAGTTCCATGCTGATAGCTCAGGGAATTTATCTTGCTCAAACAACTGTTTTTCCCTGTTAGCCACTAATAGTACTATGGTGAAAACTCACATGAACACCCTTAAATTCTTTCAAGTATTAGTAAAGACAGAACGAACACAGGAGCCTTGTTTGAGTAACACTCCTATGAAATTCTTGAAAAAGTCTAAGCTTTCAAATAAAGCATTTTGAGGCAGGCACTGCCTTCTTCCACAAGTCAGTGCCTAGGTGAATGAAGTTTCAGCAAAAGCTGAATAGGAATACCACAATACATTATCCTTCACATCTCATGCTAATAAAACAGCTTCTAACAATGAAGGATGCAGGAAACGAGTGCTCCAGCAAGTGCAAGCACGTTTACATCAAAGGCCACAGCACAAATGATGCAAGCACACAGGACTGAATGCAGGGCATTAACAAGAGACACCAAGAAGGTACCACCAAGTTCTCCGTCTCTTCTTCACAAATACAGGCAAGCATTCTCTCTCCCCACAGGCAGACTGCATCAATACACCAGCCAAACGGAACCTAATGAAATACGAGCATGTTGGATTTTGCATTTCAAAATTTATCTTTTATTCCTCTAAGGAATCATGCAGCTGCAGCAAATTTCTTTAGTGAAATCTGCCTTGGCAAAGTAAGTTACTTCATTCATTTTGACTTTGCTGTCTGTTTTAGCACCTAATTAGAAATACACAAGTATTTTTTTGTAGCATTATTGCAGGCGCGCTACTTTTGTAGCCATATTTTGTTCCACTAATGTCTCCTCCTGTTTATACTCTATGCAGTGCAAATTTCTACACCCAAAAGCATAATAATTTTTCTGTTTTATTCAGAGAAAAAGGATTTCATATACACGATTCACTGAATGACACTGGTTTGCAAATACACAATAAGTGATTCAAGAAGTGGTTATAGACCTTGATGTTGCATAGTAATGCAACGATCATAAAGCTGAAACATTTTAAAACCAGATCTCTCCCCATTTTTAGATGCCATTTATCCTAAAACTGTTAGATAATTTGAAAAATTGATAGAGTTAATCTAATAGACCTAAAAGACCCAATCAGGCAATGAATTGTCTTTTAGTTCAATATATGCTTGCCAAACACATGATACATGATAGACTTTCATGGCTATTTCACATATTATGGGTATTACATTTGTAATGGCTAGAAACAGAGGGCATTCAGTCCATTAAATTAATATTAAATTATTAATATTCAAGACAATTTAACATTTTTCACATTAAGTGCCACTGCAAGGTGGTTTTCATAATTTTCTGCTTAAAATACTGATCACACTTTTCTTGCAGTACCACAGAAGGGATTTTTAAATTCAATGTTCACAAACTTGAAAAATTGCTTTCTGCTCGCTCCTGTTTCAATTCTTACAGGTCTTACAATGCACAAAGTAACTCAGAACTGTTAAATGAATGTAATTTTACAAGACTATAAGTGTGTAAGTTCCAAGTTTTAACAGAACAGGCTATGTAAAAAAAGTTCTTTACAAAGCAATGTATGTTAAAATCATAGATCAATTCAGAATACAGGAGTGAGCACAAGATTCATTTCTGGCTATCTGGGAACCAAGTGAAGCAGCTATCAAACTTCTGATAAAGAATCTAAAAATTAGTTTTTAAATCATACTCCAAAGGCAAAGACTCTTTGAAAAGGCACCGTTAAGGATGGTGCACTACTGCACATCACAATCAAGCGCTTCTTTCTTCCCATGATGACCTGACACGGAATGCAAAAGCTAAAGGCAGCATTCCAGCAGTGGTCACAGACCAAATTCAGTTTATTTTAAAAGCCAGTCTCCCCCTAGAAAAACCACCACAAGAAGTCTGTCCATTGTGAAGTCCAATATCTTTATCAACACTTAACTAATTTAATTCTACACATTTTGCAATGCTAAACAGTATCAAGTGTGAGCTGCTTTCCTTTCTATACACGCAACTTTTTAAATTCCTGTGAGAAGTATGTGACCTAATACCTTTGCAGCGTTGCAAGGTTTTCTCCTGTCTAAGAAACCTTCACTACCTCTGACTTATGAAAACATTTTCTTTTCAGCTGATCACTTGCAAGTTTTCAATTCAGATGCTTCAACTAGCATCAGCTCATCGCAGAGTCAGAAGCTAATTTTACTGCTTTTCTTCTTGAGGGTTTTATTTCTTTGACCTTAATGTGCAAGCAGAGTCCTGCATAAAGTCTGGAAAAGTTATTGTTATTAAAACGTATTCCTGTTGCTCATAGATGATAGTATGACTGGTCTTAGCCTGTTGTAAAACAGGAAATATGTTCCTGAAAACATCTCCTTCAAACCCCTGACCATCTAACTACGCCATTCTGACTGGGTCAGGTTTCAGTATTTTATCATATTGTATTTCATTGTTCATCCTATCTTAAAAGAAATCCTAGTACTTGGCTACAAGATTGTTTCTGTTTCAGTTTTCCCTCCGAGAAATCTATTTCCCCCCCTATTTGTAAAAAAAAAATTCTTCTCTCCTACAATTGTAGCAAAACTTATTAGAAAGATTACAATATAAAACTTCACTCCTCAAACAACAGACTGTTTTTCTCAAGTTTTCCAAACTACTCTTAAGATCATTAGACTTAAGGCTGCTTTTACAATGCTCTTCAAAATACGCCAGTCAGAAGAAAATCACAAACTCTGCATCTTACATGGTCTCAGTTCTAACTCATGC
This sequence comes from Turdus rufiventris, assembly GCA_013186435.1. Lineage (NCBI taxonomy): Eukaryota > Metazoa > Chordata > Aves > Passeriformes > Turdidae > Turdus > Turdus rufiventris. The sequence goes on from PYHW01009642.1 coordinate 33,324, forward strand.
ATCTTGCAGAGAATATTTTTGTTAGTTTACTTCATTCCTCTACCTGCTTCAACTGCAAGAGCTATAAAACTCAACCTTTGCAGGACAGCAAATACTTTCACTTAACTTTTAGAAAAATATGCTCTTCTACTAAAGTTCAACATGTACTAAACAAAGTTCCTAAAAAGAAACAACTTTCTCATTAAGATCCAATGAAAAACATTAAAGAGGCAGAACAGTGAAGAAGTTTCTCAAAAATTAGGACCGCCTAAGGTTTCAGAATTATTCCAAACAAAAATTTCATAACTCACTCTGGTTCTTGGGCAAAGAAGAGCTGAGAATTCCTGCATTTTTGTGAGTGGCTGCACTATGAAATCTTTAGGTGTAATTATAATTCTAAGCCCATCAGTAAACTAATAACTATATGGCCAAAATCAGTGATTGACAGGGAGTTGCATGGGTGTACATATACAGGCTTTCCTAAAATATTTTGTGGATCAACTACTGGCCTCTTCAATACCATCAATCTATACAACTGTAACCTCCCATACTCTCAACACAAGAAAAACCAGTTGGCAATGCCTGCAATGGGATTCCTTAACAAAGCACAGAGGCATTTAAGATGTGGAATATATATAGGTCAAAAGTGAGTATTTTCCCCTAAAAGCAGAAGCACAAGGGTAAAAAGTTGAAATCATGACTTAAGATCCAACTTATTATCAAAACAAGATGTGAGAAATAGGACAGACACGTATCTTGAATTAAGACTTAGAATTTAACTCCTCTAAGTCCAAATGGCAGCAACATCTCCTGCTTAATGGTTATTATAAAATCACTCCTGTGGCAAATTCTTTGCAGAAAGAATGTTGCACCTAGAAAAACACTTGGTTAACTCTCCTTAATATTTCTGAAACAAATGCATCTTTATTTCTTTAGTTATTTTTTCTAAAGCAGTTCTTTATATTACACTATACACTAAAACAGAATGAGTATTGAGGCAAACCAAATTAATAATTCAGATAAGCAGGCTTCTTGTTCTTTATCAGTACCTTAACTTTTCATTATTTTTCTTATCACAGTCTTCATTAAACAGGGAAAAACAATCAAGGTCTAGCATTTCACACATTTCAAATTAGTGGGTGTCTTCTTACAGTATACTCTGAGATGTTGCAGAATACCCGGAATTATGAATGTTACCTGTAGCTATATTTTCTTCCTTACAATACAAACCATTTAATAACATTTTAGATGGCAAACCTGCTGAACTGAAAGCAGTTTCTGATATTTAGTCTCATTAATCTGCTCCTTAAATTTTGAGTGGCAACACTGGACTGTGTAGAGAAGGAGTTTAGAGAGCAGTGTTTTCTTTCTAGGTTAAATTTTCCTGGTTTATTATATACTTTACTTCCATTGAATATAAAGCCTGGAACCTCAAGGTCATCATCAGCAGACAAAAAACACAATCTGAAGCAGTAAAGAAAGATGCTTTAATAAGTCACACTCATACAGGCCTGTGCTATATTGACTTTAATATATAAACTACATAAATTTAAAATAAATTTCACATTCATTTTCAAATCAGTAACAACTTCAAAACTGTAAACTTATTTTAAAAATCAGAGAATTCAAGTTGTAATAAAGTACAGTGAGCTACCAGTCATGACTCTACTGGACCAGTCACTGAAGCATTGCAATGAACCCTTAATATGGACATTATAAATTTTCACAAAATCTTACAAAAAATGTGCAGTGTGTAGTGTTATTTGTTAAAATACGAGCATTTGGATTGGAATGAAGCTTATTTACATGTCACACTACATAGGTGAAATTAATTCACGTGTTTTAAGTGTGCAAGAATTTCATGATTTAGTGGTATCATCTCAAAACAGCTCTTCCCCACAACAGTCACTGATTCAGTGATTGGATTCACTGATTTTGCTTACTTTGATCTCCAATGGTGACAGTGACAGATGGTTAATGATGAGCTGCTACCAGCCTTGCTTAGAGTAGGGCCTTCGGGTCCATCTACTCAAACATCTCCTATTATGTGACCACACCCATCAAGTGTGGGTTTTGTGACTGACATTCCATGCCTGAAAATATCTGTAATATTAACACTGTTTCCCTGTCTGCACAGTTTCTTTTATTTTGAGGTCTGAAATAAATCCCACTGGGCAAGTGGTATAAACTACTTCCACGTTAAAAGCCTTGTCAGGAGACAACACAGCTACACCAACAGGACTACACTGCTACACCTTGAAATGGCAGACTTTCTTTCCTCTATACCTTCTGACAGGCTTGAATGAGAGTACTAGCAAAGCAAAGGATAGTACCACACACAGTTGGCTTTTCATTTTCTTCACAGATGTTTCATTTTTGCAAGACTTTCATGTTTATTGCAATCTATTTCACGTTGACAAAAACATTTCTGCCTATCTGTATGTGGATGCTATACATAGAGCATTCTCAGACCCTCAGAAACAAGGACCACAGTTAAAGAACAAGTCTTATAGTAATACAGAAGGCTATTAAATTAGTATTTGAGAACATAAAATGAAACAGGTACCAAGGCCTGAATGTATGGCTGATCCCTGCTGCCCACCTGCTAAGCACAGGTGCAAAGCACCTTCATAAATAGCATTTTCCATAATTTGCAGAAATACTTGTTTGGATTATACATTATACAGTATACAGTTTACTTGCCAATTTTTAATGAAACCTTGTAGGCTACTGCACCAGACATTCTTGCATCAAATGATGTAGCAAACATACTGTTAYAGAGAAAAATACAATGCATGAACTTTATTTGTAGGAACTCAATGTACATTACAATTACTTCAGCTAATGAGCCAGTATCACAAAATAATCATCATCGATTCCACTAAGGTAACAATTGCAGAGTTACTATGCAACCAACTCTACATCTCTTGTTTGTTCAACCTTCTTTGCATTCTTGGTTCCGCTCCGTTACAAACTGATTACAGCACAGCTTACTTTGAATTCTCTGTAGTAACTGTCCATGTCATCTAACATCTTCTATACACCTTTCTCTGTTATTACCCCACTGTGCAAAGCCTGGACACTTCAGTGTTGCCAATTTGTTGTCCCAAAGGTGCTGGGAATTTTGATAGAGACAAACCAAATCCTAAACAAAATATGACTAGCAAATACTAAGCCCCACTCTGGGCAAAGGCAATGAATTCTCTCACTGGCTCCTTCTAAGGTAGCATTACTTAATCTATATTACATTTCTTTCCAACTTGTTCCTACCTTTAAAATCGATATTGCTTTTTCTACGGGAATTTCAGAATTTTCCTTCCTGCTGTAAGGAGTCTCTAAGGCTCCTGCCTATAAGCCTAACCTGATGGTTATAGGATGCACAACTACCAAAGAGATTCAACAAGGAGCTGTAAACACTGATAAATCCTTGGACTTTAGGTCCTGACTCTGACTCACAATAGTTAAGAAAACAGAATGGGTAGCAAAACAGGATTTAATAATCCCCTGGTCTGCAAGGTACATTGGCTATAAAGTGACTCTAAGTTATATATATCCACAAGGACTATAATAAATTTCAGATTCTGCAGACAATAAGCCCTAAAAATAACTTTTTATAACTATCCTGAGAGCTGATTTTAAGTACTGCAACAGACTAATGAAATGTAACAATTTCTTCCCTACTTAGCAAGTTCTAAAATGTAAAATATTTTGCAGAACATTTAGTGGACATACATAATACCATTTACTTGGTTCCTCATATAAATTCTTTTTAAGGTAGAAGGGAGGTTTAACAGAGTTGTCATGTAATTAATTGTGTGTTTGAGGCAGGCAGGCTACAATATGTTCACACATGTGCTGTCACTAGCCTACCAAATTACCTTGTTCACATAATATAGATTTCGATTTAGATGCAAAGTAATTTCAATAGCTTGGAGCCATTAGAAGTTAACTGGAAGCTGGCTAAAAGCACTTTCAAGGGGGTGGGGAGTTCCCTGTCTAGAAGACTTTATCAGCCACTGATTTCCAGGACCACTGTATCCTACAGTACTCATTGGGATGGCAAAGTAACCAATTCTAATCACAAAGTTAAAACACTTTTCTCATATAATCATTTCTTCTTTGGTTTTAAAATTGCAGCAAAAATACTGCTGTTGTCAGTTGACTGAAATGCAGTGCCTAAACAACTTTTTATGTAAGACATTGTATCTATAGTATCCTTTGATGTCAGACTGCCATATATCAGTTTCTAAGACAACAGCATCTTTCGCCTCAGGAATTATCTTCTTCCAAGTCAGATACACTTGAAATTTAACAGGAGCGAAACCACCTTTTAGATGGATCACCTTTGTTTTGGGGTAATCCCACAGAAAAAGTAGATACAGGGATGTCAGTGCATGACTCAGTAACTGAGGTTAAGACCACAACTGCTCTTATGGAAACTGGAAGTCAGTCTGAATACAGAAGACACATGGACCATGACAAGGTCTCAAACTACATTTACAGTCTTGTGCTCCTCCTTGGTCACCTTTTTCCAGCACTGCCTTATCCTCACAGCCACATCCCTCCCTGCCCCACTTCCCCACACCCATCCCTTCCCCTCAATTTTATCTAAAGATTACGTGACCACAGGTGACAGATTACAAAGATTGCACAGTTAGAACATATTCCAGTTTTCACTTTCGTGGCTAAAGAGACTCTCCTTAAGGCCCCAAAAAAATAAAGGCAACATTATTACAACAATGTCAAAGAACACAAAACTCAAAATACTTCACCTTAGAATGTTTGCAATCATTCCCTTCCTCAAATTCAAAAGAGCAATAAAAGCAAAGACTGAGATAAAGGAATTTGCAATAATGAAGGAGTACACTCACTATCCAGCATCACAGCTTATTTAACTTCACAGCTGACCTCTCATGCAGTGGACTGAAGGGTTTTTTTTTAATATTTTTGTGCAACACTATGTCATATTTTCCTATTTTTACAGAAAAGAATAAAGGGTAAACATGACTAGCACTGTCAATCCCTCAAATTTCTACCATTTGGAGGCTTCCGAAAAAAAATGTTTGGCAAACTGTCATGCAAGCACAGACTGAAAGATTTAAAACTCCATCAGAGATTGACCTAACAGTTGTTCTTCATTCTATTAAGAATGCTCCCAGTTTCCTAGGACTTAAATGTTGAGGTACATACAATTAGATTAATAAGTCAGCTGAAAATAAGTAGATTTCAAATTAAGAATCCAGTTACAATCTCTATTAATTATTCTGAAAACTAACAGAAGAGTAGTATTTTCTCCCAGTCCAGCCCCTTTCTCAGGAGCTCCTCTCTTTTCAGTTTAATTTTCAGTGGAAAAGACAAAGAACAATGGAGAGGTTATGGAGAGATCTGAACATAAAATTGTATGCAAACTGAAATGCCAGCAGAGGCACATATCGCTTACACTTGTGGAAGTGCAATATTTAGCAGTGCAGAATGCAAAGTCTCTTTCTAATTAGAACTGGAAATGCAAGCGTGGAACAAAACATCAGGGTCATTTTGAGTCTGAAAAAAAACATTTGGGCAGTCTTTCTGCCCGGACGGTTTGGGGATGCTACAAAACAAACACACAGATCACTCTTCAGGTGAGTCTTGGGATACCTATGGCCGACTTAACATTTTCATTTTAAAGACTCAATTAAGGGGAAAGAGCTGAAACTACTGACTTTCATTTAAAAGAAAAAACCCAAACGCAAACACCAAATCGCTTACCTAACCAGACAGGTGAGCACCGAAAGGCTCTTTTATTTGGGGAACTTAACAGCATACTTCATACTTCTCCCTTGTGTCACAAGCAAACGCAAGCTCTAGTTACCAGTAACTACAGAAAAGCCCAGCACATGAAAGCGGGCAGTAATTAAATATTACAGAAACCCTGCTCTTACTCACCCTAGAACCGCAGCGCCCACAGACACGCACAGGGTCTCTGGCGCCCGGCCGGGGCAGGAATCGCCGCTGAAGCCGCCGCTCGGTCCCGCCAGGCCGGTGGGTGAGCGCCCCGACCCCGTTCCCCGCCAGCCCCGGGGCGCGGCCCCTTTGTTCGGGGTGTCGCCCCTGCCGCGGCCGCGCCCCGCCCTGCGCAGGTACGGGCGGCGCCCGCCGCCGCCCCGCGGTCCCGGGAGCCGCGCCCNCCCCGCCGCTCCTTCCCGCTGCTCCCGCTCCCGGGCGGGCGGCGGCCGGAGGTCGCCAAGGTCGACGCCCGTAACCTTCAGGGAGCGACCACCGGGCCCCGGCAGGAGGTTCGGGGCGCCGCCCGCCCGTACCCACACCCCGGGGTGGGGCCGGCAGGCGCGAACCGCCGGCCGGGGGCGGCGGGGCGGCAGCCGCACCCTGACACCAATCCCTGGGCTGCGCAGAGCGGCGGGCGCGGAGCCGCCGGAAGCCCCCGCCCGCACGGCAGCTTCCCCCACACCGGAGAGCTCCCCCGGCGCGGGAGGAGCCGGCTCCTTGCGTTCCCCGCGGCCCAGCCCCGCCGGCTGCAGT
>PYHW01009642.1:40187-52923 GCA_013186435.1 Turdus rufiventris
GGCCCCTCCGCCCCCGCCCCGCGGGCGGGGCGCGTTGTCAGGCGCCGAGGCGCGCAGGCGCGATGCCGGCCAAGGCCGAGCGGAGCGGGGCGGCGCGGCCGGGCCCGGGTCGCCGGTGCACGCGCGGCGGGCCCGGTTCCGGAAGGGGGCGGCTTCTTCCGCCCGAGGCGCGCGCCGGGGCGGGGCGGGGCGCGGCGGGGCCGGGTAACGGGCGGGGCAGGGTGGGGCCGGTGCCTTCCCCGGTCATGTCATTGCGGTGTGGGGCCGTGTCCCGCTTGTCCCAGGGCACCGTAACTCCGAACCTCAAACGGCACCTGCTTTCCTTTCCTGCTTCTCCTTTGTCTCAGCCGAAACTTTTAGGGGAAATAGAAAACATTGTAGCTCGATGTCTGTTCCTCCTTCCCCCCAGCTAATCCCTCATCTGGAGAGTAGAGGAGGCGTGTCCTGCCCTGGTAAGGAGATAAATTCCCGACATCTGTCGCTAGGTTTATGAACACAATTATTTTTAGGGGAGCTTTCCTCAGGGCACACGTGTAAGCTGAGAAAGCATTTAATATACTGAGTTTAAGGAAAATGATCACTGGCAGAAGGGAATATGAAACAGTGAGCCCCTTTTAAAGAGTTTTGGGTTGTTTTTTAAATAGTAATGGACCACTCTATGCATGGAGGATTTTACAGATGCCAATTACATTTTAATTACAGTCATTCAAATAATAATAACAATAGTGTCTTAACTGTATCTTTTAATGTTAAATTGTGGACATAAAGGGGAGCTTTGTGCAAACACAACATGATGTAAGTGATGTAATGAAACCTAAGCATAATATGCTTATGTCAAAACTGACTGCTCAGTGTGCATCTTTGTTTTTCACACTGTAACCATTCACATACAATACAAATTGTTTTGAAGCATCCCCTCCTCCACATAATTGTTTGGCTAAAGGTAGTTTCCAAGTCTGGAAATCCCAGATTTTATCACCTCAGATGACAAACTTTGACCTTGGTGTTCACCTCATTGCACTTTTCTTGCAAAGCAGGTGCACTTTAAAATTTTCATGGTTGTTCTCTGTTTGTTGTGCTCTGTTTTTTGAAATTTTTGACATCTTGACATTTTGACATCATTTAGCCAGTGTTTAGTACATATTCCTCTAGAATTTAGTTTTGTTGGCCTCACATTTCATTGAGCTAATTTCTGCAAATGTCATAGAGTTGAGATGCAATTCATTCCAGTTAAAATATCAAAATACATCCATTTACACGAAGAGATGTTGGATTCTCTTAAATGGAGAGGGTGGGAAAAAAGGAGGAGAGGAAAGGAAAGCTAGCAACATGGAGTCAACCAAATGTCCAAACTAAACCACAAAACATTTCTGATATTTCATGACAGGGAAAAGTTTTCATGGTATCTATGATTAGACTTTTCATGAGACTATGGAAAGGTTAGAAGAGTCTTTGTGTGATCCTGTACAAATAATGATTCAAGAGTCCTCAAGAAATCCTGACCCAACTTCTGCAGCCCTTTGAGTATATCTGTGCTGTATTACTTTTTAATACTTATTCCAGTGCCCTTCTGTTGCAAGACTGGGTGAGTCATAGTTAAGTTCTCATTAATACTGATGTCTGGAGCCATTTGGTACTTCCTTATTCCTTCAGTACTACAGCTAGTCCAAAATAAGCTTTGTCCCCTAAAACATACGGTGTACTTACCTGGATGGTGGTAGGAACTGTTTCACTCTCTGGAAATGCCCCTTTGCATAGAATGGTTTGGGTTGGAAGAGACCCCAAAGATCATCTACTTCCAAATCCTCTGTCAAGGGCAAGGATGACACCCATTGGACCAGTCAGAGCCCCATCCAGTCTGGTGTTTAACACTTCCAGAGATGGGGCATCCACAACATGTCTGGGCAACCTGTTCCAGTGCCTCACCACCCTCAAAATAAAGAATTTCTTCCCAAGATCTAATCTAAATTAATTTTTTTCATTTATAACCAGTTGGCCCTTGTACTATCACTCATATGCCCATATAAGACATTGTTCTTTTTACCCTTTACATACTGAAAGGCCTCAATGAGCTCTTGCCAGAGCCTTCTCCAGGCTGAACAACCTGAGCTTTCTCAACCTGTCTTTGTAGGAGAGATGCTTCAGTCCTCTGATCATTTTCGTGACCTTTTCTGGACTCTGAAAGGTCCACATCTTTTTTTATGCTAAGGACTCCATACCTGGACACAGCACTCTACTTGGGGCCCCATGAGGGCAGAGTAGAGGGGGACAATCACCTACTTTGATTTGCTGGCCACTCCTCTTTTGATACAGTCTAGGATACCATTTGCCTTCTGGGCTGCAAGTGAACTCTCTATGTCCTTCTCAGTAGGGTTACTCTCAACAAGTCTAGACTCACATCTGGCATTGCCCCAACCGAAGTGCAGCCCTTTGCACCTGGATTTGTTGAACTTAAGGTTCTTATGGGCCCACTTCTCAAGTTGGTCCACCTGGATAGGATCTCTTCCTTCCATTGTGCCCACTGCACCACTCAGCTTCACGGGTCTGTAGACTTTCTGGGATGCACTCAAGTCCCACTGACAGAGTCAATGATAAAAGTATTAATGAGTCCTGGTACCAAGATGGGCCCCTGAGGGACACAACTCATCACCAGCACCCACCTGGACATAAGAGCACTGACCACGACTCTGGCTGCATCCATCCAGTCAATTCCTTATCCACTGAATATTCTATCCATCAAATCCGTGTCTTCAGTTTGGAGATAAGGATGTCATGTGGGACCGCCTTAGGGGAGGACTTACGGGAGTCTAGGTACTTGGCATCTGTCAGTCTTTCCTTGTCAGCTGTTGCTGTCACTCCATCATGGAAGGCCACCAGATTGGTCAGGCATGATTTGCCCTTCGTGAAGCCATGCTGGCTGTCTTGGATCATCTCCTTGTCTTTTAAGTGCTTAACACTGTTCCACGAGTATCTGCTCCACAGTCTTCCCAGGAAAGGGAAGATCTCTGGTATGTAATTCCCTGGATCTCTTGCATGTACTTCCATGGCTCTTCCTTTCTCCCCTTTTTAAAAATAGGAATGGTGTTTCTATTTTTCCAGTTACTGAGGACTTCACTTGACTGCCAGCATTTTCCAAATACGAAGTAGAGTAGCTTGGCAACATCAATCAGTTCCGTCAGGACCCTGGGATGCATCTCATCAGACCCCACAGTCTTGTGGCTGTTCAGTTTCATCAGGTGATCTTGAACCTGCTCTTCACTTTACATTTTGCACCATGCTGCTTGTTAATGAATGTGGTCTTTATCCTTTTAATCTCTCTTTAGAGCTATCTTCAGACAAAAAGAAAAATTATTTTGAATTTTTTTTTTTGTGGCCCAAACTGCATGTTGTAATGCAATAAAAAGCAGTTTATAGTATACCCTTCATTTTTTCTTGGATGTGTCCCCTGGCACCTTACCTAAACCAAATGGAAAAAAATGGGCTCTTTAACCCAAAACTAAAAGAAGTATTTCCATGAAAATGCACTATATTATTAATTCCTATTCAATTTTTAACAAGTGACCATAGTGAGAGCATCTCTGGAGCACCTGGAATATTTTATAGCATGACTCTGGCTCCTCGGTGTAAGAGAACAACTGTTCAGGGGAGAGTAGGTATTGCAATACCTACTTCACTACATTGACTGTATAAGAATTTAGGGTTCACAGCCCAAGGCAACAAGATGTTTGAATTGCTCTCTGGTATTTAAATGCTACAAGGGGTACCTAAAACCATACATGCAGTGTAGTAGACATTAGCAATGTGGCTATAAAGGGTGTAGGTAATGATTTGTTCGTTGTTATGTATTCGCATATGTGCCAGTACAGCCCTGCACATAAAATTCTTGAAGGGAAAAGTTATGAAGAATAGTTAGGTAGAGATGTAATTAATTGTGTGTTAGTAGTACTTGCATTATGTACCTTAATACAACTAAGAAATCAGCTGACAAGGTTTTCATTAATTTTCAAAAGCTAAAGATACAGTGGACATGTCAGACAAAACATGTCTGAATCTTTGGGAAAAACACTGATGTGCAACTTCCATTCCCACAGAGCAAAATATACTCATTCCCTTTAGCACACATTTGGTAGCACACAATTTATATTTAAAGTATGCATAATTTAACATTGTAATTTTATCTTAGATTTCTGTTGACATGAATAAATGAACCACATTCTTTGGAAAACCATCTTATCATGCATAAAACATCCATTCTTCCTTCAAGTGCTCAATAAATCTTCCAGGGTGAGAGAAACTTAATTTTTTGAAGGGATAAAAGAGAAAATGAACAAAACCATTACTTGTTCTTGAGGGCAGCCTCCTGTTTCAGCTCAGAATTGATTACCTTGGCATCTGCTGGGTTTGTGGGTATGTGAGCCTTTGTGTTGTGAAGTATTGCTGAACTGAAATCAGTACATGGAGGTAGGATTTCCTAGTATTATGGTTAATTTCTTCTCTTTTAGGCTGGTGGTACAATGGTATTAAAACTTATTAGACAACTTTTTATTACAAATGGTAAGGATGCATAAAATGTATTTGTATATTAATAGAGTTTCTAAGTAGCAGGCCAGAAGGAAAGAAATCACCCAGCCCAAATCCACATGTATTCTGAGGAGTATCACGCACCCCCAATAAAAAGAAAGAGCTAGAATCTTTTACCCACCTTCAGTTTGTATGGGTTGTGAGAAAACATAAATAACAATGAGTGAAGAATATGCTAAACAACTACTTGGGTAATTATTAACATACTCAAGTTTGTAATTTGGTGTGTTTTTCTGTGCTTTTGTGTAAGGAATAGTCAGGTTTTAAGGAGGTACTACTCTTGAGGTATATAACTGGGATACCCAAGGATAGATTTGGTAGGTAGCTCCCACTTCATACCACCAAGAGTGATGGCTGCCTTGAGGCAGTGATGCATCTACGGGTGGGGGATGGTCAGATCTCTCTCTGTGCCTGTTTCTGTCTGAAAACTAGCAGGAAAACCTGATGTGACAAAGCTTATTTTGATGCCTGATGTTAGGCAGTACAACTCCAGGTCTTAAGTGACAGACCACTGGATTGGAATTCATACAATCTTAGTGCTACTCTGTGCTGGTTTTGGCTGGGGTAGAGTTGATTTTCTTTGCAGTAGATAGTGTGGGGCTATGCTTGGGATTTATGCTGTAAACACTGTTGATAACACAGGGATGTTTTAGTTACTGCTTAGCAGTGCTTGTACAGCCTCAAGGCCTTTTCTCACACTGTCTTACCAGGGAGGAGACTGGGGGTGCACAAGAAGCTGGGACACAGCTGGGACAGCTGGCCACAGCTGGCCAAAGGGATGTTCTATATGACCCATACCATATGGTGTCATGCTCAGCAATAAAAAGCAGAAGAAGAAGGAAGAAGAGTGGGGACATTTGGAGTGATGGCATTCCTCTTCCCAAGTAACACATGGTGGAGCTCTACTGTTCTGGAGGTGGCTGAACACCTGCCTGCCCATGGAAAGTGGTGAATTAATTCCTTGTTTTTCTTTGCTTGCAGTGTGTTGCTCTTGCTTTCCCTATTAAACTGTCTTTATCTCAATCCTCGAGCCTTCTCACCTGGTTCTCCCCACCCTCCCCCCACCTTTCTGCAGGGGAATGAGCCAGGGGCTGCAAGATACTTAGTTGCCAACTGGGGTTAAATTACAACGTATCCTCACAGTGTCACTAATTTGCTCTGATCTTGGCCAGTCCCTCCATTTTCCATCCCAGCTTTTATCTGTTTTTACAATTAGAGGTTAAGCTCTGTAGACATAGTCTTTCTTTATGCTTTTTTTCAGCACATACAATGTGAGGAATGTTTTTGTGATGTGCACAGATAAATAAATATGCAATGCAGTACAGAGTCTGAATGCTTACAAATCAACACACACACACAGAGGTTGTGTGGACAGTTGTTCCTTTTAGTCTTCCTCAATGCAAGGACATCTTAATCTATCAGCTTCCCAGAAGCTTCACATAATCTCTGGCTACCTACAAACCTGTCACATGTGTATCCCTAGATTTGCACACAAATACATACGCCCTAAAAACCTGCAATAGGATGACTGTAAAAAGATTTTGAGTAATGAGATACTTGCATTTCCTTAGCTCTATTATCTGTCCAAATGACAATATTCTCAGTACTCATCTAAGCTAGTCAGGTTTCTTAACACTTACAGTTTCCTTACAGTTTGAAAAGGTTCATCTCCAAACGCAGCATCCCTATAGAGAAAGTTAAGTGAGGTTAAGTGACTTGAAGAATTCAGGAGTAATGATGAGTTTGCAGCCATTTGTCTTGTCATTCAACAGAGCTGAGACAAATTGTATCATTCTACTAGAGAACTAGGAATCTAGGAAATCTGAGAGTTGAGGGCTAGAGTAAAGTTGGTTCATAATATATAAGAATGGACAAAAACATTTTAAAGAACTTAATTAAGGAATTACCAAATGTCTAAAAATATGAAAGCATTAAAATGTATAATTTACTGTGTACTGCACATATTTATAAGAAGTCTTTGTAGTTTAATTAGCTTCCATTTTAAAACATAAGATATGAAAAGCAATGTCAAATTGTTTAACCAGCATAGAATGATGTAAAATGTGTACTTTATATGGAGTTTCTGTCTACATGGCACCGCTGTAATATCTTCAGTTGGCATGTGTTGAGATTGAGCTCCTTTATGATACTGCCTTTCCTGAAAAATTTGCCCTTTCCACATGCTATTTTATTGAAATCAGTATTTGCCACTGAATGCTGTTTCTTTTTTTTTAGTCTGCATGTTATATAATCCATATCCTTATATATATTCAATCAGAACCCTTAAGCTGAACAATCATCTCCAAACCAATATTGGTTTAAAATAGCTCAAAGTAGACCATAACTCATCTCACTTTTCTCTTATTAAAGTAACACAAAATTTTGTAGAATTTTCAAATGTCAGTGTTGTCTATATAATTATCTACTATTTTCATTTTAATGTATTTTCTACTTTTCATATCCTTTTTTTCTATTAATTCTCTTTTTCATACTTTAAATGGTTTCATACTTATATCATGTTTTTTTCCATGTTTTTTTCTTGTGATTTTCTAGTCCCTTTCTTCACTTCTTTCTTTCTTTCTTTGCTGGTTTCCTTCTTTCTTCTAATGGGGATGTACTATAGTAGAGTCAGGTACATTGCAATCTGGTTTCTAGTTCTGTGGCCAGTGTTTCAGGAGTCACTTCCTCTCCCCATCTCTCTGCATCCCAGTCTGGAAAAACAAGATAATAAGCTGGCTCTTGCGTGATTAGCTTTGAGAGACACGAGTGAAAAGCTCCTTTAAGCGCAATTAGTATCTTTTTGTATTACATCTCTTCTCTACCTCAGTGATCTCAGTGCTCATCCTTATTTTCAGCTTCTCAACTAATTCTTAGCTCCTGCTTCTCCTTCTCTCCTCCTCCATCTTCTACCAGTAACTTTTTCAATGTAGACCTTCAGCATAGTATAGGTATTACTAATTTTGCCATTTTGTGTCTCTTCAGGAAGAGCTGTGGCAGCTCTCATGTGATTGGTTCCATTGATTTCATGCTGACTGATATCAGTAAAGAACATGAATGATGGTGCAACACCTGATTTTAGTTATTAAAGTGATCAGAAGACTCTTGGCAAGATAAAAAATGTAGAAAAAAGCCACAAATGTTCAGTTATGAATAGCAATCACATTGTCCTATGAAACCCCGTAAAGAGCAAATGCACTTATGTGAAGGCAGCCTTCATGTGTTCATTCATGAGGTTATTTAAATTGTGGTCACATGAATCTAGGGCCTTTGGGAAAAGATTTAGACAAGAACTACCTGGAGATTATAATGTTAATGTCAAGTAGAAATCAAATGTTAGACATATCTTGACTATGAGGAAAAGATATGCCCTGTCTGTAGCAATGTGTTTCTACATTCACGGTCATTTGCTATCAACATATTTTTTCTGTAGTTTTTCTATACAGCCTTTGGTTTTGAAGAATCTTAATCACTTTCAGTGAAGGAGCAGGAAATAGTCAGCCTGCCAATTTTAGGTGTCTCAGACTAAGTGCCAGAGGTGCTATTCAGTAAGTTGTGAAGTAAAACTGACTCAGTCTATATGGCTGCAGTGAAATAAAATACAGCCACCAACATTCTGATGTTACTTGTAGGACCTAAATATTCACACTCTGCAACTGTGGAGATGATATAGAGACTGAAGGAAAAATGACAAGGCACACTGTAGTTTTTATGGGTTAAAAGCCATAAACTATAGACCATATCCATAGGTCATAAAAGTTAAGCAGCACTTCCATCCTGCCTTAGATGGAAGACCGCCTAGGATAGATAAAGGAATTGTTTGAATGCTCATCATTTTTTGTAAATACTGATGCATGTTCCAGTTACATGCCCATTTTATAGCTCTGTCACTGCTGATCACTCTAAAATCCCATGGCATTTGCAAAAGAACACAGCTCCAACCTCATAATTACAGCAACATCTCCTATGCATCCTGCAGTTCTAACTGGAACCACTGGTTTTCCACAGACTGCCAAATTATCTCTTTAGACTTTACTGTAGGCTGTTATGCAGCTACTGTTTTCTCTGGTCAGCAGTTCAGCCGAGGGCTTCTGGAAAGATATAATTCCAATAAAGTGCTGGATGCAGGCCAGTGAAGATATATTGCTGCTGGTGTTTTTTGATTTTATTATTTACATGGAAAATAATCAAGACAAGATATAGTATTAACAGAAAAAAAGTGAAGTGCCAAAAGAAAGCAGAAACAAAAAATTCCACTGATATTGCACTGATTATGGAATACCTGGAATATTTTCTGAAATTGTGTCACTAAAATGTATCAACAGTAAGCCAAGGTTTCATATGTTCTATAATGAATCTAGAGTATCTTCACTGAAAAAAAAAAAAGAATTCATGCAAGAATATGAATAAGAAATATGTTGCTTACTTCTCAGAAAAACAGATTATCATTCAATGAAATGGAAAAATCATCAGAAATGTTAGAACTATGAAATTAGAAAGTGTTATTTTCATATGAAATACAGTGTGCCCAGGCCATGTATTATGAAGCATATTACAGAGTCAGGAATTTAGGAAGGTGCAGACAACCATGACAAAAATCAACCAAGTAGTAATAATAATTAATTTTTCAAAAGGTACCTAAAGAAGCATGCCTGTTTTACCCTTTAAAAGGGGATAAGATAACCCGCAATTATTTGAGAGCAAAAGAGGATTTAATCTGGGGAAAACTTAAGTAACTGTGCTCACAAAATATTCTTTCAGCAGCAGTTTTTGATGAACAGTCAAAGGGAGAGTAATCCAGAGCAGGTGGGCATGCAGGATTCATGCGGTAATTCTGATTATTTCTATACTCATGATAATGCATGTCCAGTTGTTTTTTTTTTGTTTTTTTTTTTTAATTCCATGAGCTGACCCAGTTAAACGTTTGTGTATTTAAATGCCTGGGAAGCTATAATTAGAATATTTTTAATTATTCATCACTCTTAACTCTTCTCTCAAGTGCAGTAATTTAATACAACATTCTGAATACTGGAAAAGCACCTTGTTTTGAGGAACCTTCTGACAATGCTTAAGCTTCTGTTTCCCATATGGGATATTTTTGCAATCCTGCAATTTTCTGTGAAGGCTAATACAGTAATTTCACTACTATAAGGGGCAACATTTTGACTAAAATTTTGGCCCAAACCCGGCAGTGCGCCTTATAATCTGGTGTGCCTTATATAATGTACAAAGTTGCAAAATTTTCCAACATGGAAGTGGGAGCTGTGAGCGGGGGTGGCGCCGCGGGAGCACCGAGCCGCGTGGGGGGGCAGGGAGCCAGCGGCCCCAGCCCAGCAGGAGCAGGGAGGGGAGACAGGGAACTGGTGGCCCCAGTCTGGCTGGAGCAGGGTGGAGAGGCAGGGAGCCAGTGACCACAGCCTGGCAGGAGTGGTGCGTGGGGAGGGAGGCAGGTGGCCCTGGCTGCCGCGCGGGGAGGGAAGGAGCCGGTCGCCACCCCGAGGGAACTTGGAAGTGCGAGCTGTGGCTGTGCCACGGCAGCCCTGAGCCGCCCTGGATCACAGGCAGCCCCTGTTACTGACTCGTTACTTTGTTGCACGCAGTGCAGCTCCTCACCACAAAAAAAAAAAGTGCGCCTTAGGTGCGCCTTATATAATGTTCAAAGTTGCAAAATTTGCTGACTCCCAGAGGTGCGCCTTATAGTCCGGTGCACCTTATGGTCCTGAAATTACTGTAATTGTCTTGGAATATTTGTCTTGTTATGAAAATCTGACACTATTTCTATCCTGGAAAAATGATGTTAATTTATCTAAATACATACATTTGAGCACAATGGAAAAAGCTTTCTGTGTTTAAAAGTTAAAGTGTATTTTAAGCTTATCAGCCATACTGTACTGTGA
Organism: Turdus rufiventris; assembly: GCA_013186435.1. NCBI lineage: Eukaryota > Metazoa > Chordata > Aves > Passeriformes > Turdidae > Turdus > Turdus rufiventris. The sequence continues at coordinate 50,663 of PYHW01009642.1, forward strand.
CTAATTAAACCTGAAGTCCTCTGTTTATTTGCTGAACAGATATTATGCAGACCAGGTAAGCTGTGGCATGTTTCCTTCCATTATTTTGGAAGTGGTCTCTTCAAGATAATCAGCAAATAATTTACTTTTCTGCTTATTCAGGACATGACCAAACCACTGGAGTTAGTATCAAAATCAAAGACTCCAAAGAGCTCTGAACAAACATTTATGAAAAATGCCACAAAAATATTAAGCTGTACCAAATGTGGTATGTCATATTTGCACATACTATTCCTATAATCTGGACTGAGGCAACCTACTTTACAGGGGCCATATTACATGTTCTTGCTCAGCAGAAAACATTTCAATAGATTGTTCAAACAAACCTACTCTAAAATTACTCCCTAGAAATGCTGAAAACATATTTTTAAATTTATGCACCAATTGACAGGTAAAGCTCATGATTATAGCTATGGTTATAGCTATGGTCACTGCTAATGTCAGGTTAAAAAGTAAATTAATGTTTAATACCATGCACCAAACTAATAATTTTACAGAATTGTGATTTACCACAGGTGTGGAATTACATCATCAATTTACTTGATCACATTTCACCTCCTTTGTAAAAGCTGAAGTGCAAATATATTTAGCTCACTCAGCTGCATTGACTTTCTCTAACTAGTATGCTTGACTCCTGTCTGCAGACAAATACCACTTTTTTACATAGACTTCTCCTGGGATTCCTAGGCCCATGCTTTTAGTTATTTTCTGTAATCTTAGTGAGGCCAATGGACTATTTAGTTTCTACTCAGGTGTCTACATACAAGCCAAAAATACTTTATTTTATGTGGTATGAGACTATTTCAGGCATTGCAGCATTATGGACAACAGCTGAAAGCAGATTTGCTGTAAGGTATCCTGAAACAGTGCCACCCAGGGTTTACATAGGAGATAATGCTCTTCTTGCTGTAGACCTTGACATTCCCAAGTGTATTTCAAGCTAGTGCCTGTACATTTTGAGCTGGTGCCCATAGAAAGGTCCAGGATTAACCTTTGAACCTCACACTGCCATTGTGAACTGATTTCCATGTAAAAGCAGACTGCAACCTGAGGTGGCCACAAAATATAAAAATTTTTGTACAAATACAATGTAAACATTATCAATACCTTTTTTTTAACTCCCTCCACTAAAAAGCAAGACTAAAAACCCCCCTTTTGGAGTGATTTCCTGTTTTGCTGAGTGGTTGTTACTATCATACCCTCCCCTCCTCTTTTAAAAAGTTAAATTCAGTCTCTGAGACTACTACACCTTCTGAAAAAATGTGGATAGACATTATGTCTTAGATGTGGAAGAACATGGCTAACAGGGTACCTATTGTAAAAATTAGCAGAGGTGATGTTGCTGTGCTTACCAAGCCCCAGGTTCAAACACTAACCCCTGGGGACCAGTTTTTTTGAAGGAGCAAGACTTCTGCTTTGCACAGCACCTATGGCTGCTGTGTTGCAGCTGTTACAAATTGGAACCTTGGTTTCTTGCAGAGATACAGGGTGGGTTGCAGTCCTTCTATTAGCATGAAGGCATGGGTGAGTGGGGGCATGTTCCTAGCAAGTGTCCTTGCAAGAGCTGGTTGAGGTCCACTGCTTCCCTTTCCTTCAGCTGGCTGAAGTGACGCCTGATTTATAGGGGACTGTGATTGCTGCTCTGTCATCCTCCCTGTAGGAGGAAGAAGCTGCCAGTCCCTTCTCACTATCCCTCCGTGGTGTATGCAAAACGTATAGACACCCCTCTTCTAGTCAGTCTGTCTTTCCCCATGCAGTGACTCTGGCTCAAAGGGGCCAGATCTCTGCAGCTGTTTTATGCCCACTAAGTCAAAGAAGCCCTTTGCAATATTTCTTCTGGTTCTGGGGCAGAGCAAAGTGGGTGGCACATTGCAGGACTCAATTTCTTCTTATTAATAACTTTGGAGTCTTCCTACTTGTCTCAGAGTAATATATTAGGAAATTCACTCCTGTTTTTCTCCTGATGGAAGTAATGGTTATGGAAGTACCACATCTCAGCAAAATATTTTCTTTGTACATCTGGATTCTGTGTAAGGCCAGAAAGAATATTTATAAGAAGACATATGATGGACTGAACATATTCCTTCTCCCAGCCCCATTCTCACTCCTTGTCATCTCCCCCCACCAAAAAAGAAAAAAAAAAAATGTTGCACCTCTGCCTTGAGATTATCCTTTGCAAAATCACAGGATAATTTGGGTTGGAAGGAACCCTTAAAGACCGT
>PYHW01009642.1:52973-79855 GCA_013186435.1 Turdus rufiventris
GGTTATGGAAGTACCACATCTCAGCAAAATATTTTCTTTGTACATCTGGATTCTGTGTAAGGCCAGAAAGAATATTTATAAGAAGACAGATGATGGACTGAACATATTCCTTCTCCCAGCCCCATTCTCACTCCTTGTCATCTCCCCCCACCAAAAAAGAAAAAAAAAAATGTTGCACCTCTGCCTTGAGATTATCCTTTGCAAAATCACAGGATAATTTGGGTTGGAAGGAACCCTTAAAGACCGTYTACTCCAACCCTCTGGCAATAAGCAGGAATATCTTCAACTAGATCAGGTTGTTCAGAGCTCTGTCCAACCTGACCTTGAATGTTTCCAGGGATGGAGCATGCACCATTTCTTTGAGCAACTTGTTCCAATGTCTTTACACCCTCATAATAAAAATTATCTCTAATTTTTATCTCTAATAAAGTGAGCTTTAATGAGCTCTAGGTGGGTGTGTCTGGATATCTCAAGTCTGTGGCAAAACCTTGGTGTTTATTAAGAATACACATATGAAATTGTGCATAGATGAAGGAAGCCTAATTGCTAAAAAAACTGAACATTGGGCTGCATATCTGTATTTAATATTGAGAATACTTGCCTATGAAGATCTCTCCCTACTCTTTTTCTGTCAAAGTCTTACAAAAATTAGATGTTTGTATGTGCAAAATTCAAGTAAAACTTTTTTTTATTACTTCCTTCTTTCAAGTATAACATCTATGACCTTAGCAAAATTTCACATTTGTCCTCCTCCAGCATTTCTGGTTGCCAATGTAAATACATGCCATTATATTTAGAAAATGTTGACATGTTTTTCAGGTGTTGTGACAGCTATTTCTACAAATGCTTTAATGGAACAGTTGCGTTTAAAATACCAACAAAGGCCATGGACTGAAACTCTGAAACTTGTTTATTTTTGCATGGTAAGAATCACAGGTTAGGTGTGAGAAGGATATGTGGTGTAAAAGTATGTTTCCAAGGTATTAAAAAAAATTGTTTGACTTTCAAAAACAACAAGCAAAATCAACCAATCAAAAAACCCCATGAAATCCAAAACCAACCAAAAAATAACCCCAAGAAAAACCTGGTGCCTATTATAGCCTGGCTTCCCACTTTTCTTAGAACAATGAATTGTAAGAGTTTCCTGCCTCATTGTAATACTTGAGTAGTTGTTTCTTGCATTGTTTAAACTATTCAGGAGTTAGTACTGATTGTCTACCAGTTTAGATTACTTTCCATTCATTATCATTACCATATTCATGGTATGTAAAGACAATTTGTTGCCTATAGGACTGGGAGAAAATATTGAATTTTAGAAACTAGTCTGAAATCTGCTATCTAGATTTTCTGCTACTGCGATATACCATTCCATGCTAGTGTAGTCATTCCATGCTTCCTGCCCTTCCAGTAGCTTACTTAAGAATCATCTTCATAAAGGGCAGATTAGCACAAATGCTGTGAGCTCAGTATAAAAATTCCCATTTTTTTCATACTTCTTTTAAATAATGCTTAATTCAAGCCTTACTCTGAAAACAATTTCCTGAATTTGAACAAAGTGAAAACTCTCCAGCAGTGAGTGTTCTTATTAATTGAAGTGTGAAGTATGAGAAGTTTTCAGATGAGCTTGAAGAGGAACTGGGAGAGTTTGCTTGCTACTGAAGTGAGTATCTTCAGCTGAAACTTGTATCCTAATCTAACCAGGTACTCCTGTGGCACTTACTGTTCTCTTCACCCAGGCAGATTTTTTCTAAAATAAAACCACAAGTATTTTCTAAAATAAAAACACAAACTTCACAGTGAAATTAGCTGACACATCTAGTGATCAGGTCAAAAAACAGGGGAATGGAAGGCTACTCCTTGCTCCAAAGGTATCTTGTATGTAATTACTACACAATAATGTCCTCACAAAGCCATTCAGTGCTGCCATTTCAGAGATAGCTCCAATCATAGGTACCCTCTGTGTTTGACAAAAACAAATAACCAGGGGTTCCTTGTACAGGGCATCTGTGTGCTGTGTCTCTTAACTAGTAATTTAAGCAATCTTTCTGTCTCTTGTTTTCACAAATGTGCTAGGAGAACCCATTTCGAAAGCCTGTCAGTAATGCTCCAGATGGTCTATTGCTTTCTTGCATGGAGAAGATAGAAAGGACATTAAATGGTAATGAGCTGTTGGATAACTCAAAGTATATTTTTTTAATATTGTGTGGAATCTATCAATGCTGCTCTATTGATGTTCTTCACAAAGAGGTCAAATGTACAAACACAGAGGTAGATAAGACAAGAGACTTGCCACTTGTCTTTGGGCTAAAATCAGGCTATAGCTATTCTTAAAGCCTGAGAATATTTTCTACCCTGCACAGCACTTACTAATCATAATAGCTGTCATTAATAATAAGTCATTCAAGAGTTACTATTTTCTCATTACCTAAATCATATCCTTTAAAGCAAGAAAATACTCGTTCTACTTTTTGATCATTGCAGTTCGATTAAATTGAATTTCTGATTTTTGCAGCTAAATCCATGTTTTCTGTGATGAACACGTTGGAACTTTTATCCAGACAAAAAGGGTAAGTTTGTTTATGAATACATGCAAATGAGCAAGCATGGCTCCAAGCCCAGAGAGAAATACTATCTGGATGGCTTGTCAACAGTGTTGTTTTTTAGTGTTGTAATGGAGTGTATTTGCCCACTTTGATTAGTCCTCTGTGGAAGAGGTTGTTGGGTAAAGAGAGGACATAAGTGCCTACATCCCAAAGCTGCAGATTGGGGTTAATAGTTTTGAGCAGACCAACATGATAATGCAAAGAGCAGAGCACAAATACATGCCTGCTTAGATAGTTTTCAGAAGCTGACGTGAGGAAGAGTTATTTTTGAAGCATCCCTGGTGTCTCTTCCCACAACCAAGTGAACTATACTAATTTTCTTTTTTAAGTGACTGAATTTTTATATTTACAAGCTTTTTTTTTTTCTTTTTCTCATCTTTCTCAGACTTACTGTTCATGTTAGCCCCAGTGGGACTGCCTGCTACATAACATCAACGATGTTTTATGTAGAAATTCAGCTGGAGAACGATGGAAATGTGATGGATGTAAAGTTGGCTCACTTTGAAGAAGCTCCTGTGGTAAAATTAATTTTCTCTGTCTCTCACCACCCTGTAGTCTCCCACCTGGCTTCCAGCTGTTATGTCAGAAAGGTTTTGATTTCCTTTTGGTCTTGTCACACTTGCAAGCCTGTGCATGACACCAGCTACCTATTTAGGCATCCTAATCTCTCACCTAAACCTACAGCTCAGTTACAGATACTAAATACTCTAGTGCTAAGTATTAAAAAAAAAAAAAGGTCAGCTCGCAGGCCCACCTTCCAGAATTTTGTGGTATCATGCATAAATCTGTTTATTTTCATGCTTCAATGTTACCAGTATACAGTAAATAACAGGGGTTTAAAATATTTTCCTGCCAAGGTGAAGTGCAATATATATTCTCAGTGGATGTCTTGGAGCTATTCTGGTTTTTATTCTGCCTTCTTTAGGAGTATATATATTTCTATTATTACTATTTTTTTTTTTTAGCAAAATTTCTATTAAATTATTCACAGAATATCACTGTGAAGTTCACATATCATGTTCTGCAGTTTTTACAGAATTACAGACAATCCTTCAGATCAAAGATATAACAGCAAGCTGTTGTGGGGGGTTGGGGAACATAAACTCTGTTTTTTGTCAGTAAGTATCCAAATTTTTACATTACCTTGGAGTTAATTTTGTCCATCATTTTTAGCTGAAGTCAGTTCTGGAGTTTCAAATTGTTCATTTATCCAGCACAGATCTGTTGATCAGTGAGTGCTGGACAATATCATTAGAATAAAAATGCATATTCAGAGAATTCCAGCACAACCAATAAAAGAAAGACTGGCCAAGATGCATTTTTTTTCTGAAAAAGTTTATCAACAAACTACTTCTGTTCATTTTACCCTCTTTCACAAAGCCTTTGTTCTTCCAATTTATTATAGTAATGTTTTTTTAACTATTGCACTGTTAGTCTTCGTTTTGAGTGTTGGGGTTTTTTTTATTCTAACCATGCAGATACTTAAAAGTAATGGGGATCAAACTTATCATTACTAATGAAATGCTTATAAAAGATGTATCACAAACTTCAAGAAAGATGAAACTCCTGTCTTATTCCTGTAGGTTTGTGATGACTTGGTCCAGCTTCTAAGGTAAAGAATCATGTATAGGGTTTAATGTATTCCTGATGCTAGAACCATTCCAGTGTAAAAACTGAAGAGGAAAAAAAAAAAAAAGGAAAGAGAATCAGAGAACAATAATATGAATCCAGTAAACAACAGAAGAACTGACCATTTTGGATTCCATTTTTTGTGGGAAGTCGGTTCCAATCCTCCATGTTGGAAGTTGGTTGCCATTGTAACTATTATTACCTGCTTTGAATTTGTAAATTCTAGTCTAAAACTTCAGAAAATATAACTTTGAAAAGATGCTTCAGGCTGAGAATTATTTATTACTCAAGTTATTCCACTGAATGCATCTTCTTCAATGGACCAAAGGTAAAGAGTAGTCCCCAGTACATTGGCTCAAGTTGCCAGTGAAACACAGCCTTGGAATACTGGCCTGTGTCTTGATTGCAAGAATTGTAGAACTATGCAGACCCATAGTTTTAGCAATGGACTGATGAAGACAATTCAGAACTGGCAGATTTACAGATACAAACTAGGTATTACTTTTCCTCTTCTTCTATAGATACTAAACAGTCTTTGTATTGTCCTTATGCAAATACTTTAACTGCATGTCCTTCAGGCTTCTCTCACAGCAATGAAAGCAAAGTTCTATCACAGGGCCTGAGTCTCTTTGAAAATATATGGGGAGAAATGTGACCCCAAATTTTCTCATGTAGCAGTAGGGCACTATATATATTTGTTATTACCATGTTTACCTGTCTGAATAGTTGCTGTTCCAGGTCAGGCCATTACTTTAAGAGTCTATTTATAAGTTCTTCAGTGAATATGATCGAGGTTCCAGATTTTAATGAGTATATTTAGGAAATTGTATTCTTATTTAAATACTGTGGCTGAGTAATAGAAAGGGAAGGTAAAAAGAAACACAATAATCATGACCTTGAGTGTTTCATCTCTCTTTTATATTACTCATCATCAGTTTTTCTAGCCCTCTTTTTTCCTTAGAAAAAATGAAGTTATATTAGCTTTCTGGGTGTAAACAGCTATGACTTAAAGCTTGAACTAGCATTTTCCTAGATTTTTGACTTCCAGTGATGTTAATGCTAACAGTTTGGCTCTGAGCACTGGCATATAGTTACCATTGGTACTGTGGGTGCTACTTCTCTGCCTACCTGGTTTTGTTAAGATTTGTCACAAAGCACAAGTATCCCTTCTATACCTCTTGGTGTAGTATTTTATTTGATTGTAAGGCAGTTTGTTAGATATGCAATGTTTCCTGTTGAGTCTCAAAGTAACTATAAAATTGAGATGAACCAGCCAGCTAATGCATAGGCTGGTGCTGTGTCTGCTCCTGTACCACATGACTGCTTCCCTCCTTTTTCCCTGCATCCCCACTAGTCTAGCTGGAAAGAGACAGAGGAGAGCCAAGTCTGAAAGTTTGTCCCAATGTCAAAGTTCAGGCAGTCTTATTTTGTCTCTGCTGATTCACATTGCAGCAACATCTGCATGGGAATGAAAGTCAATGAGCTGTCTGTGTGACTGCAGCACCATAGTCTAGTCAGACTTGTAAAAGTCATGTAAAATTACTTAAGCAAGTGAGTAAATACCAGTAAATAGTCTGACCACAGCTCAAGGCTGTCACACCAAGTCAAAATCTGCAGGAATTCTGGGGTTTGAGCAGCCTGAACCATTCATTTACAAAACAAGCCACTTGTCCCATTCTCTCTCTCCCTCTCTTTTTTTTTTTTTTTTTTTTTTTTAATTGATGAATCTATCAGTTATGTTTAAGGTCTATCTCACATGGTGCTGTGAAGTGCAGCACTAATATAATTTTGATGTTTTAATGAAAACAGCAATGAAATGCATGAAAACATGCATGGTCTTAGAGAAGTACTAGTACACCACTAGCTTTATTGGAACATCAGGAAAAGTGTTTTGCAGCCAATGAGCTGTCATGTTTATGTTTCATGTACGTTTGTTGTTTCAGTACGGCCTATTTTAGTGCCAGTTTCATCTATAATTACAGTGCTTCTTGCAACAAAACCAAAGGATAGATTTTCTGGTATCTGCTAAGAAAATTTAAAATCAGTATGCTACTTGATCTGATAAGGAGGGGGCCACTGTCATTCTGAAATGTTGTCTTTTCTAGCAAGTCATGTATAAAAGGGTTACTTTCAATCTCATTTAGTAGTGTGATAGTCATTATTTCTTTTTGTTAGGATGAAGAACTATGATGCCTTTGGCAAGATTCTAGAAGACCTGTCAAATATGTATCAAATTCCAGGAAACAGGTTATAGTTAATTTTTAACCAAAAACTTTTGAAATCCATTGCCTAACTTTCATTTACTTACAAAAAATTGTCTTTTCTTTTTCCCAGCGAAATGAAAGCTAAGGGATATCTTGCTTTGCAGGCCCTTGAAAAAGATCTTTATTCAATGTCTCTTCTAGACAGGTAACTTACAGTCTATGTCTCTTTACCTCTACCCACACCCACTCATTTCACTAAAAACCAAGTTAACTGATCTAATTATAGAGCAGGATGTGGACGGCTAATGAGTTTTCTTCCACTGGGAAGCTTGAAGCCTTTGGTTCAACCCCAGACATGCCAAACCAGATGATTTACTGAACTCCTGTGCTTTATCTAAGGGACTTGCTGGGAAACTGGTTGGTTACATAGCTTTGTGTTGTGTACACTTTACCACCCATTGAGAGCAGTGTGTCTGAAAGTCAGCAGTCATGTTTAGATCTCCCTGTGCCAGAAGTAAACAGACCTTTTGGGATTCTGCTGTTTGGGTATCTCATTTTGTCCTCAGGTTTTAGATCCAGAGTAGTGGATGCCAGCTTTCCTCCGTCCTTTTCTTGTTTCTCTTTTCAAGAGTAATATTACAGATAGATGGGGAGCAGTTTCCTAAACCTTCTGGTAATTGTACAAGTATTTTCATTATTTGCAATAAATTGGAGTTGAGGGCAGTGCCTTCCTTCTGGATTTTTGAAATAGCTTCTCTGATATCTTGCCTATTAAGTTACAGACACACATACCTTGGCAGGTATGGCCTCTTTGGTTATTTTTGCAGTTTTCACTTATGAAGCATAGTAACACTATGAACTAATGTGTTGTATCCTTGCTGGACATTGATATATAAGTAAATATTAGTTATAAATTAAACAGATTACTTGTCCCATCTATGCTGCAGAGTTAGTACACAGCTATGTAAATGTATGGATATATTAACGCACTTGAAGTCAGAGACTGGTTCTGTTCAAGTTAGTTTATCCAGATTATTACTTCATTCTTTGCTCAACTAGTTGCTACTCTAATATTTTTGATCCCTGTCATTTCTCATAAATAGCACACCAAAGTGCAATTGAAACAGCTCAGATACAGGAAAGTGGAAGTCCAAGTCCCAGGAGTTGTGGTGTTTCGGAAGGTGGACATACTGGGCATACAATCTACTTCCAAGAAAGCATTGTCTTCTTTTGATTAAGGATACAAATTAGAGATTACATTAGCCTAGCTAGCACTGCAATGCAGGAAACACTAATTAAGATATGTTTTGAACTAGAACACAGGATATAAACAGAGTTACTGAAGTACTTAATGGAAAAGTAGGACACCTGGTGCCAAGAACTGGAGGTGATTTTTTTTCTTTTTCTCCTTTTTTTAATTTATTCCTTTTTCTGAATTCAAAGAATTGTAATCAAATAACACTACTGAGTTGATCTTTATGTACAGGAAAGATCCCCTACATAAATAAAACCCGTCCTAGGGACTCACTATGCCTGTATTCTCAGATGACATACAGACATACGGAACATATATTGAACATATATTTTAAGTAGAGATACACTCTACAAAAAATCCCCTCTGCCCATCAACAGTGTTGGTTTTTTCACCTTTGTGTCAAGGTACCCAACACATTTCCTCTACTGACCTGTGTAGTAACCATTGTTTTTTTATTCCTCAGGAACCCCAATGAACATTGAATTTTACATTTCTCCATATCAAGTTTTGGAAGCAGAACTAAATAATGGTAAACCTATTACCGTTTCAGCAGAAATAGCTAACATACAAAGTCAATTATTGAAAGCTCAGAAATAAAATGTAAAATTCTGGTTTAGTAGAACAGTTTATGTGTTGCACTTTAGCAGTTTTAATGTCCATCAGGAAACTGCTTTCCATTTCTTAGTTGTTGATTCAGCTATTGCTGAATTCTTTGGGCAACTGTGGCCTTTTGGGTGTGGTCAGTGCAGGCTTTTTGCTGTCAGTTGGACCTGACCTTCCAAGTCCTTATCATTGTATATTTTGTATGCATATGATTATTTTACACTAAAATAAGGAAAATAATACTGTTCTCTTTCTCCCTCAGATTCCCAGGTATGCGGAACAAAAACAGTTGTAACTGTTGAAGGCACAGATACACTCCACAAACTGCCTCTTTCTCCATTAATTGTAGATCCTCAAGATCGAGAGAACAGGTAAGGCTTTGGACATGTGTCAATACAGAAATGTATTTACAAGACACTGGCACTGACTTAAGCATAACTTACATTTAGCCTCTGCTGAAACAGAAAGCTCTGTTTTATTTATGGCTTTATGCTCCAGAGCTACACCCTCTATAATCTGTGGCTTTTACAGTTTTCCCAAATGGACTTCAAGTGTTCATTGTATGTTCATATTGTGTTCATATTTAACTATGTTAGTTGCATTGAACTATGAATTTAGTCCTAGATTTAAAGCCAGAAAGAACCACTGGAACAATATTACTGAACTTCCTAGTATTCAACAGGCAAGTCCTTCATAAGATTCACAGTAAAGAAAGCATATACCGAAAGATACTACACCTAAAATACACAAAATAGTTTGTCATCTCACTGTGGGTACTGACACCTCATCTCTCTCTGCCTCAGTACTGTCTGGAGGGAAAGTCTGAAGCAACTTTCCGAACTAAAATATTTTAGAATTATTTGTAAAAATATCACTCAGTTTCTGTGTCTCACTTTTCCTTTCTGTCAATTTTCACATTAACCATGTTTTAAACTATTAAAGTTGCATTTATAAAGCAAAACATTTCTCAAGTCAGAAAATGTATGGAACATAATAAACTGCTATGGATCTGATAGTGGCTTTGCACTTAGAGTCCTTGTTATGGCAATTTCTGTAAAAAAGCTTTCATTCTGACATTTTTTTTCCTAGCAGCCCTGCTTTTTTGCAACTGACTGACAATCTCAGCATGGATTTGCCAGCTTTTTTTGTTCTGAAGTTTCATCAGCCTGTTCCAATGTCATCATCCAGTATTGAAGAGATACAGAGGCTTACAGGCATGTTATAATTGTTTTTTAAGACTAAATACCTCTGTGACTATGCATTGCTTATTTGCTCTTTACTTCCCTGTGTTAATGTTTTAAGAAGCTGCTTCTGGGGCAGAACATATTCTGTTCTATCAATCCAAGTGTAACATTTAACAACCAGTGCAAAACACAAAAGTTCTAAGAAAGATACGGCAAAGTTAAACATTGTACCTCAAATTCCCAATAGCAAAAAAGGGGAATAAGAAAGAAAATCAATCTTTTTTGTCTTTTCAAAACACTTGGTTTGTTTTTAATAGTGGCTTTCATAACCTACTGTCATAACCTAATTGCTACTAAAAATAATGACCTGATTTCAGGAATTCAGATTTCTGGCTTGAAACAAGCTCCACTGTATGAGCTAATTGTTCAGTCTACTCTTAAAGAAAAATGCAGTGAAGACTTGTCTACAAATAAATCTTGCTTCTTTGTGGTAAGTATAGTGTGCATTTGACACATACTGAATAACCATTTCCCCATAAAAGTGCTACTTAGGAAATAGTACAATTTACAAAGCAGTATTAGATCCTTTCATGTAAGTGAGCTTCTCATCCTCATTAATGAAACATTGTGTGCTTGCTTGCTGAAGTCATACCAATTTGTTTGTGTGTAACCCAAATATTAACTCTCTTAAAAATTGCTCAGAACTTTATCATTAATGCCTTAAAAAGAAGGAAATTTATTGACTAGTGTGAGGAGCAAGTCCCAATACGGTCTTTTTGAAGATCTTATCATGCTGCATGTCACACTGTTTTAACAAAAGGGATTTCATAATTAGATAACACTGAGTCTATTGATTCCTTTTAAAGGGACTGGCAGAAAGAAAAATATAAAGTATCACAACATTGATGCCAACTGCTATCTAGAGATAAAGTTATTTAACTGAAGAAGGCTTTCCTTTTGCATTATTGAAATACAGTTGCTTAGGCTGCATTAGATGTAAAATTTTAGAATAGAAAGTTGTGGCTAAGATGTCTTCTCCCAGACTTATGTACAAGGCAACTATAAGACAAGCTTCAAAGATCTACTTTTTTTTGCTAGGAAACATTAATTTTGCAATTCATGGCAGCAAAAGAAGAGGGCACTTTTCTTCTGTTCTACTAGCAGTGTTTGTAGAGCCCATTGCCTGCTTAGTTCTTGGACCTTGAGGTGGTGGTACAGAAGGTAGTAGTAAATTTATGCCATGCTAAAATAATGTTTGGCAAAGCTCTTCTTTTCTATAAGATGGAATTAATCTTTCAGTTCTATTAGACGCACATGAAAGGCTCTGTAATTTTTCAACAATTCCCTGAAGTATTTGTACATGGTGGGAAAAGATTTTACTTCTGAGTTTAAGGATTCTATTTCTAGAATTACTAAATTGCATTCTAAACTTGAAATGAGTGTTGGGAAAATCCTGTTGATCCAGGAACACACCAGTAAAAGCTGTTCAGCTTTTGTTAACATAGACCCTCCTATTATCTGCCCTGCCCTGTTCTTAAGGGGACAGTTTCCATTTGGCCTCCTGAAGTAGTAACTTAATAGCCCACTTCTAATTTTGTCATGGAATCACTGTTAACATGGTAAATTTTTCTTACTATTTCCTCCATCTTCAAGTGAATCATCAGGAGATATTCCAGAGCCAAACATACCTCTCCAAAGAAACAGTAGTAGGGATAGAGGCTGGAACAACATCTGATGTCCAGAAGGGATTTCCAAGCAAAACTGCTATCCTGTTTATACAACTATCAAGCAGCATTACTATGATATCATTATCTTGGTCACTAACATTTTTGTAGTCTATAGGGCTCTGAAAAGTACTTGCAAGAATTGGTGATATTTGAATTCCTGACCGCTTGGCTCTAGGTGTATCTGCCTCATTGGGATGTATTTGGGAGGGAGAGTGGATCTCATTTAGCTTCTTCTAAGGATTCTACTAGAAATGCTAGAGATATGATGGACATGCTAGAAACGTATCTTTCAAAAATATTTTTGTTGTAGATTGCCTGATGACAGTTGCCTTATAACATCAAGCTTTACTTTCCTGTTTTCAGTCCTTGAAATATCACTGCATTTGTTCCTTAGTCTCTTCCAGATTGCCCAAAGCACTGTTACTTCATAAACAAGGGCTCAGAAAAATCAGGTTTAGCAGGAGCCTTGGTCAGCAAGGTCCCATTTAGCCATCCAAAGTGTGTGCCTGGCATAATAGAGATTCTTCGACACCAAATGGCATATAACACTCTTATTAGCAGCTGTGTCTCTGAGAAGCATATAAATGAAGGTAAGTTGTGTGGCTGGAAGTGATGGCACATTATTTGAGACAAACTGGTTTGTAAGTTGGGTGTTGACAGATTTTACTGCTCCCTTGCCAGAACTGTCATTACTTGTGGAGCACTGTAAATGATTAAAAAAAAATCTTAACACTGTATTGTTTTTTTTTAATTCTATGCTCATTCTATGCACATAAACGAAGTTGTCAAAATAACGAATAATTGGACTATTGTATCAATATTTTTAAAATTCTGGCATGTAATTCAGCCAAAAAAAGTCCAAATTCAATGGTGGATATCACTTAACAGTAATTTTATTTCTAGATGATTCAGAACTGCTTTACTTTGAAGTGGTACTACACAAGAACACCAGCTTTTCTGTCTTTTTCCTTCATCCTGTGAAACAGAATTTAGCCTGTGGTATGTGTGGAATAATTGCTACTGTCTTCTTTACTTGAGCTGACAAGGGATTTGGCTCTATCAAGGTTCTTGCACTATGCTTCTCAGTTCCAAACATTCTAAGGGCCACTCAACGGCATGTAGCCTATGAAAAACACAAGGTGTATACACTTGTGTATAGACTGCCTACTAGGTGTTCTGCACTCAGAATAATACAGAAAGTAAATGTTCAAGTCCTGTTTTGTCTTGGTCTGCATTTAATTAATAAGTTTAAACTTCCATTATTTCTGATCTTACTATATTAAGGAAAAGCAAGTAATGCAAATATATTTCTGCAAACCTCTTTCCATTGTCTTCAGTCTTAAATTTCTTCAAGCATCAAAATGAAAGGATGGTTTTCAATGTTTGTAAGTATTTAAAACCAAACATTTTTCTGTTCTGTCCCTTCTTAGTGGTAATAGATGTTATCACCTCTAGAGAAGTCCAATGTCACCTTCATTTAAATCCTCAAGATCCAACTCTAAATTCTAGTGATGACTTCATAGCAAGAGCTGTGAAACGGTAAGTACTTTTATAAGTTGGAACGAACATCAGAGGTCCACTTAACAGAAATATTATGTGCATTCATAATGCCATAAACTCAGCAACCTGAAAACTTTACTCTAGTAAAATGCTGTAATACAATAGTGGGAATGTGTTACTTCAGTGTTTTAAGTATCTCTTTCAAAAATTTTAGGCATAATCAGTGATGAAATGTTTCTAGTAGGAAGCACATGGAAACAGGGAAAGACTATTGAGTGAGGAGTTTTACCTCTTATGAAGAGATGCTTTTCTGAAGACTCTAGCTGATGACAGTGTCATGTCTAGCATAACTTAGAATAGCATGGAAAGGTCTTTTTACACATCTACCTAATAGCAATCAGTCCTTCTCTTCAGAAAGTGAGTTGAAAATGGCATGTCTACAACACTGTCTCTGACATGTTTTCTGAACAAATTCCAAGAGAGCAGGTAGTTGTGATAAATGAACATAGGCTAAACAAACTGATCCAGAAAATGGTCTATGAGCACTAATTGACTTGGTGCAAGCTAGTATACAACTATTATCTGTTTGATGACAACAAACTCAATGCAGGTGGAATTCTGAACCTGATTTTAAACTAGATACTATTTTTGGAACCAGGTCGAGTGGGAAAAAAACTCCAATAAAGACACATTATGTACCTACCTATGTATACAAAACATGAAGGTTAACAATTATAAAACTCAACAAGAATTGAGTTAGTTGGTTTTAGTTTTGGTTTTCACTAGAAGCACCCTTAGGAATTTTTTTTTTTACCAGACCCTCCCACTCTTTCAGTCAAAGCCTCTTTGCATACTTAACTTCAAAAGATTCAGCACTAGATTTCAGTGTGTCAACATGTATTTCTGGTACAGCACATGTAATTGAAATTTTTTAATGGTTACAATGCAACACCAGGTTGTATAAGACAAAACCAGAAAGGAGGTAATGCTGGTTTTCATTCAGGTGTCAGCCAGAGTTTAAAAAACAGAAGTACTTTAAAGAATGGGTGAAGTCTGTACTAGTGACTAATGTGTCATTTCCTCCTGCAGTTGCATGTCAGTCCCAGTTGTCATGAGAGCTATTTTCAGGAATGCTTCCAAGGTGAAAGCTGACAGTGAAATACAAGATGTGGACACAGAACAACAACCTGAACCACAATCAGAGCACGCTACAAATTCTAAGAGTCTCAAAGAAAGCCTTTCTGGGGCTGGTGAGCAAGACTGGGTAGTGACAGATAAACCAAATAATACAGACAGCACAGAAGAAAATATCTCTACAGCCAAACTGGAAAGTCTGGGTGGTAACATAGAAAAAAAGTAACTCCTCACTATGCACCACAACTTTGTGAAGGAAAGTAATTCCACAGCTAGTA
Organism: Turdus rufiventris; assembly: GCA_013186435.1. Taxonomy (NCBI): domain Eukaryota; kingdom Metazoa; phylum Chordata; class Aves; order Passeriformes; family Turdidae; genus Turdus; species Turdus rufiventris. The sequence goes on from PYHW01009642.1 coordinate 67,091, forward strand.
TAGAAGCTGATATGATAGACAAAAAACCTGATGGTTTCATAAGGAAAAATAAAGTCTACTTAGTATTTGTGAATGCAAACTTATAAATATGGGGAAGTAATTTCCTTGAATCTACATCTAAATCTGTAAAGTCTAACACTGTTCTATTAACCTTTGTCTTGTTACTGAAAACCTCAAAAATTGTCATGGTAAATAAGATTCCCTCTAACACTCTTTTTTTTATTGTTAGAAGGTAAGGCATTACTTTATTCTTGGTCAAGAGATGTGTATGGCTGACAAAGTTTCAGTCTCAATGCTGAGCCCCATACAAAACTTTGTTCACTAAAAATGCATAAAAAAGTGAAAAAGACATTAATTTATATAATTCTCTTCATTAATTAGTATTCTATCCCCTCTTAATTATTGATTTCTTTCTCTTCATGCTAATCCCATATCCTTTATTCCTTCTTTTATCTTTTTCTCAGACAGTTGCCAACTTTCCAGGCCTTAATTTCCTCTGGATCTTCTGGTTACTCTAATCTCTTTGAATGGCCATAAATGTAAGATCCCAGATGCCCAATCTTCAAATTCCTTTGGCTTTGTTTATTGAAGATTTTCAGGTTTAGTTTTAACCAACTTAAGGTTTCAGTGATTTAATGACCAAAGTAGGTGTGTGAAGAAAGTTTAATGGTGTTGGCTAAAATTGGGCCCTGTTAAAACAACTAATTAAAAATTAGTTAGGAAAGTTATATAACTTCCAACACTGCATCCTTTTCTACCAGAATATGGAAAAAAAAAAATCTATCTAACATACATGATACAGTCTATGACACACAACAGGCATTTGAAGAAAAGTAATGTTTATCCATGTCAACATTATGCTAAATAAATTGAGAAAAAGTTACTTGAACAATTTTTGTATACACAATTAATTAATATAATTCATGCAGATGCCTTTGTCTTCTATTTCATAAATGCATTCAATGCAAGACTCTGAACTGCAGTTCTGCTTACCCCTAAAGCACAAATGATACTGAAAGAAACCAAACTTAGTCTGTCAACTCTGACAGGATAACAGTCTTTAATAAGAATGGTATAAACTCAAGGATCTGAAAAATAAGGAATTTTTGCCTTAGATTTTTTTCTTGTCTCAAAGTATGAAATGATTTTTTTATTAAATTATAATTTACTGTTCAAAATCTTACTTTGCCTATGTCTAGACTTTCTTTGTCTCCAATATGAAGGCATTACAAGAAACTTCCAACAACTGGTAACTTACTATAAATCAGTTTAATTAATGTAAAACAGAGGCATTCACAAAGAAAAAACTTCCTGAGCAATTTACAGCTACAGTTCAGGGAAGCAATGGGCAAGCAAGTCAAATATAGAATAGTTACTGAAATAGGCATGTGTGGCTGATGTGTTTCTAAGAGATAGTGAATAAGCTTGGCTTCCTTGAAGAGTTTGAAAAAAACATTATTGGAACATGGCAAAGAGTTCAGGCTAGATGGATTGACAAAATAAATACAAAAATAACACAAGGATGTTCATTAGACTGGAAGCTTGCTTAGTGTGGTCTGACATGGTAAGACTAGATGTCTAAGAGTAAAACAATAGAATTGTCAGCAATTCTGCATTTGAAGAAAATGGTGTTTTCAGCAAAAATGACAAATGTAACTATATAAGGAGGGAAAATAGTTTTTATCAATGAAAGTGCATTGCATCACGGGTACAAAAGATAACATAATGAATTTGATAAAAGGTGACTAGAAAGTCACAGCACTCCAGGAATCAGCAGCAGATCATGTTCTATTTTGCACACAGTGTATCATCAGTAGCAGCTTATTCTGCAAAAACACTGACCATTTCCATAGCACTGAGCTATTATTCTTTTGATACTGAAGGGGACCAACCTAGAGGAGCTATTAGAGGGGACCCACTTCATTTCCAAACTGCTGCCAAGAAAAAAATAAGGGTGAAATGGGAACTCCTGACACAAAACAGAACCATGTTCAGTAACTCATTGTAAAGCTTTGAAATCATTGCCTCTTTCTGTGAATATTACCTTTAAAATTGAAAGTGAAGCGTTTTGCCAGGAGCCAAAATCATGATGAAGACTTACAAAGATTGTTTCTACTGTAAAGCATCAAAATCATATTTTCCTAAAACAAAAGTGATGCATCAGCCTGCACATGGCCCACAAAGTAAGAATCAAAATCAGCTGTGATAGTTTTAAGTACCATGAGACAGAAAAACTAATGTTCCAGTTGCTGGACATAATGGAGTATATCCAGTGATAAGCCCAGTTGCTCCACTAACCAAAGAGTCTGCTTTTTAACCCAAGCAAGGGTTGACTTTTCAGGATCTGTGCAGATGTTTGCCTTGCTGCACTCAGACTGCAAGGACCCAATCTCACCATTATTCCTACAAATGTTTTCACTGGAGCTTCCACAGTCTTCATGTTTTCCATCTTTAACTTCCTTGTACTCTGTCCCAGCTGTGTGATTAAGGTCCATGTCCTGAACTGAGTCTAAAATGTGTCCAAGATGTGGCTGTCGCTGTTCTTCGGTAGAATTCAGATACTTAAGCACATCATCTTCGTGCTTTCCAACCACATCAAGAAGATTATTTATTGTACTTAAAGCAGAATCATGTCCATTAAAACGACACCAGGATAGGAGAGCACTAAAACGTGAACAACAACAACAAAAGTGATTATATTCATCTACACAGATCTCCACTTGGTGGAGGTAGATAGCAATGTGACAAGGCATCTATGAATCATAAATACATTTATCTTTATAATTCACATATTATGGAAAATTCAGGCAGAATTAAATATTATGCTTAAATATGTAGATTCAGACAAATTTGGAAGAGCAACTGAAAGAGATTTGGAAATTTTTTGGAAATTATACTTCACCCAGGTAGGCATTCTCTGTTTTCAAGATCTGGGAATTCTCAGATTGCTCACTTCGGACAGTTTTAAAATGTGAAGACTTTTTTGTTTGGGGTTGGGGCTTTTTTGTTTGGTTGGTTTTTTTGGTTGGTTGAGTTGGCTTTTACTTATAACAAACAAAAACCTGCATGTGTGTTCCCCTGTTCCACACCCTCCATGTACACCTGACCTTAAGGAGTTTGTAACCTACTTAAGGATTCCTTTGAATTGGCCACATGTAATCATCAGCTCGGCACCATGTCTGTAACCCTGATTAAAGCCTTTCTGGAGTGCAAGTTCTTTCCCAGCCTCAATTCCATCCCTATAGCCTTCCTGTAACAAGAGCAGTAAAACAAGTTGTGAACAACACGACAAAGTGGACCTCTGACAAATATGTAACAATAATTAAAAAAAGTCTCTACAAGTATCAAGTATTCACTCTCTTAAGTTACAGCTTCTATATGTGAACATCCTTCATAGCTACACTCCCACCGCCAAACCAAAACATGAAGTGTATTATGATTTACTGACCTATAAGATGCAGTTTTTTACTTTTCCCAAAAGGATCCCCAGAAAGTCAGAAAATAGTGGGAAACCTCTTTTAGAAAAATTAAAAAAAAAAGAAAGCATGTTTGCTTCTTGTGATTACTAACTCCTTTGTGAGAAATGGATTAAGAAATACCACAGACTTCTTTTTTCTATTTAAAAAGATATGTAGGCTGCCAAGCTTCCCCTATAGCAGATGTACTCTCCTATCTGTAATTAATCTACATGGAATCCATTTATTTTCACAAAACTAACTGCTGAGTATTGCTCTTTATTTGCTGGATCTCACTCCATTTAAGAGTTATACAAGAAAAAGAGACAGTGATTGACTGAGTCACATATAAATACACTTAACATTGGGACTACTTTCTTTAAATAAACAGTTAATGATTGTAATGCAAATTATTTACTTTATATTTTAACCACATTACAACATTACACAGAATAATTCTTAACTTTTCTCACACCAAAATTGCAAGCTGTGAAAGTGAAAACTCTTATTTGCTCATGGTGGTCTTGCTAGAAAAGTAGCCTGGAACACAAAAAATTATTTTGCCCAACACACAACTCTAACTTCAAAAACACTTCATGATTTTGCAGTATCTACTCAAATATGTCATAGGGATTTCTGTAAGAACACTAAACAGTTCCTTAAAAGAAACCAGTCTTTTCATGGAACTCAGATGAAGGAAACTACACTAGGTCTGCTGCAATACCATTCCTCATCAACTGCCTACACAACAGTTTCCATCCATGTTCTTCAGCCAAATGCTGCTCAGCTGGGAGCAGATGAGCCCTACTAGCCCCACTCTGAATGACACAGAATCTGTCGAACTAATCTGGTTTTGAACTTGTTCCCTGCAGGACTGCAGAGAGGAAAGGGCTGTGGAAAGCAGCTTTCATAAAATATATATTGCACTAAGAAAATAAATCAGCCAAAGACCTGCAGAGACCATAACGCCTAATTGTGGTTGCACATGGAGTCACACATCTTACAATCTGACTGATGAGTAACTCAACTCAAAACCCCAAACATCTCACATTTCTTTATTAGCACTCTTCAGCTCTGTTGCCCTACATTTACTAGGGCTATACCTGCAAGTACAAAGCAAGTAGCTTGCATCACAATTCAGCACTGCCTTTCATAAATGCACATGGTTGTGCAGAGGGAGCCAAAATCTTTTGGTAAAACAGTACTTTGCTCTGGTGTCTACTAAGAAGTGTTTATGCAAATTTCTGCCATATTTTCATGATATTCAGAATAAAGTATGCCACAATAACTTTTAAGCAGCTACTTTTATTTTTCCCTTAAAATCATTCACATGCATCTCAAGTTGTGTCAGTAAATCTAAAATGGCTAAAAAGAATATTAAATCACTTTTATAGAAATACCTTCAATCTCTTTTTCATAGTGGTGTTCCATTCCTTCTGTAGTAGATACATCTCATCTGCATCTTCATCAAATATATCCTCATTGGATTGGTTGACTGCAACTTGTACCCAGGACATAACAGCAGTGCCCTATGACCCTGTTTATATGGTAAAAAAACACTGAGAAACTGTCAGAAGTGCCTCTGGTGAAGTGCTAAATTAGAAGTATTGGCAAAACCTATGAGTTCCAAAAAGAAGCCAGGTATGGAGCTGATTATTCAAGCTGTACATGGGAACTCGGTGCTGTGTGCCATTGGTGTGCATCTGTCAAGAAAAGGCAGTCAGATCACCATTCATGAAGTAACTTCTGAGATGTATTAGCACAACTTATGACAGTTCCTTCCCATCTTATGATGGATATCAATGCAGCATTTCTGAATACTACCAGTACAAGGAGAGCTGGCAGAAACAACTTCATTACTTGATTCCAACACCAACTGACTATTAGTCCCATACAGCCTCCATGGGGTGCCCTAAATTATACACACAGGTTGCAAGTATACACACAATTTTGTATATTCGTATTGCGTACACAATTTACTACACACAGGTTAACACCTGCAGAAGTTAACAACTGCAAAGTATTTTCACCTTTGGCTTACAGCTTTCTGGTTATGCCAAATACTTAACTATCTTATAAAACAGAAACGGTCCTTTCTAATATGAATAAAGAATTAGCAAGTGCTGCGGCAGTGGAAATGAGAAGTTTTCAGACTATTTAATCTTTTCCTGTGACGAAAACTTTTGAGAAGGGTCTCACAACTAATTCATTTGCACTGCTGTAAATTGTCAGAGCGCACAGACGCGGTCCGTTGCTGAACACCGGCGGCTCTCGGAGAACCCAGGGCGCCGGGACACAACGGGCGGGGGCCCTGCAGGCTGCGCTGGGCAAGCGGGGCATCCCCCAGCCCCACAGCGGGCCCGGGCCGCAGAGCAGCGCACAGGCTCCGGCCGCCATTTCACGGCCGCACACGTGCACAGCTCCCCAGAAGCGGCCGCGCTGCCGCAGCTCCCTTCTCCCCCGCCCGGCCACCGACGCTGCCTCCCCTCTCCTCCCCTGCCTTTCCGCGCTGCTCGCGCAGCCGCTGCCGCCAGCCCGCCCCGCACACTGACCCTGACCGCAGTCACCAGCACAGCCCGCCCTCTCCGCGCGGCGCTACACCATCTCTTCTGAGGGCAAATGCGCGCCGCTGCCGGCGGAAGTAATTGGGCAATGACAGCCATGTTGGACAAGGGCAAGTTCTGCGGAGGCCGCAGGTAAACAGCCGCCATCTTCACCATGGCCGCTCTGACGTCAGAGCCTGTCGGAGACACTGGGGGCGCCATCTTGAGTGAGGGCGCAGCCCCTCCCAGAGGGCGGGACGGCCATGGGACCACCGGGGGACACCGGGGCGGGAGCTGCTGCCGCAGTCGGGATGTCCTCATCCCATCGTCAGCTCCCCCTTTCTCTGGGGGGAGCGGCTTGTGTCTGCCTCGGCCTCCCGCAGTGACCTCAGGACAATCCTAGGGTAAACGCCTTCCTCGGGGCACGAAGGTTTTCATCCTCTTTTCAGTCATAAACGGCGGAATTAAAAAAAAAAAAATCTTCTTTGTTGACTTCAGAATCATCAAGCATTTAATGTGAAGCATGCCCTTAGCCGATCCTCTATAAGACCAGGTATTACTATGATAAATCCTTTTTAATATAAAAGATGCCAGCGGGAGTCAAGTGTTTCATTGCTGACTTTGACTACAGAAAACAGGAATGTCCTGTTTTTGTTTGACAGAAATAAAACAGAAATGCAACAGCGTTGATGCGGGCAGCATTAGGCTTATGAGCATACGTTTAAAGCTAATTAATCTTCATGGACACACAATACGTCAAGCTTGAATTCGAGCTGCCTGTTTCTCCGAGCTACCAGAGGCTGTGCAGTGAAGGGCGCCGTGCGCCGAGTGCCCCTGGCAGCCGGAACCTCCGAGAGGCGATTCCCCCTGGGACCGCACTGCCCCGGACACTGCCGGGGACTGTCCCGTCTCCTGTCCCAGGAATGGCTGGTGACATTCCTCACAGCAGGGTTTGGGACGCTGCACGGACAGCAGCAGGGCCAGTCTGTGCTCTGCAGTACCAGGAGATGGACGAGCGTGTGCTGCAAACTGTCCAGCCACTGCATTCCCTTTCCCTCTTCCCTTCTGCTCTGCAGCCAACCTGTCTTCCTGCTTCTGGCCCATCTTGAATGCTCGCTGGTGGTTGAATGCCGAGGTGTAGGTACAGATAGCCAAGTAACGCAGATCCGTCTAGAAATTCGTGTGTCAAGTGTCAAAATGACACTGGTGCCTCTGGGTGGTCACAATTCCTTTATCAGTTCCTCAGCAGTTACTACGCATGTCAGTGACTGTGGATTTCCTCGCCCACTTCTCTCGCTTCCAACTCCTGTCTGTCAGATGCTAGCTCTGCCGTTTAAAAAAAACTGATAACAATACTGACTATAGCCTGCATGCACAAATGCTCCTTATTAATTGTGAGGAAAAAAATGCAGAAATCTTATATTTCCACCACTTTCTGTTATTAGCAGTGGGTGGAAAATTAGGTGAATCATTGTATACATAGAGCAACATTGTTGGGAAATGAAGCACAGTTGCAATTTGCAGACAATTTGATCCTATGTTGATGGCCTGGACAGGAATGCTGGGATTGAGGGTGAGGTGGGGTACCTCAGGATGTGGATGCTTTCCACACTTAAGTGTGTTCCAAATGGGGCAGTGTCTGTATAATATGGTGACACTCTGTCAAGATAGATACCAGAAGATCAAAATGGGAGAGCAATATTCCACTGGCTGAAAAACAGTTCTGATATTTTTGCACAATAAAGTTACCTGAAACTGTGAAAAACAAAGTATAGTAATTTCACGATTACAAGCCGCACTGACTATAAGCCGCATCTCCGGATGTCAGCAACATTTTGTTCTTTGTCCATACATAAGCCGCACCTGATTATAAGCCACTCTGTCATTCGCAGCGAGGACCCGCGTGCAACAAAGTTGCCAAATAGTAACAGAATCACAGGATGGCAGGGTTCACTGGCTCGGCTCAGGCCATGTGGGCTTGGCCTGCTCGGGGCTGCCGACGGGGCCAGGTGGCCCAGCTCGGCGCTGCTGCTTGGGGCCTTCCACCCCTGCCACCAGGCTTGTTCACCCCGGCCCGGTGCTGCCCCACGGTAGCCCCCCACCTGCTCCCACAGCGCCGGTGGGAGGCGAACACGGAGCCCCCTGCCTCTCCCTTGGGCCGCAGGGCTGGCAGGAGGGAGCACCCCACCTCCCACCCCGTGCTGCCGACACGGAGCCCAGCTCCACCCGCCGCACAACAGCGTAACCAATTTGTAACAACCGCGCAATCCTGGGTTTTACTGGCAGGTGCTCGGCTCGGCACCTTGGCTGCACTTCCGGGGTTGGAAATTTCAGAAAATTTTTCACATATTAGCCGCTCCTGAGTGTAAGCTGCATTTCCGGGGTGGGATCAAAATTTTAGTCAAAATGGTTTAGCTTATAATCGTGAAATTACTGTAGTTGGCTTGTGACCCATTATAAAGCTTGCCAGTGCCATATCTTAGTTTAAAACCGGGCTAATTTTAGGCTTAGGATATCTAATATACCAAAGGTATTTCTGGTACTTCTGGAAAATGAACATGCATATCTCAGTAGTTACTCCCTATTTTCCTGGTGTACTGAGGAGAGTTTCTAGAGAGGTCAGTACACAGTCAGAGCTTAGTACTACCAAGAGATTGCAGGACATCATTATACAGGATTTCTATCAGCTTCATCTTAGCAGTAAGGTTTGCCATTAAGCAGTCAGCCACAAGTGATCTCCAAATGTGAAATATAAGAGCATAGTGTCATAGGGTGTTGCTTTGCACCATTTTTACTGCATATAATGCTTCAGATAAAGCATTGCTCCTATTCAGATCATTATTGTAAAATGTGTTCTCTCAAACATAAATGGATGGGAGCATCCAATGGATTTTGTCATAATGCAAACACCTCAAGATTTCAAGCTTATTTGAAGGGTGATTGATTACCTTGGCCAGGACTTGGATATGGGCCACTCTGTGGGGCAGGTTCCTTTCATTCTCATGACAGCAATTTCTGTTGCTGTGTACTGTTGTCTCTGGCAGAATTAAGTAAAGTCTTGTGAAAGACCCAGGGCAGAGGGCTATTTAAACTGTAAATGGTTCTCTAGTTGTGCAATGCTTATGGACTGACAGAGCCATATTTCATTTACTCCAACTTTGGGAGTAATACAATCCTTTTAAGAAATCACAGCTCTTAAATGGTATTTGGATAAATTTCAACAACATTTAAATCATTTAAACATTTAAAGGTTTACTTGTCCTCTATAGTAAACAAGACAAAAACACAATGAAAAGCAGCAAGCTAGGAAAATGTGAGAAGAATGCAAACCATCAATATTTAATAAAGATGGTATATTGGTATATTGTCACCAAACATTGCACAATGTTTCCAAAGAGCCTTAAACCCTAAGTCTCTCCCAAAATGTGTACATATTTTATGGTCAGGACTGTAGTCTTTTCCAGGTATGTGGATCTACTGCCTGATCAGATTCTAGGCTGTTTTCCTTGAGTATTATAATAACGAGGCATTGGTAGGACTGCCTACAACAGCATCAAGAAGACATACATGCAGTTGACATCTCTGTCCTGATCTTGGATCTGTGCCTCTTCTCTTCGTGCACGGGGTGGTGAGGTTGTGTACTGCTGGCTGAATTTCAATAATAATACAGTGACCCCCTTCCTACCACAGAGAAGGAAACAGTGAGCAAATAGGTTAAGTGCAAGATCATAGGCTTAATGAGGTTTTAAATATTGAAGCTCACAGCATAGGAGACTATAACACCCCTAAATTGAACAAGAGGGCTAAAAATAAACTTCTAGGATCAATGATTATTACTAGGGCATGGTAATAAACATACACTTCTATATTTTCCTATAATAGCTCTCATACAGGGTATTAAGACAATTTACTACTGAAGCCCTGTCACCCTCTTCTGAGAAAGGTAACTAATACATATGAATTACTTCTCTGCTTTTGTGAAATCACTTCTCTCTTCTTTAACAGCATACAATAATATTGCAACAACAACTCTTTGGGTCAAAATGTCACAGTTAATGTGAGAAGAAAATGGAAGAATATGGAAAAGAATGTATCAAAGGTAAAGGTCTAACATTCACTTTCAAGCACCACAGGAATCTTAATAGCCCTTTTGCCATTACTTCTAACACAAGTGTTTTGAAGGGAGAAGATACTTTTTCTGCCTGTTCTTTCACCTGTATAACCAAAGCACAGAACTTTGAAAGTTATATATTACAACAAGACAGTTTTCTTATTTGCAGAATCATTACCATTTTACATCCTGGCAAAGAAACTTTCCTGTCTGTTTCATGAACTGCCAGCAGCTGGGTTTAAACAGAATTGTAGGTGGGAGTGGCTAAGCAAAGGAATGCTTTTTCCCTTCTGCTTTCCCCAAGCTTTCTTTGAATGTCCTCAGGGCTTGCAGTCTGGAAAACTCTGCTCTGCACTGCTGCATACTTAACAGAGCAAAAGGTACACTTTATTAACACCAGAACAATTATCTTCTGTAATTTTCCTTAGTTGGCTCCTCAAATAAGAAAATTTGTTGTCCCTAGAAGTAACCCATATTTTTATTCTGGAGCTTTGATAGCAATTCTAACACTACAAAAAAAATAGTATGGCTGAGATCAAAATGAGCTGTATACACATCCCAGCTCAAAATTAATGTTGACAGAACAGAGTGTAGTATGGGACTACACTATTATTTTTAGAATATACAACAGAGAAGCAAGGAAGGAGTATTCCTAATTGTCTTCAATCTGTTGACATTGAGCTTTTTACAGTGTGAAATTCTTCATAAACAGAATAAGGTTATGTCAATAACGACAGGGAAATGAAATAAGTTCTATAGTTGTGTAACTGAATTATGTGTTTGCTGAAATTGTAATATTAGAGATGAGTCTCACTGGGTTTGTATCATCAATAAATCAGGATTCCCAACCTTTCTGACTCAGATATCCTTAAATAAGATTTTTTAGATGCAGAGCTGCCTTTTTTTGTTCGTATAATACTTGAAAATAGTATGCAAATGTTTACTGTAAATGAAATGGATCAAAGGAGAATGCTGTATTCTGCTTATAGATTTCCCCAGTGAATTGCATCTCAATTCAAATTGCACAGAATTTTTGTCATACTTCATTTCTTCCTCGGTAGAGAAATGCCAGCTTTTTTCTTTTGGCAAAGACACAAATTGCTCTCTTTGTGCTATCCTTTGTATAAACTCAGGCAAATGCTGACAAACTGCAGGAATAGCAGCTGTACAATGCTGATCCAATTGTCTGAAGAGAATAGAACTGCTAGAAGTCATAAAACTTGTGGATTGCACTGATTTTCTTGGCGCCTGAAACCTGGAGAAAACAATTGTTTCAGTGGCAAAGCACAGTTTCAGAAAGGTTGAGGTTATGACAAGGGTGGTTAAATGGTGGCTTTTGAGTTACATGTGGATTGTGAACAACTCCGGTACAGCATGTATGCCATATCTGCAGCATATAATTGGTTGGCTGGCTGTGCTTGCACAAAGGCTTCTGGGCAGCTTATATCTCAGCTGAGGAAGAAAGTGAGCTGACATTGCTGGGCCTCTTGGGACCCCCTTCTACAGGGAGCTGCAGCCTCCTGCAGAGTCATTATTACCTGTAAACGGCTCCCTAAAGTCCCAGAGGATGACCCTGCTAGCTGAGACAAAACAATTGTCCAGGACATTATAATGCTGGGCATGGAAAAATGTTTATGGTTCTTTTGCCATTTTTACCTTAAAACTGCTGCCACAGCCAAATGATGTGTTTGACATTACTGCACCATCCCTGGCAGGGCCATTGGGCAGTGACTTTCCCTTCTATTAGCTCCTTTTATTCTCCCATTTTAGTCCTATAATCTTAAGAAATGCAAGAAATCATCTTAAGAAGAGCAAGTATGCTTATGGTTCTGAGTTCTGCTCAACTCTCTGAAGGTGATAGCATTCAGATAGTAGCTAAATAGGGATTTATTCTCCTGCCTTCCCTTGGTTGGGGTTTTATCACTTCCATGTGTTATTTTCTCAGACCTGTGAGTACAGGTATTCTCCTCTTTTACAATTATCATCGGTGTCAGTGGAAGCTGCTATCTTGAAAAGCAAGTGCAAGTGCCATGCAGCCAAATGGACAAGGTCTTAAACAAGAGGAAATCTTCCATGGGCTTGTCTTGAGCATTACTCACTAATCTGGAAGAGACTGAGCAAGGTTTCTCACAGCTACTCCAAATTTTTTTCACAGGACTTAACTATAGAAATTAACATGCAGTTACCTACACAAAATTTACCACAGTACCTTCCTCATGAACAAACAAGTGCAGTTAATTTGATCTTAAAATGGGAACTGTGCTATAATTTTAATTACATAGTAATTACAAACTTATCACATTGTATATCATAAGATATTAAAGTATTACCAGTCTATGGAATATTAATGTCAAGGTCCATTCCTGTTATTTATATGTATGATATAAACTTAAATTAACTGTCAGTTCTGTTCCCTGGATGCTATAAAAATTTCACATTTAGAATATTTTTCTGAATAAAGTGACTAGAGTAATTTCATGATTATAAGCCGCACCATTTTGACTAAAGCTTTGGTCCGAACCTGGAAGTGCGGCTTATAATCAGGTGCGGCTTATATATGGACAAAGAATGAAAAGTTGCTGCTTTAGTTTGGAGGACAAGTGTCTGCTGAGAAAGGCAGGAGCTTCTCTTTGAAATGGAGAATGTAAACCCCCTC
>PYHW01009642.1:80773-103577 GCA_013186435.1 Turdus rufiventris
TGGCCCTGCCGGCTCCCCCCGAGGCTCACAGCTCTCACTTCCGGGTAGGCAAATTTTCCGAACTTTGACCATCAGATAAGGCGCGCTGGACTACAAGGCGCACATCTGGGTTCGGGGGAAAATTTTAGTCAAAAGGGTGCGCCTTATAGTTGTGAAATTACTGTAATTTTATCAGTCACACAGTGGGACTCAATGGGCCATTAGCAAAAAATGACTCACTGGAGGAAGGATGGGTTGTGAAAAGATAAAGAACAATGGCCTGCCTGGTTTCAATGGATGGCCCATTAGCAGAATATCTGCTGTGGAGATAAGGATCACTGTCCCCACCCTCAGCAGATGATGATAGAATAGATACATTTTATCACACTCTGTATTGTAACCCAAGACAGTTGCTGACACCTGGACCTGCGGCTTATAATCAGGTGTGGCTTACAGTCATAAAATTACTGTAATTAAACTTTTTTTGGTGTATTATTGGATTCAATTGAGGAGTGCCCTTTATCAAAATGTTTGACAAAGTAATTTCCAGTTTATTAAAGAGATTGCAATTTAATAATTTGGCCAGGGAAAATCTGCAGGTCCTATGAGAATCATCTTAGTACAGGTGGAATAGTTCCGTTTTTTTTCTAGCAAGAAAGAGTGTATAGTGCTGAGAGTTACATTGTCTCCTCATGCAATAATAGCTTCTTAAGAAGGTTCTCAGAATATATTAACACATAAGAGAGTGTAGTGTGTGATTACTTCAGACCATAAAACTTTGTCTTGTTTATCATTCCTACTGCCATATTCCTTTACTATGCTTCCAGGTTCCTTTCAGGAGCTGAAACAACAGAGACAAAGCTTTCTTCCTGATTAACTGATAGGTTAATGAAAATTATTAGTAGCCCTTACAAAAGTCATTGCTTTAAAAAAAAAATCTCAAATATTGACACCTTACCTTTGTATTTGAAACAAGCATTTGTCTGTTTGTTGTATTAAATGTAGGTAGTCATGTACACATTGATACTTATGAGTATTGTCTGCAGACTCTGAGGAGCTCACGAGTGTATTTCAAATTCACTTCAACAAGCGCACCAGGCAGTGTGATAAGGATTTTGTAAAAATCCATCCTTTAGAATCTTGTAAGTAATCTCTTGGATATCCTACTACAGCCTTGCCTTCATAAAGCTTTCAACACTGAGTTGAGTGGGCTGCATGTGTGTGAAGTTGCCCTGATTGAAATGCCAATATTCTCTCTTTCTCTGGGCTCTGAAATTTACTGTTGCAATAAAAGAGAAGCATTCCCTTGCATACTAAACTGAAGTGGCTATGAAGAACAACTACTGAAACCCCTCATTTATTTCATGGTTTCGGTCTAATTGACATCAGCATTCAATCCTTTCTACTGGCCTATTCATTGTCTCCCTCTCCTGGAGATTCAGTCTGGATTCAGTGTACAACAAATTCATTACTGTACTGCAGCACCTTCCCTCTCTGAAAGGAAGGGGAAAGAAGAAATCATCCTGTAATTACAAGAAAAGCATATTTTCTTTTTTTTTTAGCTCTTAGGTATTTCCCATAATACCTAAAGCTCCAAGACTGTATTTTAAGAGGATATTTATCTGTCTCTCTGACTCCAAAGAACCAGTTCCAGAGACACCGTAATACAAATATATTTAATAATTCATGGAGTGGTTGATGGGCAAAAAAATATTGCATACTATGTGTTTTTGGCATATTATTTAATCAGCAGCAATGGAGATGCTTTTTTTATAAAGAACATGAATAATTTATTTTAGTACTATAGAATGAGAATTCCTGTAATGTATCATTTGCAAGAATTATGCAATAATCTCTAACCAGAGACTGGGAAACTATGACAGAAAAATTATGAAGGGCCACTGGTACCCACTGGCCCTTCCATAAGAATGGGGACCAAAAAGTGTTTGAAATTAGTACAGAAGAAGTGGTGTGGCATAAAATAAAGAGAGAAAGAGGGCAGATAGGGAAAAATCTTGCCTCACTTGGGGAAATAAAAGCAAATATTACCTGTAGAGAATACAAAGAATTATATGGGAGGGCACAGAACATGGAATGTATAAATTCCAGATAAATGCAATTTTATGGGGAAAAGTGTTAGGCAAAGGATATGTTAACATTTTTATGTGGTACAGGTGGTATTTTTCCATACTGAATGCACAACTGAAAGCTCTTTGTAGCATACTGCAGACTGTGTGGGAAAATGGTTCCCCAAGATCTGGCATTTTTATATTTCTCTCCTATTCACAGGACACATCCTCTTCTTTGGCTATCTTCGATATTTATAAGATAGTAATTGCGAGGACCATGTAGCCTTACAGCTCAGCTGAGGTAGGGATGGTATTGTGGAATAAGACAATTATGAACTCTAGGATAAATGCTAAGAAACCAGTAATTTATTCCACACTTACGACTTACCACATTTCTAAAATGCGTCAAAAATGTGGTAAAAGCTGGGGGGTTCTGTCAGTGGGTTTTCACAGCAGATGCAATATATGATGTGGCTTTGACAGATGCTATAGAGCACAGGGACTTTGGGCGAGAGCAGAACCACTTGTAAGATGAAACATTCACTGTGACTTCTATAGATGAGAACTTAGGAAAGGCCTGATCGCCCACGTTATCACTAGCTGAGGGGAAAGACAGTCTCAATAACCACTGCGGGCTCAGATCCCATGTTGCCATATGGCTAGAAATCAGTAGATTCTAACTAGCTGAACCCAATCAAAAGAGCGAGGGAGATTATAGCTGTTCTGTTTCTACTCCATTCAATGGACATTTCCTAAGCATTCAGGGAAAAAAAAAAGGAAAAGTAGAGTACTTCATGAAAATATCTACAGAATCTAAAGCTGCGGCAAAAGAGCACTCTGCTACTAAATTATGTAATAGTGTGTATCACTCATTCATTACATCTCAATAAATAATTTAAAATTTTCTGTAATTTGGCGTGCTCCTGAAATTATATCCATTCCCCTGGGCTTGTTTGATTTGGGTTTTTTTTGTGTAGGGATTTTTTTTTGTTGTTTAGGTTTTTGTTTATTTGTTTGTTTGTTTGTTTTTGTGGTTTTGGGTTTTTTTTAATAGACCTGTAAGGGAATTCTATAGGCTTTCTTTGGTTTAAACTCTTAATTTTTTATTTTTTTTTTCTTTTCACTGATTAAGAGAAAATGGAAAATCAGTGGATGGACCATAATTAGACATGAATATCAGGAATGGAAACCAGAAAGATTCTTGAAAGTGAGACAGACGAGCTGCTGGTTTCAAAACCATATTTCTGAGAGAAGAGCATACATGAGAAGGAAAAAAACACCTTCTGTCAAATTTTTATGATGTTACTGCTCCTTTGCTGGATCAGAAGTAGTGGCCTGGCCTTAAATATGCTACTCCTTGCGGTATGCATATTCCCACTCTGTAAGAGAAAGCAAGGAACTTTTCAGATTCTGAAGCTAAAATAATGAGAATATGTTTAGGCTTATGAAACATATATCCCAGTATAGTGTCATTAATAAAAATCACAACAAATGTACTTTAGAGGAAATGAATGAATGAATGAATGAATGAAATTGAAGACTGATACTGCAGAATAAATTTGGATTGGCTTTTGTGGGTTTTTTTGTTGTTTTTTTTTGTTGGGGTTTTTTGTTGCTTTGTTTTGTTTTGTTTTGTTTTTTGTGGGTTTTTTTGTTTGTTTGTTTGTTTTTGTGAGGGAATTCATTAGACTGTGAAAATTAATTACACTCTGCATAGCACCCCACAGGTACACATTATTCACTGCAAAATAATTCTGTTGTTTTGAGACTTCACATGTATACTGGATTGATTCAGTGGTTAATGAGATTTTTGGTTTGCATCTCATTTATATTTATGCCTACCAGATGGTCTTTATTTGTCATAATATTTCTTAGGAATATTTTTTTCTACCTCAGATTTGAGTGTCTATGTAATGAAGATGTAAAAGAAGAAACTGAGTAATATTGAACATCACAATGATTGCTAAGCATAAAGAAAGCACATTGTGATTGCAAATAATAGTGTAAGAGAAAAGCCTGAAATTATCTTTATTTTGGCTCTAGGGATAAGATTCTCAAGCAAAATATGGGTCTTAGTGTGTTCCTAGTGTTTAATTTGGGGATTTAAAGTTAGGAAAGAGGCTAAAGTAAATCCTTTTCTAAGAAATTTTATTTAGTAGCAAGACTTCTTTTCTTCTTCACAAGCCTTTAAAATCTCATTGTCTGAGACATTTACACAGAGAGGCCCTATGTTCCTGGCTTTGGATTATAAGCATAATACAGGAGATGTATAAGAAGCAATATCTGCCTAATTCTTTCAGTGTCTCTCCATCTCAGAAGAGTAGACTGGTTTATACTAGATCCACTGAGCCAAGGTTCAACCCTCACTGTTGAGGTGAGGACTGGTTTTGAAGCAAGGTGGCTTCTTGTATGAGAAACAAATTTCACCCCTTCATTTACAGGAGGGGGCACTGGTATCTATAGTATTGTTTCACTTGGCAATATTGATCTTTCCACTCCACCCCCTCCCGCTTCCTTTCCCAATCCATTTCTGGAATAGGAAAGACACACAAAAATTTTGGAATCCATGAGAAATCTTTCATGATTTCAGATAATGGAATAGTCTTTTCCAGTCTTTAGTGGCTGCACCTTTATGAACAGAAGCCAGGTCATATGTTCTCAAAAAGATTTTTCCCACAGATACTGTAAGAGCTTTTGACAAATTTCCAGCAAAAGGACACCTTGCTAGAAATTATAATCTTTCCATGTGCAGATGTGGAAACTGACATGAAAAACTCCTGGATCTGCTAATCTTGCAAAATTCAGCTAATAAACAGAGATACACTTTTCATGCAAAATCAACCCAAAATATAATTAACACAGCTACATAAATATATATATAGTGAGAATAAAAGCAAATAATAGCCTTAGTAAACCCAGGAGACAAAAATGTTAGCTCCAAAAGTTCTTAGTTTCTGAGTTAAAGCTAAATGAATTATTTTCCTTCACCTGTGAATCAGTAAGTCTCAAGACAAGATGCTGACGGAAAGCTAAAATAAATTGAGTTTGAGGCCGTGGACCATTGTCTCAAAAAGACACAATGCATCTATATACTCAGCAATTTGTTAAAGTTTAACAGTTAATAAAAGGATGCTGTAGTACCAATTACTTGGAGCAGATTAGAAGAGTAAAATTGTTTTTTGGAAAACAAAATTAACCAGAGAAGATGGTAGATGAACTTGATGGTGAAAGATATCCTATCATTAAACCTGTCTTTTGGTAATAGTAATATTAACAGTATTCATGGCTAAAAGTCTCTCACTATTATAAATAGAGTTTTGACTTTAGTCTCCACTTCTTTCACAGAGTAATATAAACTTTCTGTTTCCTCACCTAGGAAATAGTTTTTGCCATTGGGAAATATTTAGGGATACCTAAGAAGAATCAGAAATTGTTCTATGAAAGGAAGAAGGGGAGGACAAAGCAAAGACTGGAAGATTTGCAAACCCTGAAAACAGACACCAGATAATTGCCATGCACAACAAAAAGGGTAAAAGTGTTGGGCAGCAGCTCAGATGCCTAATTAAGTCTGTTGTGTGTCTGTACTGTACATTACAAAGAGCTGATAACCATATATTAATGACTACTATAAAGTTGATCTTTTTAGATGTAATGTATTATCCAAGTAGTTTCCCCAATAATGTGACACATTTAAGATCATAGGTAAAAAAAAAAAGACTAGTGACCTTTCTGTCCTACAGCAGATAAAATATTTCACCATGTCTTTTCTATTTCTTTATTTTGTATTGACACCTTTCCTCTCCCCCATGTCATCAAGTTCCTCTGAACAAATTTTCATTTTGTAGGGTCACTACCAAAGTTGTAATCACAGCTGGGTTGAACACCATGACTCACCAGCCCTAGGCAACTTAAATTAATTGTTTTTGTGGGACCCAGTGGCAAACAAAAATTACAGCATCCCTGACCCTGTTGCAAACACTCTTTTTTTCCTGATCTCTTTCAATTTGAAGATAAAAACTGCCACAGTTCTCTTGAGGCAGTAGCCATTAGTGAAAAGCACAATATTTAACATTCTGTGCTTTCTTATATGGAACGATGGAGACTTTTCAGGAATTGCACAATCCTTTTGTAAAGTTGTTTCTTGCTAAGCTGCAGCTATGCTATTAAAGATATCCTTAGAGAGATTTAGGAAAGCAGTTGTTTGCTCCACTTCAAATTAAAAGAAATACAGAAAAGCATGTGAATTCAGCACTGTTATTAGCTCAATAACAGGAATGGTATATACTTCATCATATTTTTTCTTCTGTTGGAATGGGCAACAATATTTTTTCTCCTAAAAATATCTTTCACTCTTTTGCATGGCTGTTCTCTGGCCTGTAGGTGTCATAGTCAGAATATGGATGAAATAGATAAATATTAGTCTACATACTTGAAATAACTTTCTGAAAAGCAATGTACTTGTTGATAAGTACTGTTACTGTTATTGAAGCTTTGGAACAGGAGAAACAACTCTAGTATGTAGACAAACATACAATATAATGGATTTCACTGCACATTCTCTACCTATGAAGATGAAATTTCTCATGTTTCTCAGGTAAAAAACCATTGTTCTCAGAATTCTTAACCTGATGCCTCCTGCTTTGAACTTGCCTCTATTGATCCCACTCTTTCGTTCATTTTTCCTTTCATCCTTGCATCTTAATATCTAAGTCAGATAAGCCCCTGAGAAGTGACTGAAAATATTAAAGAGCAGCATGTTCCTATTCTAGGCATAGAGTGTTGGGCTGTAGGTGTAATTAAGCCACAGGATGAAGCATCAGTGAATACTAGGGAAAGTTGCCTGACCAGTACAGTGTTCAGGACCAATCCTATGATGGAGTGATGACAACTGTCAACAACAGAAGACCAACAGGTGCCATCTATCAAGATTTCTGTAAGGCCTTTGACGTGGTGCCTCAGATTTAACTGGTCTAGGTTCAAGCCCTTGTCTGCAAATCTAAATTGAAAAACTTGTCACACTGTATAATTGATGCAATATTCAAGCATCAGCAGGAACATATTTGTCTGCCTAAGAAGTCAAGTTCTCTCTAGCTGCAGGGAAAGCTATCAGAGAACTTCTAACATGCACCCAAAGTCACACTAGTAGCGCTAAGCCAGTGTCACTTTGACAATAAGGTATAGTAGAATCTGATAACACATTAAGAGGCTGCTTACATAAATGTTATTTAATCTACAATTGCTATGCAAACAACTTTGGAAATGGAGTACAACAGCTATTCTAATTGGCCATTGCTCAGCTCCTGCAATTTGTAGAAAGGACATAATTTCCTGCAGTGGAAGGTTCTGTGGGAATTCTTGTTCTTCAAGGACAGAGGTGTTGGGGCCTTGGATATTTGGAAAACACATAAAAATTAATGCTTAGGAACCATCTTGGTATTTTTTTTTAAGTTTTCCCTTTAATAACTGCCTAAAAATGGGGCTAGAAAAAGAAAGCTCAATATCCTGTGCAAAAATGTGCAGTGCAAGAATGATTCTAATTTAAAGATGATTTAGGCATGTGATGAGTTAGAATTGGTAACTTGCTGCTTTGATCCTTCTTTTCTCCTCAAGGACAAAGAGAAATGGTAAAAAATTATTTAATGTCATTTGGAAAATAACAGACTTATGTTGTAGGAACCAAGATGTTAAAAAATGGAATCCTTGGCAGGAACCATGAAGCCATCTTTACAGATAACACAGTCAGAGATTTTCATGCTTATTACTGTAAACATTTTCATTTACAGAAAGATCTAATAATTTCCAATTATTGCAGCATAAAACTAGGCCTTAGTAATTCTGAGTAAGAAATGTCTATCAAACATACACTGAGAACCGTAGACATTTCTGTGACATGTGGATCTGTGTATCAACTTATTATTGTATTAATGTCTTTGTGTGTTTTGAGATAAACATAATATTTTGTGCAGGAACGGTGAATGTATTTATGTTATTCATTACTCCAACTACTTGGAATAAAGGATTTAGCATTTCCATATCTATAAAGAACTAAAGGCTGCATTTGGAAGGAATAATGGATGCTTTCAGAAAATTTTCAAATCCAGTTTCAATAGTTGGATATTTCCACCCCAATTCAAATATTTTAAAACCTTCTTAAAGTAGGCTAACTGAAGCTTGCAGCTGATGCTCCATAACAATTTTATTGCTGATCACATTGCACAGTGAAATACTTCACCAAGCACTTTACTCCTGACTGTTACCCATTAGTCAGCTGTAGCACAAAGAGCACCATGTGCTGGGAGATTATGAGAGTTTTGCCTGTTTTCTAAGATACCTCCATCCCAGACACTAGATATATCTGCCACACACTATATGCTATCAAAAAGAGACTGGAAGGGGGGATTGCCTTGTGGTCTTCTTCTTTCAGTCTGTTGGTGGGCAGCCTGGTCAGAAAGTGGTGCTGAAACATACTGTGTACCTCGCCACTGTCACCACACTTGAATTGCTGTTGCAGAAAAAGGTGTTCAAAGTCAGCTCTTAAATTGTAAAAGGGTGAGACATAAGGCTACTACCCATAATTTCCATTAGAAAGAAAATTAGTTTAAGTTTTGGAAATCTGAGATCAGTTCTGCATGCACCCACAAAGCTGGCAACTCATAGGGATATACAGAGGTCTGAGATTTGTAGAGAGTTTTATTTTTTTTATTGCTCAAACTAATATTGACTGAATGAAGAGGTCCTGCCCGTCCATCTGCTGTAGAAGTGTGTTTGTCTTCGTTACGCAAAGTTTCACTCTGGCTAAACTAGAAGTGTGAATGGCATTAGGAATCATATTGGGCTCTGACTATGTTTGAAGGCTACATCTAAGGCATGTTTCTTATTCTGCCCCATGGAAGATCTTCATGTTTTTCAGAGTGACCATATTTTCAGGGGAACTTTATGTTTCTGCTGTATAGATATTTACATATCTGAAGAAGTCATAATTTGCTCGCCTTATAGATATTGGGTATAAATAAGACTATTGAAAGGCATGATTTTTGACACAGATTTGTGTTTCAAAATTGTGTCTATTTTCCTCCATGACTCTAAAGGTGCTCAAGACTATTAACTGTGAGGTAAACTGCATTTTGCTCACATAAACTGAACAAGAAAATCTAGGCACAAGCAATGAAATAACTAGGAACATTTACTTTGGGGAAATCTGAATGCATAAAAAAAAGTTGGATGATGGGAATCCTACTGTATCTTTGTGTACTTAAAAGTATAACTGACTTCTGCAAGAACTACAGCAGCCTAGTTATAGTGGGTCAAGCAATAGATTAAATGGCGGTAAGGGCAACTAAGGACTGATTGCTTAAACGATGTAACAAAACCAATCAGTTATAACAGGATGAAAAACATCCCCAGGGTCTAATTAGATCCTACTAAGTTTGGTCTATGGAAACTCCTCTTTAGGATTGAGATATTACTGGTGAAAAGGGAAAACTTTCTTCATAAGGTGCTGGGAGAACAAGTGGAATGAAAAGAGCTTGGAAAATGTTTGTAGAAAGTAAAGCCTGAATTTATTTTTTTCTTCTTTAGAAACCATGAAGATTTTTTATTCCTTTCTGAATCTAGGTATTTCTTGGACCCTTGTAACTGCTTTAGTTTACCTTTTTTATAGCTAGTCAGCACACAAGTCACTTTTTCTTTTGCAGACACAGTAACTTAACTGTCGCTACTAAAGAGATGCACCAAAGTCTTTCTGCCAGAGACAAGGTTTCCCACTCCCCAGGATGCTCAATTACAGCATCAATGTTGAGACAAATTCACAACTTTTTCCTCCTTTTATGAAAGACAAGGAAAGGATAAACAGAAAAATAGACAGGAAAAACCTTTCCCAAACCCTGTCCGAGTTTCACATTAGAACACTCCCATCATCTTCATTTCAAAAAAGTATAACTGAGTAATGAGTTCCACGGCCTTACTCAGTAACTTGACATGTATGGGCAAAAATATTAATGCATGCAAATTACATTGGAGGAATATTCTCATGAGTGTAACTGCACTTAGTCTTGATGTTTCCTTTTACAAATAAGAAACAACCCCTCAATATATCTCAATAATACTATAATGCCTGTGGTTCAGAGGCACATGTCACTCTTGCCTTGCCCCATCACTTTTAACCCTGGCAAGTAATTAGAACCTAATTTATGAATGCTCCATTTCAGGAAAGGAATCTGAATTTGTTCAAAAGAGTCCTTGTCATGAAGTTCTCCTTAAAGCAAAATTTTAAGTGTCTTTGCAACCAGTATTTCTTAATTCTTTGAAGACAAAAAAAAAAAAAACCAAAAAAACACACAACCAAAGTAACAGCCCTGTGTAGCTATTTCAAGAGCCAGGTAACTGTAAAATTATTTTTTGTTGTTGTTTTTGTGTTGGGGTTTTTTTCGTAGTTTTTTTAGGTTTTGTTTCTTTTAACGTTCCTTTGAGGAAGAGTTATTAGGTGCAGCGCATCTCAATCATCCTTTGACTTGGCATATTTTTGTATCACATCCTGGCAAACAATGAGAACTCTAGATTTGGGGTTTTGTTTTGGTTTGTTTCTTTGTTTTTTGGGGTTTTTTGTTTTTTTTTTTCCCTTGCTTTCCTTTATTGTGGGGGTTTTGGCATTTGTGTGTAAAATCATTGTTTATTTATGGATTTTCTATGAGTTAGTGATATTCCCATTCTTCTGGGGAACTTTTGACTGAATGAACTTCAGAACCTGCTGCTTCAATGTGCTACAGTATGTTAGAGCCTCTGCTCTCAAGTACATAATATTGAAATTTTAACTAAATAAAAATAATAGGAGCTGTTTTGAGGGAACTGCTGCAGGCTGGCTAATGTGTCTGCTCCTTAGTATAATACAGGTATAAAAATGTTTGGATCCTGACTAAGCTGCAGCAATAAGAATGGACATGAGTTAGATTTTTTAAATTATTTACAACTTCACAATGTCTGTGGCTTTAAATTATTGATGCTTGTGACAGCAACTGTCAATGAGACAAAACTTCCACCGAAACAGCAGCAGCGTGCTGTGGTATTCAGTGCCTCCAGTCCTTCCTATAAAGGAAAAATGTCACTTCTTTCATTGTAGGAGAGCAGAAAAAAGGAAGCAAGATCATTATTACAGGAGAAGTTTCCTGAAAGACTCTTTGATTACAGTGTATCTCTCAGAACTCTTGGCATAACAAAAATGTTCTAACTGAGCATGAAAGAGACCAGTCTTACCAGTAAGAGACTGCATAATATTTGCTGTAACACGTTTTTTTTACATGTAGGGTTATAGCAGCAAAAAGGTCCCTGCTGGACCACAAAGGATGAGGCAGCCCTGTGTGTTAGAGAGAGACTTTAGGGGGAACATCTGTCCCCACCTACACCCCACAGTGCATTGTCTAGGACGGTGACACTCATCATTCAGGAAATACCTTCAGAACAATGGTATCAGCCTTCCAGATGTGGTGCAAACACTTGCACCTCTGTTGATATAGCAGCAACTATCAGGAATATCACAGGTCATCTGTCTTCTTTATTACTGCTGCTCCCTCCTGCTGACCTATGAAGCTGTAATCTCCTGAATATGTCTGCCTATATCTGACAGTTTCCTAATAAAGTTTTGTTGCTTTAGGTGCAAAAGGACAGGTCTGTTTTAAGTATGCTGGTGTGTGGCTCTGTTTTGTCTGTTTCTTTATTCAAGTTCAAAGCAACAACACACTAGGTGAAATTCATGAGGACAAAAGGAGAACCTTGTGTTATTTGGTTCTAGGAGTTTGCTTGAATCCATTACTGCCGATAAAAGAGAGGATTCCTGATTTGAAAACACCAGTGAGCCACATGTGTGTACTGCACATGTACCTGCAGAGTGGAAGAAATCTGTATGGAATATGAAATTGCATCCTGTATTGCTGGAGATCAGGTGCTGGATTGTATAAAGACACGTGCTGTATTAAGAGTGGGGAATGACTGAAGAGTGATTGTAGATAATGATTTTCATTAGAGGAAGAGAATCATCCCTATTTTGTGTTCTTTTATGTGCACAGGTGGAAGGAGAGAATCAAAGTCTCCTGCTGTCATTTAGGAAATAAAGATTTTTTTAAGGACTTAGAAAATATTAATAGGTTCGTGGACACAATGCCAGGGAGCCTGTGAAGCTGCAAGAAATGAAGTGAGTTTTCATGGTTCAGGTTAAATCCCACTAAAAGGGACTTGGACTGATATTAGGGCAATGGCTGACCTCTGGTTGCAGGTCACCAAATGGCAGGAATTCTATCCCCTCCGGAGGATCTAAATGGGACTCATCCATGTAGCCTAGAGGGATCTGCAGCTCTGCAGCTTTACACTGCCCAGGGCCCTGGCCTCAGGGGCCTATCCCTGGCCTGCCATGCAGAGGAGAGTGGCCTGAATCAACATTGCTCAAGGGGTCCCTTTTCCCAGCAGAACAGCCACAATATATAGCGTTTCTCATGGGCCCCAATATGTTTGCTGTAAAATTACTATTTTTTCCCCCACTCCTTCAATATACCTGAAGTAGTGACTGCCCTGTGTTTTAACAATGTAATACAACTACATGAAGGAAAAACAAGAGACAAGAACATGGGACAATGAAAGAGTGCTAAGCTCTTTCTCAATTCAAGTGTACCTTGCAGGACTTAGAGACCCAAGAAAATATTTACATAACTGCATTTGTATGGTAGCAAATGGACAGAAAGATCCCAGAGTGATCATCATTCCCAATAAACATGATGGAGGAGGCAGAGATCAGACCAGGTACTTCACTTCTTTCAGCTTAAGGATGAGGAATTTCTGTTTACACAGTGCATTAGCCTTACCCAAGACGTGGCTGGAAGGCTGGCCTAGGGAACAAAACCCTGGATTATCAAAACTGTTGAACTTTCTGCATTCCATCCTCTCAATAATGCAGACTCCTGTTCATACAGGCCTTAAGTATGGGCTTCTTTCCCATACTAAACTACACAGAATTTATTTTTTTGATATATGTATTTTGAACAGCAGGTGATGCTATAAGACTTGGGATTAAGCTCTGTCCTGACTCCACTACAATTGCAGACGAAGAGTGGAGAAAAGATGCTGAGCTTTTCCTCTTATCTGCATAAGAAAGCTCTATCATTTCATATTATAAAGACTAAAACGGTTGCACTCAGAAACTGGAAGAAATGCTAATGCTAATGCTTTTATACTAGTAATTTATGTATCTATTTAATACCTCAGAAAAATGTGTTAACAGGATCAAACCAATTCAGAGAAGGGCTCTCTGCTCCCTGATTTAGGTCTTGTGGTAAAACTCCATCTGGGAGTTATTCCGAGGCTAATGGTAATCTCACTCTGAAGATGAATTTTTACCTGCCAAAAAAAAAAAAAAAGAAATAAAACAAACAAGCAAACAAAACAAAACAAAACAAAACAAAACACTGAACTCAACTTAGGAAATTGAAACTTAAAGGAATGGACGAGAATTAGAAGTTTCTTTCCTTAAAATCTGGTGAAAAATAAATGTGAATTTTGATCTCCATGTCTCCTGCACTAACTTTTATGTTCTTCTGTCTGTATCCCTGTTACATAGGAGAATAACAAACCAATCATAAAAATCATTGCTGTCTCTTCAGGCACCTAATTTCTGGTGTAATACAAAGTATAGTTTTTCACTTTACTCAGTTTCACAAAACAATGTAATACTTTGATTTTTAATTTGTGCAGCCATATTAAAAATCAGGTTTTAATTTGCACCTCGGGATCCTATGTTGAGCTCCTCACCAAGTTCCCATGGAATGAAACTAGCCCTCAGACTTTACATGGGGTGAAATAATGTTATGTTGCACTTTACGAGGCAGAGATTATTTCTATGGGCTACAGTGTAGAAAAAACTCAGCAAAAAACCTGCATCTTTTAGTAACTGCTAAGGAGATAATGCTATGTAGACATGGATAATAATAGCTTTATATACTAAAATTGGTGTATTTATATCCAAAACATTAGGATGAAAGTCTTTATAAAGACAAGCAGTGGAGGGGAGAATACCACCCAATTGGCCAACATTATTTCACAGTAACTTAAAATAAATAATTCAATTAAAGTCAATAATTTTCCTCTTCTATTAGTAGCACTCAGCAGATTATTGACATAGGCAGTGACAAGGAAAGGCATGAAACTTTAACTTCAGTAATTCAGAAATTCATTCAGTTAGTGCAACATTTACACTGCTTAGGAGCAGAACTGTAAAACACAGACTGATCTATTAACAGTTATTTAACACCTGTAGACTCCAATAAAAGTAATCCATAGGTTGTTTTAGTGGTGATTGGGGTGTTTTTGTCTGTTTTTATTTATATTGAAAAAGTAAATCAAAACAGAGGTACAGCAACATTTTCGCTGCTTTTACCCTAAGACAGAACTGTTTATAATTCTGTTCCTAAACAAAATCAGTCACATAAATTCCAGTGTCTATTTTACAAAGTCAGAATTAAAATTTTCTTTCAAATTATTATTAACTTAGAGAGGAAACAGAAAAGTATAAATTTCACAAACTTCTCTACTAGAGAACAAACACACAGGGAAATTTCACAAACAAAAACTACCAATATAATTATTTGATCAAGTTTTGTTGTTTATGATAAAAGACTGAATCAACCAATGATTTAGATAAATATTGACAGGTTTTATCATTAGCTGAAAATTCCTTCACCCTATGTTGATACAACAATATTGTAGGTAATCAGTAATGTTTATTCCTACATTAGAAGCAAACTGGAAAATATTTATGAATTTCTTTGGCATTCATTGAAGTTTTTTACATGGCTTTGAAGTAAACCTCATGTAAAATTTCTCAATTGGAAAAACAGTCTATTTGGCTTCCTATAACATGTCATAGGAAACTTCCTTGTAGACCCCTATTAGCAGAAAATTATATGTAATGCAGAATTCCACTGCCACTGTGTGCTGTTACTTCTGGTAGCTGTTCAGATGTGATATTTAAAATGAGAAGTGTAATTTTCTTGCTTTCTTGCACAGCTTTTTAACTGCTTATGACTTCTCCCTGCTGGGAGAACACCATCTCCCAGCAGGAGCCTTACACTGGACACTGTTATTGGTGAAATCTGTATACTGCAATGTCATTCCCCACCACATGTAGAAAAAACTGTTAGATATGATATGTCTTTCCTCAGCTACTCCCAACTGTTTGCATGGCTTCTGCCATTAGGGACAGCAGCTTGCTTTCTTCCCTCTCCATGCTTGTGGAGTGAGATTTGACAGTCTTCTCCAGGTAATTCAGAATACAGCTTTGGATTTGAGAAAGTTGTCACAGAACTTCTCCTGCCTTCTTGATTCCCTTGAATACTGCCTCTGCTAATTTGATTTTTGTTATATCTCAGTTCAATACATGTCATCTGAAAAGTGTTTGAGCGGAATATGTTCAGGACATATTCCCCTCCTGTTTAATGGGGAGAAAGTACAGACCAGCCATTCTGGCTCTGGGTCACTTAATGTGGCAACTTTAAATCTTTTTATTGAAAGAGCATAGATGAAAATTTTCATTGTATGGCACCTACATAGATCCAGGATAAATAAAGTCATGTAATAAGAGATAAAACTCCTTGCGTTGACTTATCTGTACAATTGATGCCTGTTTCATCAGGAGCCTTCATCTTGTATGGTTGCTCTTCTCTTCAGGGAGAGGAGAGACTGTGTCTGCTGGGGAACAACATGAGTAGGGCTACACCATGGCAGGAGCCAAGTCAGGAGCAATGGTTGACCCCAGAGCAGGGTAGCATCTCACTGACAGGGTACCATTCCACAGGGCTCAAACTAAAGGAGTAAAGCTGGAGGTTTGAAACAGCTGGAGGTTTATCAATAGCCTCTGGCATAGTGAGGAAATCAGCCATGTCTTGGGTCTGACTGGAGAAGGGCAGCAAACAGTTCTGCTCTGAGGGTCCTAGATCATCCAGAACATGGGGCTAGATGGCAGCTACCTACAACACACATCCTAGCTTCATCCAGGAAATAAGGCCAGACTCAAGAGTAGAGACAGGCACTCCTGTGACTCAACCTAAGTAAGAAGTGGGTGTGCTGAGCTGAACTGAACAAAGGCTCCTGGACCAATGGTCAAAAGATGTGGAGAATGGCCATTAGAGCCCACAGGACCATGCTGGTAGCAGCCAGATGTCTGTCTTTTTTGGGATTGACAAGACCATGAACTGTTAATCTTGTGTCTTTCAGATAAGAAATGATCTAATGTACATGAAACAAGAGACACCAAGACCTGCGTGCTTTAGTGATTTGAGGGCCTGTGTCAGAGCCAGAGCTAAGCACCTGCCCTCTTCCTTGCTCAGTGAGAGCTGCCATTCCTTGTTTTCCTCCTTTCTGGGTTCACAGTAACTTTTGTCACCGCTTCCTTCATGCCAACATGTTATGTGCTCCTTCATGGCATATGGTAAGAGTACTTGCTTTTTTGCTCCCTCTGACTGTGCACAAAACAGCTGGCAAGAACAATCAAATAAAGCAGAACTCTAGTGGGAATGGTAGGCTCTGAATGATTGCTGATCACCTCCTGGTCTTTGTAAAATGGAGCAAGAAAAGAGCTGGAGTGAAAGAATAAAGTAACTAAAAGCTTCATTGGGGCCTAAACTCTCCGGAGATTTGTAAAACTCAGAGGAAGTTTTAAATAGCCTGTCACGCTGTGCTTGCAAGCATCTGTATTAGGATGCCA
This sequence comes from Turdus rufiventris, assembly GCA_013186435.1. Classification (NCBI taxonomy): domain Eukaryota; kingdom Metazoa; phylum Chordata; class Aves; order Passeriformes; family Turdidae; genus Turdus; species Turdus rufiventris. The sequence continues at coordinate 97,562 of PYHW01009642.1, forward strand.
GCAACAGAGGAAATAATTTAGAAGGTTGCCCTATTTCTAGAATAGTTGCATTTGAAATGCTCTATGTGCCTAATTTGGTGCAATTCAGACAAAAGGAAAGAAATGCTACAACTGTTATAAGGAAATTTGAAGAGTATGGGTACCAGATAGCTGCAAACAATGAAAAATACAAACTGAAGATGAAACCAGAGAATAGTCTGTGACAGAACTGAGATCTAAGAACAATTTTTAAGGACTAGATATGTTCCCAGCAGGAGGTGAGCCTGTGTGCAGAATAAAAAATTCTGGGAGCTACTACAAAAAAAAAAAAATCAAAATTAAATCCTCATGAAACATTTTGAGTTCACCAGGCAAAGAAAATCAACCAGTCCACAACAATACTATGGAGGATGGTCAGTGCTCTGAACTTGAAGACCTAAGAAAATCCAAATTACTAAGAGCCACCTGAGGCAGAAAGTTATGCAGAACTCAAAGTTTCAGTCCAACAAAAACAGCAAGTGGAACTGGCATGTATTCAGCTCCCAGGGTGTTTTCTGGGAAAATTCATCAATATTTTGATGGGATGGAAGGCATGAAGGTTTAATGGAATGACGTTTTGATCTGGGAAAAATGCTAGCTGAACATAGCTGGAAGCACGAGAGAATCAGAACTAAAGAAAACTTAAATCCTGTATTGTGGAAGAAATGTACATGTAGATCACAATAAAGCTGAAGGTATCAGTAGCATCTCTCTGAGAGATAAATAAGAAGGTGCAAAGATTCCTTGAAATGCTGAATTATGGAGGGACAATTGCATCTAATCTGCAAGATGCACAGAGCTCTAAGTAAGGGTTGGAAAAATGAAGTCAGCAGCAGCTGATCCTGCAAAATGAGATTGTGACTTTCAGCATAGAGCAGCCAAATGAGTGGATGCATTCCCAATCCATCTTGCTAATCAGAGAAGAGCTTTCAGCTGTCATCATGTCGATGTAAACTAAAGCACATTTGATATGTGTAATGCTATCACATAACTTCATAAACAGAAAGAGAGGAGAAAGGGTAGGCAAGTGGCTAGGGAACAGTTCCAGGATGGTTTTCATCAACCTCTGTATAACCATAAATATTCAGTTCTGTCCTAAGCTGCCAAATAGTCTCTTCTTGAATGGTGGCTTGTCTGCTTGTTTACCATATAATAATTTCCTTTGGTCATCTAGGAGAAGACTGACCTGAAGAAAACCTTGGCATTATATTTCCTACTGGTTTTCTTTGGGTCCAAATCTCTGCTGACAACTGTATTGCTCAAGGAACTACAGTGTTAAGTTGTGGGAATAGCAGGAAATCTCTAAGAACTCAGTAACGATGATGATGATGATGATAATAATAATTTTGGAAAAGTCTTTAAAGTGGCGTGATTTCAAATCTTCTTTCATCTGACAGCCCTACAGAAAGATTCAAGAATTTGGAAAACTGTGGTACTCTATACATTTTGTTCCTAGCTCAATACAGTAATGGTTCATGATCTTTCGGTAGCTCTTGGTAGGCTACTGGGGAAGAAGAAAATACCACGGTATAGACAGTGTTCTGATATATCCTTCACATTGTAGAAATTATAAAGCCATTGAGTTGGAAAGTCTTACATGTATGGAGATATTATGAGGCTTGGATCAGTTGTCTTTTGTTTCCTTTGTCAGTTTTTCTGATAGAAAACTGTCTCAGAAGGAACCAGTATTTGACAAAGCCTTTCTTGGCTACCAAATGAGCAGTCAGAAATCCAGCTTTGCCTTATTCAGGATAAGACCTAGCTATGAAAATTTGCATGGAACAACTGTATATGTAGTTAGACATGACAAGAATTTGTTTATTATGCTTTACATTAATTTCAATATTAAATGTAAAAGGAAAAAAAAGGCATGCTTGTATTGTCTGTTCTGAATTCTATCTCATTTTTCTGCCTGCATTGCTTTATTAGTACAATTTTCAAACAACTTTGCTCTATCTGTGACAAATTTAATCTTCTGCATTCTGCCCCTAAAAAACCCTATTTTTGCCCTCTAACTTTGATTTTCAAACTGCACTAGACTTATATTAGACATTAATCAATTCATATATATATTGATCAGCATTAGATCATGATTTTTCCATTAATATGTACTCAAGAACTAAAGAATAAACCTGAAGTATAGTATCAGCAACAGTATAAATATGTCAATTTTGCATCATATTAGCTGGTGATAGTGTTTCAGTTCAAAAGAATATCTGCAATATAGTTTTAATATTTTATTTTTCACAAAAATTTCACCAGATATTATGGGAAGTGTACTGAAAATATTCCTATTACTATCTATGTTCATGTCAGGTACATTAGTCAGCTCATCTTCTATTCCAATGAGGTATTTTTTTCTTTTTGTGTGAAAGGTGAAAAGGAGAATTTTTAGTTGTGGCCTACTGAAATATCCTGTTTACATGAGAAGAGGTGGAAACATCCATTTATATGCAGCATTAGTAGTCCAAGTTTAACTATGGATAAGATGACATTAAGAGCTGCAAGCATAGACTCTTGTGCCCCTATATTTTATATCTTTAAAATTCCCCTTACAACTTTCCCAATCAACAGGTTCTGCGAACAACAAGTATTGATTGAACAGCTGCCCCCTTCCAGTATTCCATAGCAAAGCAGAACAAATCCTACTTGATGTCATTCAGTGTTTCTTATTGCTGTTTAATCTGCCCAGATGCACAGTGTGATAGTTCAGTTGAAATCATATTGATATTCTTGTCATACTGGATGTCAGTGGATGGCAAAAGTGACAGCAAGACACTCTAACTGGGACAGTACCAGTCATTTTCCTTTTTTTTCATGAACCTACAATGCATTATTCTACACAGAGAACTGAAGAATGCTGTGGGTGGTGGGTGATTTTGAAAAAATTACCTAAGTCCACTGAGGTCTTTCTGTGAACTAGAACAGCTAGGGCATCACATAATCCTGAGTTGTTTAAATTCTTCTCCAGTAATCGCAGTCCCCTCCTGTTATAATGCAGGTGTACTGCTGTGACTCTATTAGTTGTTCTCCCTGGAATTTCACTACAAATGATTACTGGAACAAGGAGCATCAGTGGGTGGGGGGCAAAGATTTATATTGTAACGAGATGATGTACTCTGTATGACTTCTGATGCTACCCTATCTGTTTAGAAATTAGGTGTGCTGTTTCTCCTTTTTGTGGTCAAACAAATCCTTCTGTGGTATTCATGCAAACCTATTTGCAAAATATATGATACAGTGTATGTTCGATATAAGTTTTAAATAATCCTCAGAAGCTTTTTGTTCCCTTGCCATTTAACATCTGCTTCAATTAGTGGTTTCTATCTAGTTCCATCCTGCAAACTCTAGTTGCTTTCAGCCATTGAAGCTTGTGCTTCAAAGAAAAGAAAGCAGCTGGGTCGGCAACTCCGGTACAGAATGAATGTTTTTACCTTCCTAAAAGTATACAATGTTTTTGCAAGCCTTGTTCGTATAACCCTTCCTCTTTAGTCAGTCACTTAAATCCTTGATATTTTTCCCACTCACATCTCACTGCTGTCTTTTTAATTGTGAGTCCAGCACTCAATAGGAGCTAGTTCTTGCTAACAGTCATTCAGGTCTTCCTCGTGGCCAAATCCCAGACCTTTTTGTTTGTTTTTTCCTCTAAAATATTTTGGCTGCTTTTGGTAGGGAATACTGGGTTTTTTTCTTCTGGTCTGTGCTAATTTTCCTCTAGCTATTTCCATCATACTTGTAAGGTCTCTCTCTCACTGTCTGCCACATCTCTCCTATCTATTACAAGTATCCCTGAAGACTTTGCCATTGGTTTTATCTTTTCCTGGATTTATTATCAAAAACGTCTTAGACTTTAACTTCCCTGCAATTAACAAGCTATATGCTATATCTCTAAAACATTGGAGACTTACTTTTTCTATCTTGTTTATTTCCATTTTTTGGGGGTGAGAGAATGTTGCAAGGAGAACAAGGAGTGCCAATATGTTCAATATAATTTGACCTACAACCCATGCACTGTAACAGCTGAAACCACCACTAGCTCAGTTACCTACAAAACCTTGGGATAGAAATAGTCAGAGGAAAACAAAAATATGAAATAAAAAGTATATGCTGTTATAATAAAAGTATAATTTTGCAGTCACCATAATGAGAAGGGCCTTAGATTTTCCTTTTCTGCCTTTTTTTTTTTCTTTTTATTACTTAAATCAGGAGGATGGAGACAAAAAGAGAACCAGACTGTGCAATAATAAATTACAGAAAAAAGTTATTCCCCAACACGTATGTACTTCTAAAAATGCCACCAAATGGTGTATACTTTGCTGCTTAAAGTTAGAAGCTGTCCTTGCTTTGGGGATGTGCAGGGTGATTGAACCAGATTATCTCCTTCAAATGTTATGCTATTGTTCTAAAAAGTCAAAAGAAACCTACTTTTTAGAAAAGTCTCTTCACTTAAACTTTAACTGAAAGTCTTTTAAAAGTGTTTTACTAGTTTCCTGAATAATTTATTTGACAGAAAATTTTTACTTAGCACATGGTTTACCTTCTTATTCAACCCAGTGCTCTAAGCAAGGCCTCCTCACAGATACACTACTTGCCAGACCAACAGTGATCTGACATTTCTGATTTCCACCAGTTAGATGAAATTTACACCTCAACTGGACCCATCCTGTGGAAACCAGTATAAAGCAGACATAAAAATGACTATGGTTTGATCCCCTCAGTTTAACTTCCCTTAGCAATTTTAATGAAAGACAAACTTATACTCTAGCCATTTTACTTTCCTACAAGAAACACATCTAAGGGAATGGTTGTAGTTATTTCCATTTTCAAACTTACTTGGTTCTCAGTTGTTACAGTGAATAAGACAAACATTACCTATATATTTATCTGAAAGAAGTGGATTAGTCACAGACACCTGTATAATATAGCATGTACTTTTTGCAGCAAGAAAGAACAAATATTTTATTTATTATGTGATGCTTTCTTTAGTAACACACCCATACTGAAATCATCCATTCTCAGCTTTTGTCCAAGTTTGGTTTTTTTTTGCTAAAAATGCATGCCTAACATATGTAGATGGGCAAAGTTTTGTTGTCAATGTGTATAATTTTTCCCATAGATTCAGCTTTACTTGTTCAAATCAGGCCATTGCTGAGATTCTGAGATTTCTGGAAATACATTTTGTCTGTGAAGAAAAGATCATTTCCTATCTTTGAAAAAAAAATCTGTAAGTGTGAAAGGTAATACTTCTTCTCCAAGAGGACCTCATAAATCCCTGGAAATTCACTATTTGAAATCTCTCATTTGCTGTATTTCCCCCTCCACCACCCATACTGGTAAAACAAGCAGACAAAAGCAAACATTCTCCCCAAACCAAATCCTATATAAAAATGAAATTCCTATTACAACCACAGAATTTTTTTACAGCAGGGAGGGGCTTTGAAGCATCACATGAAAATATGTTTTATTAGTAAGGTAAAGCCTTTTCTTTAAAAAACCATTAAAAGCAGATGAAATAAAATTTCTTCTGACTCTGCTTAGATTTCTAAATCTTAGCAATAGTTCTGACTTCTCCTGAGAGTGTTTTATGATAATGAGTTGCTATTAGCTCACTACTAAAACTGAACTCTCCTGTGACAAACATCAGCACTTAAATTAGCTTATTGAGAAAACAAAAACGTAAGAAATACTGCCTCTATCTTATCCCTGTTAGGCTACAGACTCACTACAAGTTTTAATTCTCCAAACTATAAGGCCGACACCACAATGTCTTATTGAGACATGGACACTCAGTTTGTCCAAGATACCAGCCAGCAGTGGGATATAAGAAAGCCTTGGAAATTGTTGTCTCAGAGATGACCTGCCAGCTTTCACTGACTCCGGTAATCTGCTGCAAATTCTCAATTGTTGTCTTAAAATAATGCTTTTGTATTTTTGTAGTGGGCAATTACAGGCATCACAGATCACAGGAAAAACAGATGTGCTGCTGACCAGTTAACTT
>PYHW01009642.1:121385-153344 GCA_013186435.1 Turdus rufiventris
GGCTCCCGGAGCGCACCGGCAGCGCGCGGTTCCTGGTGTGCCAGGGGGGACGCGTGACACCCGGAGTGCCAGGGAACTCCCGGAGCAGTGGGGCCCTGTGGACGCTGCACGGAGTGGCGGCGGCTGTGCCCGGGTCCCCGTGATTCCCCACAGAGCGGCGGCGGCCGTGCCCCTTCCTCGGGACACCACATGGAGCGGCGGCAGCCATGTCCCGGTCCCCGTGATGCCCCACGGAGCGGCGGCATCCATGCCCCGTCCCCGGGACACCACACGGAGCGGCGGCGGCCATGTCCCAGCCCCGCGGACGCTGCACAGAGTGGCAGCGGGCATGCCCCGTCCCCGGGACACCACACGGAGCGGTGGTGGCCATGTCCCAGCCCCGCGGACGCTGCACAGAGTGGCAGCGGGCATGCCCCGTCCCCGGGACACCACACGGAGCTGCGGAGGCCATGTCCCAGCCCCGGGGACGCCCCACGGAGCGGCGGTAGACATGCACAGGCTGACCCAGGGGCCAATGGCTGCCGGGTTGAGGCGGGGCTTCGGCCAGCAACCGTGCAGGGGAGCTGGGGGCGGAGCCTCGCTGCAAAAGAAGGTGCGCCTTATAGTCCAGTGCGCCTTATGGTCGTGAAATTACTGTACTCAGTTCATTGTCATTCCCTTGTCTTGAGGACTCCTTTCTGCAGAGTAAGACTAATTGTTTCTCATGCTCAATATGCCACAGCTGTGGGCTCAGGAATGCAGGCACAAATCCTTGTATGTCATCAGCACTGCTGACTTGGGACTGGCATTGTGTTTGCACCAAAGGTGGAATAATACACACTAGAGTCATCCTAGCATAACTGAAAGGTCAGAGTGCACTAAAATCCCATGAAGTTAGTTGGGATATTTTAACAGTTATTTGCACCAAGCTGCCTATTTTCCATCTCCTTTGTTGGAGGCCCTTAGAAGTATAGAATATGAACTTACACCTGAGTCATAGCAGTGGTAGGTCTGGCACCTTTATGTGTAATTAGGCAATGTATAGCAGCTTTCCAGAAATTTGCAGCTACAAAAAGAGAGTAGTCCCATTTCCCATGTCTTTGTTTTGGCTGTGATACTTCTCTGGCAGCATAGTTAGCCAAATTCAATTTACTAATTCAGTGGAAAACTGACTGAGGTACCTTTGGTCCACTGTATTGATCAATGATCTGGGTGAGTGCAGTGCAGTTAGATGAACATCAGAGCTGATAAGAAAGTGAAGGACTGAACAGCAAGGGAAAGGTACTGGAGACAGTAAAGGTGGGAGCAGAAGTGAGCCCTTTTTAGAAGCTGTAAGCTCTCAGAGATGCCCAGCTTGTACTGCCTTACCATACACTTAAACACAGAGTCATGGGCTGTGTGACTACTGAAAGTAATTGTTTTTCCTTTGGTGATGATGTGGTGTGTGCAACACAAAAGACAATGCAAGCAAAAAGGTGGTGTGAATCAGCTCTCGGGCAATCAAGATCTTAAGCTGCTGCAATTCTTTCTGCTGGGGTGCTGCCCATGATCTCCACGACAGAGGGCTGTGTTTATGATCTTGATTTCATATTTGCAGTAGACTGGGAATATGCACTCCAAAGTTACCATTCTGTGAGCATGTGGTGAGTTAATAAGCGTTATTACTCAGTCCTGTTTCTGGGTATAACAGTACAGATATTTCTGAGTATACAGCCATGACAAGCCTGTGAAAGCAAAGGTTTCTTGCTTTGACTGTAAAATGAGCACCTCAGAGCATTTAGGTGGTTTCAGTCTCCAAGAACCAGGTGAAACATTGACAGACTGCTTCTGTCCAAGGGAGAAAACACCAAGGCTCCCAAAGCAAAGCTAACATTGCATAGCACCTGTCAGGGGCCAGCCATAGGAGGTTGTGAAGAGAATGGAAGGGGAATTTGCTGGGCAGGAACTGGTCCCGTCATTGCAGGGAGGCATGAGCAGGATGGGCTTAGGGAGGTTGGGAAGCTGGGTTAATATCAGATTGCCTGGTAGGTTCATGATGATAAGAGATATGAGGCCATGCCAGGACATTGGCCAGCTCAGTGCCAGGGCAGGACTGTGAGGAGATGGATGTCAGCACTCCTGAGACAGGGACTGATGGCCCCGACTGGGCTGAAATGGGCTTGTAGACAAGGGCGGGGACAGTAGCATCTGTTGGTGCCATTGGGGCATTACCTATACTGATCTTTGCACAAGTCCACATCCTTGAGAAAAATAACCCCCAAATCACATTGATAAACCCTGAAAATGCTGCCATATTTTTTCCTTCTTGAGGGAAGAAAGCCCAGTGGTGCCTGAATCCCAACCTGCCATCTTGCCAACCCTGTAGGTTTTGTCCAGGATGGTCCATCCTTACTCCACCTACACCCCCTGAGACAGCTACTAGTTTTCAAAACTCTTTGTTGCTCAGAAATTGCAGCAAAGTGACTTTAAAATTGGTTCTTCAGTTTTCTGTGTGCACACACGTTCCTTACCAAGGCAAATGCTGATTGCAAGATATCAGAGTAATTGTTATCAGTGTGGATCCTAATTTTCTACTATGTAGACATCCATGTTGGTTGCATATATTAGAGTTGTCATGCTTTAAATGTCAGCACCATTTTAACATCTGAAGAAGTCTGTAGAATTAATGATGAGAGAGATTCTTACTGCAAATGTATTGGAAATGGCAGCGTTCAGTTACCTGTAAATGTTAAAACATTGTCTACTGAGAGCTGACAAAGACAATCAGAAGATGCATGCTTTGGTTCAGCCCCTGAAGACCTGAAACAGCTCACTTTGTGTTAATCTGAATGTTATTCATGGTGCCAAGAGGAGCCATCTGGCCCAAGATTATAGTGACTTCTGCCCTTGGGAAGAGAGGGGGGAAACTGTAAATGCCTGGAGATAATCTGAGGGGGCTGCAGACACTGGTGCTCTGGGTGGAGATTCGTGTGTGAGAGTGCTGCAGAGGTGTGCCCTGCACTGTCCTGTTCAGACATGTGGCAAGGAAGCTTTTGTAAAGGCTTTTGAGGAAATATAACAGGGCAATCTGTCCTTCTGGGAAGGAAAGGTGGAGCAGATACATGAGCTTTTTCCAGCAGTGCCCTGCCAAATGCAAACAAAAAGAGTTTTAATGCTTCTGTACAATCTTCCAAGTGGCTGTTTGGATGAAAAATGTCAATGTTCCTATAGCTAAGTAATTTACGTACTTTTCACGTTTCTATAGGGTACTGGAGAATAGCCATCAGCCTGTATCATTCAGAACCAGTGCAGATTTCTTTGAGTAATTTTCAGTAGTTACAGACTGTCTTGATGGGATAATTTATGTTTGAATTTTATCCATTTCATATCATAACTTGCAGTTATGATATGGATGTTATCTGGATTCTTCCCCTCCATCTGAAAGGAACCTAGACCCCTCCTGAATTCAAAGTCTGAATATGCATCTGGCTTCTTTTACATCCCAGAAAGATGCTTCCACTAATTATCTTATTTATGTTTATGTAGCATCTCTCAAGGTAGCTAGTGAAGACAGTGAATCTGCTGCTGAAGACTTAGTGTGAGTGACTGAGTTTTAGGCTTGGACAATAAAGACGGCACTGCAGCAAAAATCACCAAATGTCTTCAGAAAGCAAACAGGAAAGGTCACTAAACAAAATTCACTAATGACTTCCAACATATATGCAAAGAAACATTTTTTTCGAGTTTTCATTCAAGTCCTACTCATTGTTTCATACCATTGAAACTACTTATAGTCTATTTTCACAGAACATAAGAAATTTTATTAATTTTATTAATTTTAAGCTTCTGAATCTAGGCAGGTGTACAAATATCCTACCCCCTCTGCTCCACACACCCCTGACAATAAATCTCTGTGATTTTTCTTCCACTAGGATGTGTAAGAAAACACTTTGAAAAAAATTATTAGATTTTTTTATGGTTATTTTATGTGTGCATTTCACTTTGCTGCAGGCAATGGCAGAAGAAAAAAAAAAAATCAATCCATGTTTGTGCAGAATGAAAAGATGAAAAGAAAAAAACCTCTTCCGAAATAATTAGCTGTGTGGTACAAGGAATGGAATCATCAAAAATACTTGACTTTTTCTGCTGCTGCTGCTGCTGCTGCTGAGCCCTTAAAATACCCAGACACTTTCAGAAAAATAGTTAGGAAGGTTTATTTCGGGGTACAGGCTGCTCTTGTTCTGGAGACAAGTAAATGCTAGCCTTCTTATGGAGCCTGAAACCTCCCTCTTTCTAATTTTGGAGTGAGTGGTTTAAAATGCAACTGAAACCAAAAATAACATCGCAAGGCATTTCTTTAGACAAAGATTAAATGGGTCAACCATTCATTCAGCAATCGCTTCACTTCAAATGTGTCTACAATAGCTACAGATGAAAAGTTTTACGCATCTGTCTCCATGTCTATGGCACGTTTGTGTGCGCATATATAAATACAGAAATGCATGTATTCACATAGACATTAGCATTTGTGACTCTGTATTCACATGAACATACATGGTAAATGTGGTTAATCTTGGCATCTCTTCCAAAAGACTCTAGAAGCTGCAGAAAGGAAATGTTACTTGCATTTGGTTTGTCCAGAATATAGTTGAAAAATAGTTTATTAAAAATGTGAGGACTTCTGAATGACTTAAACATACAACTGTACTGTGGCAGTGCATTAACAGCAGGTAACTCCAGCAGGAAAGATTAATATTGCTTATAAAAAGCTTGGTGTAGAATGTTTGTTGTGCTGCCAGCAACACTGTATAGGAGGTGATTTTTTGGTGCCTGGCAATGATTTTTGCACAACGTACTGTGTAATCATTGTCTACAATGCACTTTTTTCTACCATAAAACCTGTAGAAGGAATAATATGGCCCTCATTTTTTTCTCTAGCTTCTAAGGAGAACTCTAAAATATATACCTCATGGCAGTAGTCCATAAACTCCAGTTGTGCTAAGGCACTGTGCAATCTGAGACTACCAAGATCAATAAAATCATTGAACCCACAAATATTTCTACAGCTATAGTTCTGTGAAAAGTTAGAGAAGCATATATATCTATATGTAGGAAAAATAGACAAAGAGGCTGCTGGTTGGAGGAGCAAAATCTGCTAGATTTAGACTGCAAGAGAGTGAAGTGCAGAAATGTGATGTTCATGGTTTCATGCCAGAGCAGTATAAATTCAAGAGATGCAATACATTCAGGAAATGGATTTAAGGGGAATGGATGACTGGCTCTGGCAATTGCTAATAAGACATAGAATGTTTCCTGCCAAGGTCACTGATTTTACTCTATTTCATTATCAATTATTAAATATCTCTTCCTCTTATTATTAGTTTACAAGTTGTTTTCACAGGAGGGATGCCACTTGGTGTCCTATGTGAGGTGAATTGTTGATGATGAATCAGGCTCAAAGCGGAGTAGTATCTGTCACAAGAAAATTGTTCTTACACCAGTAGTAGCTCGCACTCTGTCCTGACTCTGTCAGGAGTCTCAAGAGGAAGGACAAGGTCTATGTAGGGGTATAGAGCTTGATTATTTTTTTTTCTCTCTTGTTGTATGTGCTTTACTGCATCAATGAGAAAGATGGGTCTAGATTTTTTCCACCATGTGATACTTCTCACATGCAATAAAACTCTTCCAAGCATGGTAGAAGGGAGTGTACTAGGTGGTCAGCAGTTGGCTTTTTACTCAGGCATGCTTATATCCAGACCACCTTACCTTATGAAATAATAATGTAAGGGAGATTCTCTGAGGTTCATTAACAAAAACACAGATATTTCCAGCAGGTCAGTCCTCAAACAAATATCTTTCATTCCAAACAGATGGAGTATATTCTTCATGTTGCTAAAGGAGACAAAAAATTAAATATTACTGAGGTTATGTGAGAAAGCAGAAAATTTTAAGCACAGTTATAAGGTCCCTCTCTAAAGGACCTGATGAAACTCTGAGGCATTGAAAAGTTATCTGCTTTCTGTGGATGGGGTGGGGGTTTGAATACACCTGTGCTCATGGGTGACATTTCTGTGCTCACCCTTTTCCTGGTTCCATTCTTCTTGCACCTTTACTATTGGAGCAGCTTGTGTGATTGCATTTGAAACAGATGTGGTCATAGAGAAGTGAGTTGGCTTAAAAAGTTTGAAAACTGTTTCTTGAGATGGCCCCAACTAAAATGAGATAATGAATTATAAGAAGAGATAATTGCTGGAAGATATGAAGAGACAGTTTTCTACCCTTGGGGGTTGGATGAGAAAGGGGCATACTAGACAATCCTGTTGTTTGCAGAGCACATTTACCTATGCCAGGAGAAAATTGTGGATGATCGTCTTCTGAGATTTGCTGCCTAGTGGATCTGAATATGAGGATTTTGGAGAAGAATGTAAATTGCACTAGATGGTTGTATTTATAGTCTTTAACTCTGTTCAGATTGTGCTGTAAACATCAAAGGCAAGAAATGCAATGGCTGAAACACCAGAAAACCTGAAAGTAAGTTACCAGGACTGACCAAAGAAAGGGAAAAAAAAATATACATGTTGATTATCTGGACTACACTTAAAAATTTCTTTATGTAAGAAAAGGTCTTCAGGATACATTTTGCCCAGTTAGCTGCATTACTTGCTAAACCCTCCATTTCATCAGCTTTTCCATTTTGTAGACTGGTAGGTCACCTATGTTTCCCTTTCCAGCTCCCCGGTGTCTGTGGCTGAGCAATGATTTTGCCTCCTTATTCCTGTGTCCCATGGTGGCATCCTGAGGTGTCCTTTAGCCTCAGGAGCAGGCACCACATGCTTCAGGTGTGTGCACTGCAGGGGTTCCTAACCAGTCACAGGATTTATCACCAGCCAGCCCCTGAAGTTGTAACCCCAGTGCAGAGAGAGGACTCTAAGTTTGCTGTGGTTTACCTCTGCAGAACTTCTGCATTGCACAGTGCTTTGTAGTAGGACATGTCTTTTCTCCTTGGAGGGGTGTTTTCTGAGAGAAATAAACCTCATTGTCAAGCATGAACAACATTTGTTCCAACAAATCGAACTAGGTATGGACTTTTCTGGACTCCTCTAACCCATTTCATGGAACAGGTGCTGCAGTGAGCCTCAGAGCTCCTTTGAAAGCAGATAAACATTTGAAAAAGATGAAAACTTTGAAAAAAAAGTCCAAATCCTTTACACTTCTGGAATCAACACTCCAGCAGGTAAGCAACAAAGCTACTTAAGGTAGACCTATACTCTTGCACATTTGCATATCTCCCTCCAGTTTAAATAGGCAGCTTGATGATAATCGCAAACACAAATAGCCTTAAACCTGCTACAGATTTTGTTAGAGTAATGACTGAAAATTTGTGTTTATTTCTCTCCTGTGTTCAAAAGTATTTTATTGTGTCATACCCTGAACCACAAGAATAGAATTTCTAATACAATACCTCATAACCAGTATCTACAGGGATGCTACTTTCCTCTCCCCTTTCCTTTTAATCACCTCCCAGTGCAGAGGAATGAAGCGGTTTTTTCAAACAGAGATTTTATTCATCCTAATTTATAATAATATATCTGCTATATTGGAAATTGAAGCTACAGACTGCTTTCATTTAAAGACAGTATGTCTCCACAAGGAACAGGAAGTCAAGGCCTAGATGATTTGTCTGTGTTGTGCTGGGAAAAAGCTTTGTACACATTTATTATACTTTCAACGTATCCAAAGTTAACTACTTTGAAAAAGTAGTTATCAAGGTTAACTACTCTAAAAAATTTAGAAGAGGGCTTTGTGAAAGGAAGGATGTGAGACCAACACTGGTCCTTTCTGGTATGTCTGTTCCAAGACAGTGGCTGGTCTTGTGAATCACATCAAAATTCTGAAGAACTTCAAGTATGAAGAAAAATTAAATCTTGTTTCCCAGGATATGCACCTCCTGGTGGCTTTTGACCTCAGTGATATTTCTTCCTAGAACTAGAGTTTTTAGAAGGACTATTTTTCTCCTTGACCAAGTTACTCTCTCTGATGTTTGATAAGGTTTACTTACTCAAGTTCATAATGTGCATAATTTTATTTACTCAGCTAGTGTTAGTGATCCTTTGATACTACCTTCATAGATACATTTAGGGACATGTGTAAGTCTTCACAGGATTGGACCTACCCTCAGAATTTGTGAATCAATACTCTTATTTATCACTTTTTCTGGCTCGTTCATCATTAAATCTTGATGTGTCCTTTATTATTTTTGAAACACAAAATCAGAAGGGACTGTATCTCAACAGGAAAAGTATGTGCATATTTCTTCTAAAATTAATACATCTTTTTGTGGCTTGGCAGTTGATTGCCAAAACCTGCTGAAGATAATCTGGAGAGGAGCTTACTTAAAAGTACTTACTGCAACCTTTTTCTCACCTGGGAATCTGATCTACCTCTTTTTTCTCTGGACTATTTTCATTTAACCTGTAGTTATCTATCTTCCTTATGTCAGATTTGTTTGAGCCTGGCCAATCTTTTAAAGCATTGAGGTTAAAATTGTATGAAATCTAAGTAGGTAAAGAAAGAAGCATGCAATGAGTTGTTTCTTTATGTTATTAAGCGAATATGGCTATGCAAACATTTAAATACATCCAGGTTGTTGAGCCATGGTTGGACTAAACAGGAGATGCTGGCTTTGCATATAGGCACATACATTTTTACGTTAAATAATTGCATATTAAATTAGCTAACTAAACAATAGAATTAAAATTGGAAAAAACAAATGTATGCATAAACAATAAGTAACTACACTCTGTGATTCTTTCAAAATGGACATTACATTTCTGCCCACTAAAAACCAGGAATGATTGCATATCAAAGAATATTTGAAATTATCTTTAAGGAAATTATTCATTTTCCTATTCCTAGGTCCAATATTTATCTTTTAAAAAATGTAACTTGTTTAGGACAGTCAGGTTTCAACTTTAGTGTGAAATTCAACCCATTTCCAGACATAAAAGTAACTTGTCATATTCTCATCTTCAGCTGATATCTGAGGCCACATGACTGCTTTTGATATCACACCTTTAGCCATAGCAGATGAAAGCATGTTGTAAATAATACAGACTTCTCAGAACTTTGATGTACAGTGAGTGTATGCTCAGCTGATACCAAGGGGTTGATAGGTTTTTACTGCAGTGTATGGCTGCTCCAACACATTAGGAAGAGATATGGTCTCTCAGTTCTGCCTTTTCTTTCCTTTTTTTTTTAAAAACAAATTAATTTGTGTTTTTTCTTTTTAAAATGTCTTTATTGCATATCACCTATTGAATAATTTCTTTGAAGGTATCGTGACCTGTAAAGTGCTTATGTCAATGTGGATTTTGGATCCCTGCTCTTCGTGTTCCTCACTCTGGATTTACAGACCTCCTGGTGAGTTTTGATTCCCCAGATGAGCTGACAAGTCTTAGGATCAGGTTGTTGGTGCACATGCTTGGGATTAGTTATACCCCAGACACAAAAGGGTGTTGTTGTAAATTCTCCTTCTTAGTTGTCAGTATGGAATTTGTTAGCGTACCTTCAGAAAGAAGGATCTTAAATGAAGTGAAACAACAGAGAGTGTTAAAAAAAAAAAACTAATGGCATATGCCCTTGCATTTATTCCTCTCAATGTTCCCCTCAATGTTTCTCTCATGTTCCCCTCCAGATTATCTTCAGCACTGTTTTTGGAAGTCAACTGCTGAGCTAGAAAGAGTTGTATTAATTTTAGAAGACACCTTTTCCATTGAGGTACAGTCCCTTCTGAGTTATTTGTGTTTTAAAAATAAAAAAATAGCATATCAAGATTTAC
This sequence comes from Turdus rufiventris, assembly GCA_013186435.1. Classification (NCBI taxonomy): domain Eukaryota; kingdom Metazoa; phylum Chordata; class Aves; order Passeriformes; family Turdidae; genus Turdus; species Turdus rufiventris. Next base: position 131,182 of record PYHW01009642.1, read on the forward strand.
TTTTGAATGAGCCAGGAAAAGTGATAAATAAGAGTATTGATTCACAAATGCTGAGGGTAGGTCCAATCCTGTGAAGACTTACACGTCACTAAATGTATCTATGAAGCATCAAAGCATCACTAACACTATCTGGGCAAATAAAGTTCTGTACATTATGAACTTGCAGGATCAGTCTCTTCAGATTCCACAACCAGTAACTGAAAATAGCTGCTGCTTTTCAAGAGACAGCCACTTTTCTTTAGCTGCTTTCAAACTGAATGAATTGAAAGGTAATTTTGGATAAAGTTCCATGCTCCTCTGTTTAAGAACATATAATTGAACTGAAAATGTCAAAAGGACAAAGGCAAAACGGTAAAAAACACCACAGTGCCTTCATTGGAAAGAGAAATCAAAGGATCTTCAGAGTTTTGTGTTCTTTTCTTTCACTTAATAGTTAAAAAACAAGTTAATATGTTTTAGAGAAAAGTATTAACAGTTCATGAGGACATGAGGTGTTAAAAATTAATAGCATTACTTGGAATTGGCTGATGCAGTTCCCAAGCCATTATCCATGATATTTAAAAAGTCATGGCAGTCAAGGAAGTCCCAAGTGACTGGAAAAGAGGAAATATTGTACCCATCTTTAAAAAGGGTAGAAAAGAGGACCCAACCTGACAACCTGACCTCTGTGCCTGGGAAGATCATGGAACAGATCCTCCTGGAACTGTGTTAAGGTACCTGGAGGACAGGGAGGTGATTCAGGACAGCCAGCACAGCTTCACCAAGGGCAAGTCCTGCCTGACCAACCTAGTGACCTTCTACGATGGAGTGACTGCATCACTAGACAAGGGAAGGCTTACAGATGTCATCTATTTGGACTTCTATAAAGCCTTTGACACTGTCTTGACATCTTTCTCCCCAAATTGGAGAGAGATGGGTCTGATGAGTGCAGTTATATGCATAAGAAATTGTTCGGATGGTCGCATCAAGAGGGTAGAGGTCAATGGCTCAGAGTCCCAGAGGACATCAGTGACAAGTGGTGCTCATCAGGGGTCTGCACTGCGACCAGTGTTATTTGGTATCTTCATTAATGACACAGACAAAGGGATCGAGCGCACTCCCAGCAAAACTGGCAATGACAGCAAGCTGAGTGGTGCAGTTGACACACCTGAAGGATGGGATGTCATCCTGAGGGATTTGGACAAGCTCAAGTGGGCCCATAGCAATCTCAGGCAGTTTAACAAGACTAAGTGCCAGGTGCTGCACCTGGACTGGGGCAACCCGCAGTATCAACACAGGTTGGGGCATGAACAGATGGAGAGCAGCCTTGGGAGAAGGACCTGGGGGTGCAGGTGGATGAGAGGCTGGACATGACCCAGCCATGTGCAGTCAGCCCAGAGAGCCAAGCATAAAAAGCAGTGTTGCCAGGAGGTCAAGAGAGGTGGTTCTGCCCCCCTGCTCTGGTGTGGTGAGACCCCATCTGGAGTGCTGCATCCAGCTCTGGGGTCCCCAGCACAGGAAGGACATCAACCTGTTGGAGTGAGTCCAGAGGAAGCCAACAGGCCAAGTTGATCAGAGGCATGGAACACCTCTCCTCTGAGGAAGGGCTGAGAGGACTGGGGTTGTTCTGGAGCCTGGAGAAGGGAAGGCTTTTGGGTGAATTAATTGCTCCCTTTCATTACTTGAAGGGAGCCTGAAAGAAGTGGAGAGAGACCTTTTACAAGAGCATGTGGTGACGGGACAAGGGAGAATGGATTTAAATTTAAAGAGACTAGATATTAAGAAGAAACTCTACTGTGAGGATAGTGAGGTACTGGAATAAAGAGCCTCAAGAAGCTGTGGATGCCACATCCCTGGAAGTGTGCAAGACCCAGACTGGATGAGGCTCTGAGCAATCTGGTCTAGTTAGAGTTGTCTTTCCCATGGCAAGGAGTTGGAACTAGATGAACTTTAAGGTCTCTTCCAACCCAAACCATTCTATGATACTATGACTAAAAACTAACCAAAATTACTGAATATAAGCACAAATTCTTCAGTAAATTTTAAAAGTAAGGCAGAGGTTGCATGCTTCCTCCATCAAATCCATGGTTTTTGGACAATTCTGGCTCTGCCAGGACTGATTGCAAATTGCCACACAATTCAGATTCGTGCAGTGTCACCATCTTACTGTCTTCTAAGACCTTCAGTATTCTGGGACCATTTGAGGAACTTTTCTGGGGCCATCAATGGCAGAGAACATACAGGGTTGGATATCTTCCCTGTTGGTGGTACTGATGGATAAATTGGATGGAGCATGGATTTTTCTTCATTGAAAGCCAGGATCTCATTAGCTGAATGCCAACATTATGTGATATCTGAAAAATGGGAGTGACTCCTTCCCTATCAAGCTGATTGATGCTGTGATGGTGGAGGCAGGATTTTAAGCCACACCAGGAAACCAGAATCTTGTGGCCTTTTAGGACTGACTCACTCATGTAGTCCCAACTACAGTTTTATTGGCACCAAAGCCATTTTTTGTTGATCCTTGATTTGTGTATGCGTCTGTGGCCTGACCCAAGATCCAGCCACATTGAGTGTGCTGGTGATCATACACACAGCTCTTGGTCTGAAAAATGTTATGACATGAAGCAACTGATTATGCAAGAAGTTCAGTGCCCAATAAAGTGCTTCTAAAACTCCTTTTCCCTTATCATGCATTTAAGGGGCTCTGAAGTCCTGTCATAGTCAATTTCTAAAAATTTGATTTTTTAAAGCAGTCAGTAAGGAGTGTGAAGTCTTATAGTCAGTATTCACTAGCTTTAAGGTCAGATCTATTTTGAGATTTGTGTGATCAATAGGAACTTAATTGATTCAATTTGCAAAGTTGTCATTGCTTGCAACTTTTTAGATCCAGGTTATTTGGATTGTAATGGCTAGGTAGGGTCATGTGCCTATGAGGCAGCTAAAATACCTGTAGTATGATGAAAAGAGGAAGACTTGCATTTTTAAACATATGGGGGAAAAAGACTCTAATCAATGTTTGCTCGCTGCTTTATCACAATGGAACGAAAAAATACGTGTTCAGCTTTTAGTAGTTGGTATGAAAGCACAAAGGGCTATTCTCCACACTCTTGTATTGTATAAGTAGATGAATGACAGGTATTTGAAGTAGTTGTTAGACCATGGTATAGAGACATGATGCCTAGAGGACCTGATGCAATCTGTGTCTTGTTTATGAAGCTTTTATAATTATGTCTAAAAGAAGCTACCTTTTTTGTTCGCTTCCTTATGTACCTCATAAAATAGAGAAAAAATTGCGTGTAAAATGGAAATTCTGATCTGGAAAAAATTAACATTAAATAAATATTCCAAATGTTCTCTGTTTTTCTATTCAAATAAATACTTTGTTTTAGCTTTGAATATTTAACACATGGTATTAGAAAAGTAAAATAATATTAAACAAAATCAAAGAAAAAAGTCTTTGTAAAAATTTTGTTTCCAAGACTCAAACACAGTATTCCAAGATTGTCAGAACTTTTATTTCAAGGCTGGTTTAAAAAAAAAAAAACAACAAAAAAACCTTTATAATACAAGTAATTCATTTCTCAAATATGCTGATATTTGAGAACCCTGCATTTTGACAAAACTCAATATGACTCAAGAGAAGAGGCCAGAAAAAGAGGCATTTCTGTGACTTGATACCATAATGACAGAAAGGACTGAATAATGAACCCTGTGAGCTCTGCAAAAATACAAGAGAAATAATTTAAGTGGCCGACCCAGCCTCTCTGACATGCTCCTATCACTTACCAGGGCTTTGTTATGCACATAGAAGCATGGGGGGATACACTGGCCTTCATGTCCATCTGTACTTTGCTCCATTTGGCCTGAGGGACAACTCACACTCACCTGGGGGGTTCCAGAGCACTCCTGAGGGAGATCCTCTACTCTGCAATACCTGTAGAGAAAATAAGACATCGCCAATGCCTGCACCCACTCCGGGTACAGAAACAGTGTTTAGTTTTGCAGATAAAGTTATGCTCCACAGTGCAAATGTATTTTCTCTCTTCCTTTTTCAAGCATTTAACTATTTTTGTATTGAACTGATGTGAAATTACATGAGCTTGGATAATGTGAATAATGCATGAGATTTAAGACAAACACATGAAAGGAGCTTATTTTTCATGTCAAACAATTTTTTTATTTTTTATGGTACAAATTAAAAGTGACAGATCTGAAGCTGTTAAGAAATACACAAAGTGCAGCTTTACTGACCATACAGATATTGCTCTAGATTAAGTACAGTTTTTGTCAGTTTTTTTTTTTATTTTTTATTTTTTTCATGTTAAGCAACCTGTGCAGATAAATCAGCTTTGGTTTCAAAGTCAGAGTAGTAAGGAGCTTTTAAATATCCAGTTTGTTTTCTTGGTCACAAGTCCACCATATCCACTCCTTTTTTTATTTATTCATATTTTTTAACAACACAATACAGTCCATTTTGTACTGCCATCTTTCCCCCTGCATGCTTCATGCATGGAAAAACAGATCTCTTTGCAGTGCTTCATAAGTGACCCTGGTGACCATTCTGTAGATTATAGCACATAGGACAAAAATAATAATAATAGTAATAATAATAATTAATAATAATAATAATAATAGTAATAATATCACTTTTTAACAATAAATAAACCAATGTGCCCCACATAGTCTCAAGTTGGAAACAAGCAAACCACATGACAAAAAGCTCATTACAAAATGTTTTCCAAACAGATTTTACAGTCAAACATTGACATGGAAATCAATTTCCTCTCTTATCTTCTTATTTGAATGTTGGTCAATAACTGGGTACAAGTAGAGTGCTGAGGTAAAACACTGATGAACAGTTTTATTTTTGTATTTATTTTAAATAGTAACAGTTTAGTATTGCGAGATTGTCAGCAACATTTAGCCATATCTATACAATGTGCATATACCTACATACATTGAGCTTTGGTCCAGCATTGAGAAGACGAGCAAAGGCATTTTACATATTTCTTTTTGGTTATAGCTTGAGTTCTTTGATACGCCTCTACTTGTTCCTTCCTAGCTCCTTTTTGCTTCCTTGTTCTCTCTCTTTTTGATTTTTTTTAAAATTTTTTTGTCTTTTTTTCTTTTTTTTTTTTCAGTAATAATGTAAAGAAATTGAAACCATTTGAATGCATTTGATTTCTTCAACTGTCCAAAATAGCTTTTTAGTGAAAACATAAAACCACAAAATTAGAAGAGCAAGTAAACCCTTGGTTCATTATTCAAATAATATTTTATATATATATATATATGTATATTTAAAAAAAATCAATTATCAACAAAGTGGAAAACCATTAAACCTTCACATATGACCAAAGAGACTTTTGTTTCATTTGCTGGTAGCAATCTATCTTTTAGTCACATGCAAAATTAAAAGGTATTCAAATGTTATCAATACAATGAAATTGTTTACAAATGGGAACCAGAAATGTTGTCAGTAACAAAACAAAACAAAATATTTATGGCCCTCCCAAAGATGTATGACTTACATATAATTTATCTTCCTAAGAATCTGTTCAGGCACCATTTATGCCTCATAGCAAAAATTTGCATATAAAAAAAATTAATATGAGAAGCATTACAACACTTTATAAATAATTTACAAAACATAATACAAAATTAGAAAACTGTAAAAAAATCACTGCACATGAATGATTTTAAGACTGTGGGATGAACATTATTTTTTCTTCCATGCTGGCAATTTATATTTATTTTACATTTTCACTGTCCTAGTTATATTCTTCCGATATGTACTTTGGAACAGAAAAGAGCTTATATAACTGCTGCCAGCATATTTTTAAACATTTAGTATCTTTCATACAGTGTTTAGTTAACTTTTTTCTTGGGGGATTTTTCTTCACAGAATTTAGAGCAGTCCCTGGGAGAATAGGAAATTTAGTTTCGAGGCAAAGAATGGTTGATGGTTTTGTTCCCAGGCTGTTGATGGTGGGGATGGAGAGGGGGAGGGTATGGTCTTAAGGATGACTGAACATGTAATTGTGTATGTGGCATTAATGACTGCGCAATTAGGAGCGTTCTGGATAGGATTTCAGGATTGACTACTTCCAAATATGATTTGTTCATCCTTGCTTTCTTGTTGGCTTCTTGATGGTGGTCTGATCATTATTTAGATTGAACTGTGACAACTTTAGGGCTGCTTGGTATAGACAACATAGATATTTCTGAGGATATAGGTATAGAAAGGGTAAAAAGAAAACCCAGAGGGGCAGATGTTGTTGTGACACTCTCTAATTTATATGCTCAGCTTGGATAAAGCATCTATTTTGTCCCTCACAATTGCCTGTGGTTACTGAGGTGGTTTTTTTCCCCAGCAATTATTTATATATCAACAGTTGAAAAAGAGTCAACAACAATTGTCACTCTCCTCCTCATAAGAGCAAGACTGAAAATATCCTTAAACATACCCTGATGAAGCCTAAAGTCTAAAATGCATTTGCTGGACATGAGCCCATCCTGGAGTGCTGGATGTTCAGTGTGCTCCAACACTGACCTTTGAGAGTGCTCACCATTTAGAAGCAGCTTCTGGTCCAAATGATGGTCTCTGAAATCTTAAAGCTCCACCAACCATGCAATGAATGCCTCACTTTACAAGGCAAATCCCATTAATAAAATACTGAGGGCCAGATTCAAAGCCTAGTGAAATCAGTGAAAGTCTATTTCTTTGACTAAGTTTTGGATATAGCCTGGAGTTTTTGAAAACTGTTTAGTAAGAGACTCCAGGACTTCAGGAACTTCCTTCCACATCCTAGGCAGACCACCAAAAATCCAGCACAACCATTCTGAGGTTAAGGAATGCAATCAGGAATTATATCAGAAGACTTTTACCATCTCTGCAGTGAGCTGAACCAATTATCTGACATTATCTTTAGGGAAGACCTGATCAAGATGTAGCTTCTACCCTAATGATGGGCTGAATCCCATAGGCTTGAGAACAACAGAGCAGAAGATAAGATTGCAGATGACCTTTACAGGCCAGACCAAACTCCATAAAGAACCTGCAACACCTTTCTCTGCCTCTGAGCCTTGGTATGCTTGTAGGTCCAATGACCACGGTATTTTAGCAGATGCTTTTCCAATTGAAAATGGAGCCACAGAGATAAACTGTCTTAAATAAAAATCTGTTCACCTGAATCATATTGCAGGTGACCCACCTCATATTATCAAGGGACATTCAGTGGTTTTCCATATGTCCCAATTGCTTAGTCTAGCCAGTGGCCACAGCAAACAACTGCAGAAGCACATTCTCCTACTAAAGAAGTCAACAGGGCAATCATCAATATGACATAAAATAAGTGCCAGAAGGAACAAAGCACTACCATCAGAATTGTCCACAGGGATGTAATGATCAAAACATCCTCATCACTTCTCAGCCTGTCCATTTGTTTTCATCAGAACCTCAAGAAATTTCTTTGGCTAGCAGGTTTTGGAGAGAAATTGCTTCAGAAGGAACCATAATATAGATGCAGTACTGTACCAAGTGTGCAGTTTATATTTATACTACAAAATGAGGTTTGGTAACCTCTCCAGGTTCATGGCCAAAGGACAGAGAAATCTCAAGCTACACATTCGACAAAAAGCACAATGTTCAGTGTGGGCTTGACAGTCCATCAGACATAATCCTAATCCTCCTTTGTTCTCATTGCATTTCAGCATATAAAAGTGTTCAGATTTCACTTTTCTTTTTAAAATTCTTCAAATAGTTCAAGGTTTGAGGGGCTTGGGGAGGGGGTGGAGAATGAGCTGGAAGGGAAGACTCAGCAAATAGAATCAGGGAAAAAACAAAACAGAAAAAGAAATACAAACCAAGACATACACCCTTAGAAAAGAAACACCAAACCCCACATATCACAACAAAAAGTAATTATTTTTGGCACCCAAACACTAGGAAATTGCAAAACTGTTGATTAGAAGAAAAGAAAATGAGGTGACTTCTACGGAATGGCTTTGTACACACCTGCAGGGGGTACAAACAAGGATGAGAGAAATTAATCCTGCATTCCTCTTTGCAGAATACAAATGTAAAAATTCGTAACACAATTTTACACTCATAAAAGAGTAGACTAACAATCTAGTTTGCAATGCCATGTTTCTGACTTTGGTTAATAGTTTTCATAGTGAATCAGCACTTGATACCTGAAAGGCTTACAATCACTCCTCCAGGTGGCAGGCTTGTATTCTCTTTTAAACAGATAAAAGTTTTTTTTCTTTTTTTTTTCTTTTTTTTGTTGTTTGTTTTGTTTTTCCTTAAAATGTGTTCATATTCTCATAATATACAGAAAAATTAAGAAGTTATTTGGTTTACTTTAAGTCCATTAAAAAAAACTGGCTTTTTCGGTTTTTTGGGAACTAATTCTACCACACACACTCTAAGTGTTGTGTATTTTTTTGTTTTGTTTTGTTGTTTTTTATTTTAAATCGGAAAACCCACGGACATTTATAAACTGTTCTGTCCTTCTTGTAGTTTTCTCAGTCTTTTACTTACAAGGGTGATGAATAGGTATTTTCACAGAGTTCAAACGGACACGTTTCAGTTGGTGTGGGTTTTTGTTCTGTGTGATTTGGCTTTGTTTTGTTTTGCTTTTAGGAGTTTTCTTCCAGAGAGTCTGTTAAAGGCTCCATAGGAACTGCCGTCGTGGGCTCGTGCTGTTTCAAACGTTTAATTGTGTTCTTCAGTGCTTGCCTCTTATTGCAGAACCAAACTCTAACTACTTCCCGGTCATAGTTCAGTTTCTCTGCAATCTCTGTCATTTCTTGCCCAGAGGGATGCGTGTTCTTCTCAAAGTGGGCATTCAAGATTTCAAGGGCTTGTGGCGTGAATGAGGTACGCCTCTTGCGCTTTTTGGATGGTTCACTCCCAATAAACTCGGTAAGGTTCTGCATCCCTGCTCGATGGCGGGCCTCAGCCTCAGCCATCCACCGCTCAAGCACCGGCTTTATCTTCTGGGCACTTTTAGGGGTGATGTCCAGCTTTTCAAACCTGGCAGGATACAAAAGGCCAGGGTTCAGTTTGGCTGTCAGACTGCTAGCTATAGTGTTCTCTTGGGCTTCCTGTGGTAGGAAAAAGTGGCTTCTCAGGATGGTGTGTCTGAGGGAAAATTGAGAAAGAAGAGTCTTACACTGATGCTCTGCCAGGGTGGGACTTCCTGCCTGCCTGACTAATTGACTGGCAGAGGTAATTTACAGTAGATTATGAAAACTGTCAGATAGGTATATCTATACATAGATATAGATATATATAGCTAGAGATTTAAGCTAAACAAAATGAGCACTACAACAAAATTCTAAGTACACTAAATAATACATGTTAAAAATCACATTTTTATATTTCTGATGATCTTCAAAACCCTTGAGACTAAGTCTAATTACAGGAAATGATATCAAAGGCATTGCTTTTATGATTTTGTCTTTGTGCTTAATCTTTTTGTTACCCTTCCCATCCCATTTTATCCAAACAACACAGCTTTACTAACAAAAACCAATGGCAAATACTAGCCTCTGAATATCAGGTTTTCTATCCATTTTTCGGCAATTTTCACTGTTCGTAAGTTAATGCTATATCCCTTTTCTGGGCTGGAAAAAAATTTCCCATAGCCACGGTGGTGTTCAACTGAAACAGCTGGACACTTTGCAATTATCTTGCTGTCTCCACAATGTGCAAAGACAGACTCATGTTTTCCAGATGAAACCCAGCATAACAGTCTACTAATATGCTGTGGCACCAAGCTGAGTTTATTGTGGGATTCCTGCAAACTGTACAAGAATGATATCATTTCCTGTAAATGAGGTCTTCTATATATCATTTTGCCATCAAAAGTCTTTTGCCAAACCAGATTTTACAAGTATTATAAAACATCTGGAAAAGCAGCCACACAAAGCTTTAATCCTTTCAAAAACAAGCAGAAAAGCAGAGTTCGCGTTTCAAGTCTTATAAGTATTTGTTTCTTTCGTTTTCTGAGTTTATCATCTTTTGCTACACATTAAAAAAATCTTAACCCAAGTCCTTTGTTGCCATCCATTTGTATTTCCCCTCTTTGCTCTGTCCACTCTGCACATTGTGGTATTTAATGCAGAAAGGCAACAATTATTGGATGCCGCTGCTGTGCTCTCCAGCCCAGGTGGTGCTGAAGCACCACCCTCACCACTAATCATCACAAAGTGCTCTGGAGATGAGAGGAACTGAATCAATCCCTTTATGCAAAGAAACTTGGTGGCTGGAGCTGGCCATTTTTAGTGTCACTTTCAGCATGTGGAAGCAGCAAAAAATATTCCAGCAAGAAACAAAGCCCTTCTCACAAACAAAGAATAAGACAAAGAATAATTTCAGATAATAATGCTCCAAAGAATTTGTAACTGGTGCCTGACATCTTAATGTGGTACTGACTGCAAGGTGTCATTCCTTGATGTCCAGTGTTATTGAAGGCTGAAGGATGTATTTTAGAATGTATTACCTCAAGTTAAAGAAAATGCTGCTATTTGCATGCAGAACATATCAAAGTGGTATATTGCTCATATGACCTGCACAGGCCACCAGGAGATTCTACTTTTCTATTCAGGTTGGTTGTTCAAACTGCTTGCCTTTCTGCCCCTTACATTGACCTGGAGTTCATACTGAAACTCCTTTGTTACAACTGAAAAAAAAGTTAAATCTACTATTTCTGAGGAACACATGCTTCCACAGAAGCAGCTTAACAAAAAATGCACAGTCATAGCATGTGATTACACCCCAAAATGTTGTCCATCTGAGGCTGGCAAAGGAAATTAAAAAACTGTAATCTTGCAAGTATTTGGAACAAGCTCTTGCACCCAGTCTCATGTTCTGAGCAACTTGCCCCTCCAGGGAGCCCTCTGGAAAAGGTCTCACCATACCCAGTGCTGTCTCAAAGTGAGAGGTAGAGGAGGAAATGAGAAGACAGCAAACTAGGCAAAAGTAAAGGAAACCACAATGTATCACTTTAAAGTATACCATGATAAACAGCAGCTTAAGGCTACAAAAAGTTGTCAGTTGCTAAAAATTCCATCCATTTTAGGCATTCTTTACCAAATTACCACAAAGAAATAATAAAAAAAATCCCAATACAAAATCAAAATTAATCCTTAGCAATAGGGAGCAATAGCATTCATATCATTGGCATTGTTTGTTAGTGTTGTTACTGCAGGACATGTTCGGTATAACAACATACAAGTCTTGAAACAAATTTCCCAGCAGTAGTATCCTTGTATAGACTGAATAAAGGTTATTTTCTACAGGGAGGTATCTTATAAGAAAAAACAGTAGGGGAGACCATAGAAGTGAGAGGATCCTATGGAGCTTTTTGTATTTAACAACAATCAATGGGTTTTATGGAAAATCATTGAGCAAAATGTGAGCTGCAAGCACACTACCCCATACTGATGTTATTTATAACCTTAGTCTTTAACTGCAGGAAAAGTACACTTCCATTCTATGGGGAATACATTAAAAGTATAAAGAGCAGATAAAAAGACAGAGCATTTCATGGATCACCAAGAACAAAATCTACTTAAATGAGCTTAGAGTTGGTTTCTTGGCTTTCACTGATGGAGAAGGACTATAAGGTATTGCCCAAGAGGAAAAAGCTGTTACCTAAGTGTGTTTGTTACCTCATGCATAAACATGGGATTACTGTAACACATATACATGCATACAAGGTGTTTGCTTCTACTTTAACTCTGTCAAGACTGCATTATTATTTCGTATGATCAGGACAGATTTCTGCTTCTGCTTTGCATACATGGGTTTGTCTGAGTCTTTTTCTGTAAAAATCTGGGTGATAAAAGATGGTTTGCAAGATAGCAGGAAGGCTATTTTTTCCCTTCTGTGTTGCCTAGGTAAATCATCATTAACATCCTCTATGTGAAGTGCTAACCACAGTAATATAGGCTTTAACTTAGCAGGGATGCAGCCATGAAATATTTGTTCAGTAACCCTATCTGTAGAAAATGGCACAGTATGAAGAGGGTCAGCTGGTGCTTATCCAGTATCAGCAGGAACTCCAACTCATCTACGGAATTAAGTCTCTATGCCAGGAACATTGTTTCTCACTTGTTTAGAAAAGGAGGGGGGGAAAAGAGACCAAAATCACTCTAAAGATATAGAGTAAGAACAATTTGCATGTCAGATAACAACATTATTGGCTAATAGCAGGTTAAATAATGCACTCTAAAGTTATAAGACTCAAACACAAGCATGGTCCTCACAATAAGATGGATCATTATTAAGGACGAAGAGAGGAGTTTATGATGTAACTTGTTACCTGCAGATGGCAGACTGGCTATAGGCTGGGCCTTCAGTGGCGCTTAGGGCTTGGCCAACTTGAGTCTGTGTCAGGCCAAGGGACAGGCGCCGGATTTTAAAAGCTTTGGCAAATTCTCGTATTTCTTCCAGATTTACCCCATCCACCTCTCCAGTGGCTGTCTGAGGATCTGTTGAGATATTTTTTAATCAAGTCAGTTCTTTGAATCACATATCTGTGAGATAGGTTGACAGACATTTTCATTGTCAAGACTTTCAAGCTCAATTTTTAAAATACTGACCCCTTTCTCTTCTTCCCCAAACAGAAACAGACTTTCCTTGTCAGGTGTGTTCAGATTGCTATGATGCTGACTGGGCTTCAGTTGTCTGCTGGTGGAAGATTTTCAAAGATATGCCTTTCTGACAAAGGCCAGCTCACCTCAGAGGGAGAGTGTGCCTGGGCTCCTCGCTGCAATTTATGCCTTGCAAAGTCTTCTTTGGATTGAGGAGTCATGCTCCCTGTTTTCCCTTTTTATCACATAGCATAATGGTCGGTGTTAATGTATTTATTTCCAGTCTGTGGGGAGGGCTATATAGATGTATGAGCTGCTTAGAATTTTAAATTGAAATCAAGTCTTTGTGGTCTATCTAAAGTTGGTGGCAAATAAGGAGATTCACAACTATTTCTTCCCTTTTACACAATACCCTACCTAAACTGTCACAAGAATGCCCAAAATAACCCAGCAAATGAACAAGCCAAAAAAAATTCCGCCTTTGAAACCTCCTTAGTTTAAATTTTGTCTTTCAAAATACGCTTTTCTGAGAAGCAGCCTTTCAAGCTTTTTATTCTGCCTCCCATCAGGTCGATAATCAAGGAGAAGCAACACTGGTTTTGGATGGTAATGCTGCACAGTTTTTGTACTTTTACATTAACCCCTCAGAAGATAATGCTTATGATGCTGTGAGAATAAATCTATCCTTCCTCTCTATAGCAGTTTACTGACACAGAAGCCTTTGTCCCTGAAAGGGCACATAATAAAGCATGTCTACCACAGAAAAGCTCCTTTGGAGCTGGATAACTCGGTCAATTTAGGACTTATCAAGGGAAATGACACAACAGCTGGAGAATGGAACTTTCCCCCCCTCCCAAGCTACTGATCCCTGACTAAATGAAAGTGTTTGCCAAGTCAGAGACAGCATGGGACTGGGATGGTAGAAGATTTCAAAGTGTTGTGCAATCCTGCATGTAGTGAAGCCATTCTCCCAGTGAGACATCTCTATTGTTCTTCACCTCATTCCTCAGACTCTGAGGTGAAAAGTTTGCAGTACAATAACCCCCTCAATTTCTGTAAATGCAAGCAGTTGTCCAAGGACAGTGCTAGACTACCTTACCATTCTGAGCCCTATATTACAGTGGTTACTGATAGTATGACTCTAGTGAGGGCTTGTCAGCATTAGAGTTGCAATGTTTTTATTTTCAGAGGTTTATAAGCCTGGTGTAAAATTTCCTTGTGATGGAAATATCCTATGAAAAATTCTTTTTGTCCAATAATAGGCAGAGAGAAAAGGGTTTTCTGATATATAAATTTACTCTGTTGCTTGAGTGTAAGAAGCACACATAGCAATGATATTTTAAAAATTCTTGTGTATGCAAGCAGGGATCCCTACTTGGATTATTCACACAGATAAACATGCACATAGGCTGAACCTTGTTTCAATGGTACTCCACACTCAGAACCATCACTGCTGTTTCACTGCTGTATTTGTGGTCACCTGCACACCCATGCACTCATTCAGTACAAAGCTAGGGTGCATATTGTTTGCTTTAGGAGTAAGTGCTGTGACAGTGACCACTGAGGTTTATAAGGCAATTGCCTTTAGAGGCATGAAATTTTCCTGCTCACACCATATAGTCTATCTAGCATGCCAGTTCTGAATTTCAGAGATGCAGAATGGAGCTGCAGACTTATCTGCCCTTTAGTCTCTGTGATACTGGCCTCAAAAACTCCTCTGAGTAAAGTACACCAAAATGGTGACTTTCCTCACCTCTTTCCTTCTGCTGCTTTAAGGTTTCTAACAAACACTGTTAGGAATGTAACAAAGGACAATTCAGGTGTTCCCAGAGAATTTCCAAAGTAGCAAACTATGGCACCTGGCACCCGTAATCCTCCCCAGCTCCTGTTAGGAATAAAAAGGGAAGTGAGAAAACTAATTGTAGAGAAATTATTGTGAAATTCTGCCAAGTTCTGCTGGATCTAGAATGATCTGGCACTGTTGCAGCAGTGAGCATCATGGAAAGACTGATCCTGCCTGCGGCACTTGGATGAGGGAAATATTAGGCTGAGCTCTCCTTGAGATGAGAAAACACCTGTGATGCCCTTCAGTAATATGGGAGTAGAATGTAGTGTACAGTGGAATACCTGTTGAGAAAAAGGCTTCATTCTTTCATAGCATCTTTGGCAACAGGGAAGTACTAACAGATGGACTGAAACACTGAAATGTTTTACCTTGAACTCTAGGGAAAATAGCATTTGTGTGAAATTGGAACAACTTCTACTTTGGGTATGGTTCAAAGCCCTTTTAAATCTACAGATCTTGTCTTCTGTCACCTCTCTAAAACACAAACAGTGCTATACAGACTACTCTATTGACATCGTCATTGGTCTGTTTTACTCTATTGCATCAAAAAGCCGTCAGTACAGTCTTAGACTGTGTGGTCTAAATATGCACATACATAAACATATTCAAAGAGATTATGGACTTTGTTTTAACAAGCTCTGAGCTTTCAGAAAGTTGAACATATAGTGTACTTCCCATTTTATTGGAGACAGTAAATAAACTGGTTCTTTTTCAATTAAGTGGCTATCTGAGGGAAGGCCTCCCAGTGCCGACAGGAAAATAGACAACACCAAACCCATTGAGTGTTTGGGATCTACAGTAATGGATTTCAAGACTAGAAGTTTACATTATTGTATGAGAAAACAGTGGCTGCCTATGAAACTACTGGATGCTGGAGAAAGGTCAGAGGGCTGTCTAGGACCATTTCAGAGGTTATGGGAAGAAACAAAACAGACAAACCTTCCTTTTCAGCTAAAAGGAAGACAGCTAAAATTTCACCAGCTGTCCTGGTGGATGATGAAGATAGCTGAGCAGTGTGGAATAAATTAAATCCACAGGCTGTCCTGCATTGAAATTTGTTTTTTCCTACTGCAGGGAATACTTTTCCCACTTTTTCTTCTGAAAATCCTGTGTGAGTTTGTTGTGGAGAAAAAATATGCTATGATTTTAATAGTTAGGGGAAAGAGCTGCTACAGAGAAATCAGTGCACCCTGAAGGAGGAACCAAATTTCTGTTGCACAGAGTTCTGCCACAAGAGGGATTACAGAGGGATGATTTCCCCAGTCAGACAGGAGGAGAAATAGCTGGCTGAGGAGGTCCAATGGAAAGTAAATTGGATAAGATAGGCAGGACAAAACACTGATAATGGAAAATAGAGTGGAGCTCAGGGGAAAAAAAAGAAGAATAATTTGTTTATGGGAGGCATTTTAATTTCATAGTAACAGATGACGGTAAAATGAATTTGGGAGGAAGAAAGAAACTTCATGGAGACACAAGTCTCAGAGCACGAGGGGAAACCAGTGATTTCCACAAAGAGAACATATGGTGGAAAAGTTAAAGAAATGAGCAGAGGGATGCATTTCAGAAGAGGAAAATGAAATGGAAAAAAGGGAGCAATAAAGATGCAGAATTGAATGAAGAGAAAACAAAGAAGACAAAAGAGAATATAAATAGGATTAGATAATACAAAGAAATTATACAGAAGGGACAGGAAGAGTAGAGATGAATCTTGCAGTCCTCACTTAGACAGAACTTACTTTAAAATATTTTTTATTTGGAAATAACTGTTACATTTTATCTCCAAAATAATTAGCACTTTTTGCTGGTTAGGGATGAAGGGTGATGATGAGAGAAAAGGGAAAAGCTACAAAGAAGACTACGACATAAAGGAAAAAAAGACAGGAAATAAAAAAGAGAGAGAAATAAAAAACAAAAAGTAAGGAAATGTCTTGAAAATTAAGGATCATGCTAAAGAAAAAAAAGCAAAACCATACAGAAAATATTAGAAGGAAAAGTAAAAGTAATAGAGTAATAGTAAAGTAATAGAGTAAAAGTACTAGAGTTCTTACAACTTTCTCATTGTACTTCAATAATTTCCCTGATGTGAAGCAACATCTCGTAAAGAAGTTACTCTCTTTGCAGTCAGTGTGCAGAAACTTGCCCCAAATAATTATTTACTGAAGTTAGGATGCTCTATGCAATTTGCTTAACCGAACAAGTGGCTAAATGCAACCAGTTTTACATAATCTTTATTATATTCAGCAACAGTTTCTGGAATATAGCAAATCTCTGCCAAGGCACTCAGCTCCAGGACCTCTGCCAGAGGTCTGGACTAGAGTTTCATAAAAAATTAAGAAAAGGAAAAATTATTCCTACCTCAGGAGGAATAAAGAAATCAAAGATAGATTCAGGAGGCCACAAGTTGTTTCTTGCTGCCCTCATGCCTAAGGTCCTCTCTCAGAAACACTGACCCATTTCCTGTCTCATCCCACTAAAATACTTTAGATGCACTTTCAGACACTGGATTTCATTTTTAGGCCTTTCATACAAAGCTCTGCAGCCAGTGTGGGAGCTGAGATGCTAAGAAGGCCACAGGCTTGGCAAAGAGGTGTTCCTGCCCTTCAGGGATTGGCATCTAGAAACTAAACAGATTCTATAAAGAAGGGAAATAAGGATGGCTTTCTTGTTTACATCCTCATCTGCAGCCACAGTTTTATGCAAATGGCTTTTCAGTCACATGAAACAATTTTACACCCATAAAGGTCCTTTAATACTATTTCTCCAAACAGTATCCCTGCAAAGGAAAAGCTATAAAGCTTTTTTATAAAGCATGTCTGATTTTTCATGTTTCATTGCACAGGTGGTTTGGTCTTTCCTTATTGTACTGACCATACTTTCCTCTTTCTTGTTGGCTTTTTCCACATTTCTAGAAGAGAGTAAGTAACTCTCTTGTTCCCTGCAACACTGTCCCTGAGGTGGCAGCTCAAGCAGGCTTAAGCATGCATTGTTAGCTCCAGTCTGTGTGATGGCTACATGCTCTCAGGAGAATGCTGGACAGCCTTTAAGGATAATTGAGATGTCTGGTTTGCTTCTATCTGTGTAAGGTTACCATGTAAATGGTAGAAGTCAGTTGATCTCCCCCTCATTCTATTAGTCTTGAATGGCAGAGGCTGGATGAAGCTGGAAGCGTAAACTCAAAACAGCGCCACAGTTTTTTTACTTATGTTTAATGTGGAATTTTTTTCAGGAGATCCCTATCAAGAAAATTTTCTTTTGGAATGCTCTTAAGGTCTGAATTCCAGTGAGGTAACTTTCAAGTGCAACTCCTTCATCAGTTTGATTATTTGATGAAAAGTTTCGTATGCCTGTAGCTCTTTTTGATAGGACCACAGTAAAGACAGGGAGACTGGCTTTATGCTCTTCTTTGTGATCACTTTTCACACTCCTCTGATGGCTGCAGGGGATCATGGGAGTGGCATCAGCAGGATTTGGATGCAGAAGGGGCAAAAATTTACCTTGAGTCTAAAGAAAAAGATATGATAGAAGATAAAAAGCAAACTTGAAGATTATTAAAGAGCAGGGATTAGAGTTTGGAGTGGAGGGAGAGAGGGCCTGGTTGTGCAGAGTAGTACTACTCACTGTGATAGAGGAAAGAAAAAAAGGAAAAAGAGGTGGTACTAGTGTTAAAACAATATAAAGGAGAAACCACCTAATAAAAAGGCTGGTAAAAGGGTACATATATGGTCTGGAGACAGTGACTGAGTGGGAACTGAAATGGGAATAGAAGTTGGGTAAGGATGGCCTGTGAGGGAGGGACTGCAGGGAGAAATCTAGAGGAACAAAAGCATGGAGGCAAAGGGAGAATGGATTGTGTGGAGAACAGAGTGAAGAATTAATGGGACTAGAACAAGACAAGTAGTGGGTGGAGTGAAGCCTGAGAGGATCAAAACCAACAAGATGTTAACAGAATTACCAGCTTTTCTGTCCATTCAACACATCTCCTATTTCCAACTACAAACATAAAGATTATCTCACCATATGACTGATTCATTTTACTACTCTGCTTTTGAAACAACCTTGAAATTTGTCCATGCAAAAAAATGAAGCTAAAGGAACATCCTTAGAGCTGCACAAATTAACACTCAGAAGCTACAAAATGGTGGAGTTACGGCAGCCCACAACACAGTGTACCATAGTCTTTGAGCCCTGGATTATCAGCTCTTTTTCATGTGTCTCATTCAGTGCACAGGATGAGCTGTCCTTCATTACAGATGAACTGATTGATGTATTGCCTTTTTAGTTGTTCAGTGTGTGGCCCCAGACCTCTATTAAAGCTCTTCACTAAAGACATCTCCTCTTGAGCTCTTCTGGTTTCTTTAAAATCTTAATTTATTTTCTTGTGTTTCTATAAGATGAGGGTCTTCCCCTTCTCATTCACAGAGAAGTGGACAGATATTAAGGAGAAGTATTTTTGGGTTCCCAGTCTAGGTCAAGTAGGAAATGATTTTTCAGACAGTCTTTAAATGGTTCTTGATATAGTTCCACAATGAAAGTGCACTTAAAATTGCAACTGTGAGTACAGTGTTCTTCTGTAAATTAAAGTCCAGAGTCTCGAGCTGGATATTGAGGGAGCACTTGTGAAAAATCTCTTTTAAGTGATTTGCCTGCCTAGCACTGAAATTACATAGCAGACAGGAGGCTTCAGCTCCTCAGTCCTCTATTGCCTCAGACAAGACCGTCTTTCACTCCTCTACAGCTTTCTACTTCCAATGTTATGCAAACTCTGGAGCAGATTAGTGAATCAGGTAAACCCTGGGACAACAGTCCACCTGCTGTGTTAGTAATTCTGATACATCCCTAGGACAATTCCACTGGGAATGCACTGAAAGAAGGATGAGAAAGAAAAATCATGATTGCATGATTTTAATCACAATAATATATTGTCATAATGAAATACATGTTCTAAGAGGAAGTGCATACAGTTGAACAAACAGCTATTTTTCAAGCATCTCCTCACTTTTGATGGATTTATCCTGTAAACTTAAAAGGGCTTCTTCCATGTTGCATTTATTTTAAATAAGAATGTCCAAAAGAGGAGCTATTCTAGACCAGTTATTGAAAAATAACTTACTCTGAACCAGCTATTTTACCCAATTTGCCCACATGGACTACAGGTAAATTTTATATATTTGCAATGGAAAACCTCTTCTTTGTCTTCCTCCTACAAGCATGAGAAAATTTACTACTGACAGAGCAATAGCAGTATATTTATATTGCTGTATCTGTATCTATATGCAGATATTTTCATTCCAGAACAAAAAGTATTCCCACTGGGAGTAATATCAGTATAATTTTACCACTATAGCTCTACTAGTAATTTCCTCATGTAAACAATCTCTGAAATAATCTAACCAAGATTTTTTCACATCTTTCCTTGCATGACAGTTTCTCCAAGCCCTTCATAAGCTTGCATCAGTCACATATTTTACATTACCAATATGGCATAAACTGCAGTGTTTGTTTACTTAGAATATGTACATGGAGTATCATAGAACAAGATTATCCAAATCACTTGGATTTTTGTTGATGTGCAAAACTGTTAGTGCTTCTTAGTATATTGTCAGCCTTGGTTTTTGCTATGTAAACACCAAGTTAATGCTGATAAGGTAACAGCAAAGGCTGTGAACTGTGCAATCTGAAAGAAAGTGCTGTTCAGGTGAGTTGTTATAATCCTAACACTGGAACCCAGTTATTTCACTGCAGCATGCTTCTCCCTTCTCCCCAATATGTTCCAGTTCATTCTTGTTTAAATGTAAGCTTTTTCTGGCAAGAAAAGTCTCTCACTCTGGACTTGTGTAGCATTAGGGTTTGTAAAAGGGTTTGCTACATCAACCAAGCAAACAAAGAGGCAGCTTAATGGAAAGTAGGAATACCTGTTTGCCCATCAAATTATGAGAACTGTAATCCATTATATTGACTGATTCAAAAACTACCAAAGAACATAAACTACATTTCAGTTGTAACAATTGCCCCCATGAGTCAATTAATGCCTGCTACAATTTTTATGACCATTTTCAGCATTGATTACATTTCTCAAGGTACATTTACCTTAAGCCCCATCCATGATAGCACTTAATAATTCTCACTGGTGAGAATCAGCTATTTAGCAATATACACTCTACTTATTTAAAAAAACAAAATGAAGGAAAGCAGATTGGAAAACTCAGCAGCAAGGAGAACAAACAGAAGGGAGAAATAAGGAGAGCCAGGGAGCAATACTTACTGCTGACTAACTGGCCAACACTCAAAGCTGAAGAGGAGGAGGATGAGGAGGAAGAAGAGGAAGCCTGACGCACTGGGCTTTGAGACATAGATGCTTGACTGTGAGCCAAATGCAGGAGATTGGATTGTGAGGCTGCTTGTCCCACTTGCGTCTGGGAGGGCTGATGGAGCTATATGTTAAAATGTAAAAATATGTATTCAGAAAGTGAAGCAGTAACAGGAAACTTGCAATGCACCATCTCACCTATCTACTTCTGGGGAACAAATTACAGGAGCATTAAACACCATGGGTTTTGTTCAGGTGACAGTGATAGAGCAGGAACAATCTGAGCTGTTTCACATATTGTCTTTCTAGTTTTACTCAGTTTATCTGAATACTTAATCCAACTACAGGGTAAATACTATTTTTTTTTTTTAATGGTTGATATGAAACCTATGACATTTACAACAGGATATTGATTTAATATTGATTTATTGATTTAATAAATCATATATATATATCCTTATAATCATATATATATATCCTTACCTGTTTTCTGGCTTATGAAACCAGACTTTTATTCCCTATATGGATTCTCATAGAAATCATGATTGTTTCACAGAGGTCCTTTCATACTGCAGGACCAGGACCAAGAAGAGTAGGAATGGGGAAGAGGACATAAATCGAGCCAAAATCCCCTTCCTACAGGAATCAGTGGTTTGTTTTATGACACCAGACCTGGCAAACAAACCAAAATCATGGAAATGGATAAGTTGCCTTTGACTAAAACACATACCAAAACTTCTGAGCCCCATTCACATCAAGACTGTACCCAGTAAGACATACCTAAAAAGTCTAGTGAGTATGGTAGATGCAAATGATACATGAATTGACTCTGTAAAATTTTTTCAACAAATATTACAAGAGTGTAGTCTTTGCTTGTTTACTAGGAGAATGGAGAGAACCAAAATCCATTCTGCCAAAAATATGCTTTCATGTGTGGTTGAAATCTAGCAACATTCTCTGGTACTGATTTTCACAAAAAATTCTCAGAAAATTCAAAGTCTCTCTACAGAATGGAGGCACACAATGGACTTTACAGTTTTGAATTGGATTCTAGTAGTCCAGTGCAGTCTTTTCAGAGCATAAGAATACAGTAATAGAGGTCTGACACACTCTGGTGACTGCTGCTTATTATACCTTTATTTTATGTTGATTCTTGATATTGATCAAAAAGATTGAAAAATATTCTAAAAAGGCTTCACTTTACTGTAGCTGTTGTCTGCGTTTTCTACAAGGGAAAAGATAAAGGCCTGTTGGCCTTGCTTAAAGTCAATAATTAAAATCTATTTCTTGAATGCTAAGAAGTAGGAGGTTTTATCTTTTGATATCTAACTGAAAAAATTACAGTAGTTTCACGAATATAAGCCGCACCATTTTAACTAAAATTTTGCTCCCACACTGGAAATGCGGCTTACATTCAGGGGC
>PYHW01009642.1:153488-188340 GCA_013186435.1 Turdus rufiventris
GCTGCCGCCATGGGAGCAGGGGTGGCTCCATTCCTGTCCCCCGCCACTGCCTCCATGGGAGCAGGGGTGGCTCTGTCCCTGACCCCGCTGCTGCCTCCATGGGAGCAGGGGTGGCTCCGTCCCTGACCCCGCTGCTGCCACAGGAGCAGGGGGTGGCTCCGTCCCCGCCGCCATGGGAACGGGGGTGCTCTGTCCCTGCCCACTGCCGTGGGAGTGCAGGGGGGGCTCCGTCCTGGCCCCGTCGGCAGCCCTGAGTGGGGCGAGCCTGCACAGTCTTAGCCGAGCCAGTAAACCCCCTGCCATGCCGTGATTCTGTTACTATTTGGCAACTTTGTTGCACGCGGGTCCTCGCTATGAACGACAGAGCGGCTTATATTCGGGTGCGGCTTATTTAAGGACAAAAAACGAAATGTTTGCCAATACCCAGAGATGCGGCTTATAGTCCGTGCGGCTTATATTCGTGAAAGTACTGTACTTTAGAAAAGGAGCTACATTCATTAGTAACACTCAAATTATATGCATTATCTTCCCAGCACACATCGAAATGTCTGATGCTAAGTAGACAACAAATTGTATAAAACTGTTGATAAAGGTATCTGTTCACATTCAAGAGGACACTCTCTGTAGAATGCATATGAACTATTTTAATGACATTATTCCTGTTAGAGTCTGGTAAGAATGGAAAAAAATTCTACTTCTTTTTCTACCTCCTACATTGAATAATATAATAGAAAATAAAGGAAGAAGATTTGATTTATCCTTTAACAATAATGATAATTATTTTTCTGGCCAGTTTTAATGTATTCTGACTTCTGTGTGGATTAATAAAAAAACTCATTTTTTATATCTAGGATTTTTAAAATCAAGTACATTTAAAAAAATATAACTAGCATTTTATCAAGGGGATAACAGTTGAGAAGCTGATTAAAAGGCTTCCAGTTTTTAGACTCTTGCAAGGAATGAGAATCTTAAAAAAAATTCTCTAACAGCTGTATTTTATCTACAAAGAATTCCCAACCTGGAATGCCTTCTTTTAGAGTATCTTCTCTTAGGGTAACATCCCACTGTAAGGGCTGATCTCTTCTGAACACTGCAGAAGTGGACTGCCTGCTCATGCATTATATCCACATCACATCCACACTACAGCTTTTAGAAACAGGCAGGTATTTGGCATCTCAGTCTGTTGTCTGAGGGAATTTCTGGCAAAACTAAAGATTTCAGCCCAGGCAAGGGAAGATAAATACTGTATTTAGATGAGTTAGATGGTTTCACACTATGTGGAACAGTCTAAGAGACGTTAGTGCTCATCTGTGAAGATGGAGGAAAAAATGCAGCAGCTATCTTTAAAGAGAAAGATCTGCAAAATTATAGTCCAGTCAACTGAAGTTCAACCATGGAAAAGTACTGAAGAAAATAATCAAACAATTTGTAAGCACCCACAAGAAAACAAGGTAGTGGCAGACAACGTGGATTGTTAGAAACAAATTGTGTCAAACCAATCTGATCTCCCTCTAAGACAGGGTAATTGGCCTTGGGGACAGGGAAAAAGCAGTAGGTGGTTTGACTTTACAAGTGTCTTGACATTCCCTCATTTGACAATCTTTATAACCTAAGGAAGCATAGTTTAGGTGAAATTGCTGCAGAAGGAATGCCAAAGTATTTGGAAAGCAAAATTGAGGATGAGGTATCTGTGAAAACAGAAGTGTGTATGCATGGTGCCTCACAGAAGTCTGTCCTTACTCTGCACTACTCAATATTTTCTTAACCACCTGCATGACAGAGCAGAGAATATCTTTACTAGATTTACATGCTGATGACATGATGGGAAGAAATTTTGACAGGCTGGATTACAGGAATCAAAATGTTTCTGCTTTGAACGTGCTGGCTGCAAACCTGTGGTGTTGCAAAAGTGAAGTAAAGGAAGTTCCCATACCAAGCCATGTGAGTGGGAGTGATGTCTGCAGTGCACGTGAAGTGCATTTTCTTTTCTACTGAGCCCTGGAAAGACCTTTGCAGAAGGGCATGCCATGTCCACAGCTAGGTGCTATATTTCATTAAAATCTGGACCAACTAGAGTTAAATAATTAGAATGGCTGAAGGCCTGGGAGTGAACTGAGGCTTATGAAGACACTGTAATGTACTGGTCATGTTTACTCTAAAGGAGGGAAGACCAAGCAGGTTGTGATACTTGCTTTGAATGCAGGTATAGCTAATGGAAAGAGGAGATAATTATTCTGTCTTACATTTTATAATGGAGAGAATGAGGCCTAGTTATCTGGAGGGCTCAAATTAGATGTTGGGAAAAGCTATCTAACATGGCAGTGGAACACTGGCATTGATTACTAGTGGAATCTGTGGGTTTCTATGACATTGGTTAGGGCCAAATTAGCTAAAAATTGGAATAGCTACTCTACCTGAGAATAACAGGCATTTTCCATCAGTATTACTCAGGGAGATAGCAAATGCAACATTTTCCAGCTATGTTACAACATACAGTTACTGGACAGTTCAACTGCTGAGCACATGCACAATAAAACTGAGACCTCCAGGAAGCTCTAGAATGAGAGGGATCTCTGCATTTTTGAGCTCTATATGCAAGGCATGCATACAGTCAGATTCGCTATGTACCACATGCACAATATGAAGGCTGGAATACCCAGAAGCTTGGCAATTTTCTTGCTGAAGGTTCAGAAATATTTAAACAAATATAAGAAATTCTCAAAATTTAGGTGGGCATAAAGGAATATGGCTACCAAAGTTTGGATTCAGAGTAACCTTAGGTGTAACAGCAATATATAAGGGATATTTACAGGTTTGTTTCTAACTCACTGCTTGTGAGGGAGAAGTGAGCAATGGAGTTAAGAGGCTGAAGAGTCACCTTAAGACCTGACCAAAGACTGAGGGAGGATTCCATCTTTAACTCCCTACATAATTTCCAGCACACTCTCTGCTTTCCAGACATGATGGTTAAGCTATAAATGTCCTGCTTAAAAAACAATGATAGTTATCTATGGCATGAAATTGCATTAAAATACTCTCTCTTTTCATCCACTGTAATTTCCACTACAGAAATAGCCTTAAGGAGAGGCAATGATTAGATTATGAATTAGATTCTAGATGACAGAATCAATTTGAACTTGCAATAGCTGACCTTTCCCAATTTTGGACATGTATATATGATATGAATTATATTTATGACTGTTGTGCATTTTCCATCCAAAGACAGAAGGAGGCACCGAAATCACAGAAACAGTCACTGTAAGTGCCATTCTTTGTAGGTGGATATAGTAGACATGCCAGAATGATGACTGTATGCAACAGTGATCAGTATTTGGCAGGAATTTGTGTATGCACACTACAGCTAGAGGGATGAAGTGAACATGAGAAGTGAAAAGTGCATCATAACACTTTATAAGAATAAACTGAAAACTGCAAAGGGCCTTATTTGAATTTCTTTTACATGAGCTTTACATGTTGCTGTCAGCAGTGACTGACAATTTGCAGAAGTAAAGAATTAATTGACTGACAAATGCAGAGGTAAAGAATTAATTAGGTCTGTAAGACTGAATTTTGTTCTTAAATTATGTATGTAGGGTATTCCTATGCCTGGGATGGTTGACTGGAGTTCTGTGTTAAAGGCCTTATGAGATCAGGGATGTTGCTCTCTGTGTCCAGAAAGCTGCATGTAAGTGATAGGGTAACAAGGTATCTAGCATGAAACAAGGAAAGCAAGAGAAACTAAGTGGAAATCAAGAAAACTTTTGACAGAATATTTCCCTGTATCATAACAGAGTTGCTACTTGGTTTTACAGAGAGTCTGGACAAACAGCAAAATATGGACTTAATGGAAAGGAGAAGAAAATAATGGGCTTAAACTGCAGTAAGGGAAGCAAGGGTCAGGCATCAGGAAGACCTTTTGAATGCTAAGGAGAGGGGCCTAGGTTGCCTAGGGATGTCAGGGAACCTACATCACTGAAGACTTTTAAGAACAAGCTACACAAACATCTGTCAAGAATGATATAGGGACAGCTGATCCTGCCTAGGGGGAGGAGGCAGACTACATGACCTCTTCAGGTCCTTTCCAGTCCTACTTTTCTATGATTCAGTGAAAAGGAAATCCTAGAGGTGAGGAAACACAAAAAATTAGAGAAGACAGAGTGAAAAATAAAAGTATAACAAAAAGGGCAGAAGAAATGAAACTAAGTGCAGTGGTACAAAGACAAGACATACATTGTAAGCAATCCCTGTTATGTTATAAATAATGATTTTCAATCTTTTTCTGATATCAGCTAGTTCATCCTGGAAAATATGGACATTAGCTCTTGTGATGACTAAAGTCCATGGAAGGTCTGAGAAATAAATATCTTGGTATAAAAAGTCATTCCCAACCACTTAAAAATTCCATGATAATACCTTACAGTAGTAGTAGTTTAAGTTTTTCATGGTTCTATTTTTCTGGCAATTGGAGTCCTCTTCTCTGTATGAATTTCCTAAAATATTTCCTAAAATACATTTGATTTTGAGAAAGAGTAATGGCATGCTGAGGGCACTGCATGATTCAAGAGCACCATGGCAGATGAAGGTGTTTTCAAATCTATTCGTACTGCATGGGCAGGCATGGGCTTCAAAGATGTTTCCTTAAATCTTCTAGCAAATGGGAAGAACAAGTTAATACACATATGCCCATCCTTCATGCCAAATCCCTTTGTGCTAGAGTATTTCACAAATTCTGTACCCCATCACACTAATTTAGGTTATTCAAATAAATTCAAGTAACCACAGATATGAATCTGAATATGAAAGGTATATGATACTTAATAAGCTTCTTCTCTCCCAGTATAGTACAATATAGTTTACTGCATATAGTATAAAGGTGTCTGTACACACTGCTTAGACTGACAGAATAGCTGCATTTGGAAACTAATGTAGAAAAGTCCTTAGGTTCACACTGGCTGTGTACATACTCTGCCCAAAATGAAGACTGTGCTGTGGACATTACTGGGGGCAGGCCTTTGACATCTTCTGCTGAAGCTCTTCCAAAGCCTTTCTATTGAATCACTATTACTTTCAAAGCACACTGTAATTGAAGGTCTTTCAGCTTGCTAAAGGAAGTTGAGAATATAGCTGGACTTCTGCAGAAGATTTAATTTTATATGCAAGTCAGATGCATAAGTAATTTTTTTACCCCTATCAGGAAGGATATAATGAAAATATAGCAACAATATTATTGACAATG
This sequence comes from Turdus rufiventris, assembly GCA_013186435.1. Lineage (NCBI taxonomy): Eukaryota > Metazoa > Chordata > Aves > Passeriformes > Turdidae > Turdus > Turdus rufiventris. The sequence continues at coordinate 158,725 of PYHW01009642.1, forward strand.
CATTAATCACTATTTTAAAATTATTTATCACTTAATAATATTAATTAATAATGTAAACATTACAATAGTATTATAGTAATAGTTTTAAATGTGTAAGTACTTAATTCAAAGGTAACACTCAGATGCATAGAGTGAACAGCATTTTATGCTTTGTGTGCCTTGGTTGCTTAGAATGACAGGAAATGTAGTGACATCTTCCTATACCCAATGGTTTGGTGAAGTTATATTGACAGTTTTTGAGATATCCTATTCCTACAAGTGCTGATGCCACAAAGAAAACTGGTCAGGAAAAAATGGAAATTACAAGTCAAGTGTCATGCTGTGGCATGGAAAGTCTGATGTAGTCCCTTGTAGCAGTAAATAGTCTAGTAATCTTGACTTTCAAAATTCTAGTAATTTATCCATAGATGAAATAGAATTATGCAATGATGATGGTAAAAGAGCAGAGAAAGAAGCAAGAAAAATTGTCACCCTCATCACTGAAAGTCATATAAAAAGCAAAAGAAAAATAAAGTCAGGTTGAGACAACACAGTTTAGTGACTATATTGAAACAGGGTAAGAAGAGTGCATTTCTCATAAAACAAGACAGCATCAAAGCTATAGGAGCATTGCAGAGAGTAAATGATTGAGAGCTAGTTAGATTTTAATGGGATAGAATAACAAGGGATTGCATGGAGTTGTGATAACAAGATGGTAGGGTGTTTGTGGCAGGTTGAAACTGCAGAAAGAGAACATCTAACTTGAAATTTGGCAAGCAGATGTACAAGAATCGCCCCAGACCCATCTGAGATGCATCTATGTCTTTTCAACAGTTAATCTGGAGCATGATAGCCAATGACAACAGAGACAGGGAACTGAAAATGTAGGAGAATGCTTCCTAGTAGCTCGTTTTACTGTGTTAGAATTGGCAGGAGCCCAAAGCTGGTCATGCTCTAAGACATTATGAAGTATGAAAAATTCTGTCAGGCATTTAAGACAAAACAAGACTGAGGACAACTGGGACTATGGTCCTGATTTAATGAATCTAGTATGGAGAAAGAAAGAGCCAGGCAAAAGTGAGATGGGAACCTGCTTTATGAGGTACACCAGAGAACAATAGAATGTCCAGAAGTTGCCTCTGTATGAGCAAGAAAATAGTTATGTAAACACCAATTATTAGAAAAGCTGTTTAGGAAATTCCTAAACAAGAATGTGTTTGAACCACAGTGATCATTGGCAGCTGGATTGTTCTGAGTCAATTTTGCTTACGTAAGAATTAATTGAAAACCCTAAAATAGTTGCCCCAGCCCTCTCTTGTGTCGATGGAAACAATGGATATGTTAAGGTATCTAAGAGATTCAACCTATCAAAAATTTTTTTCTGTTTTGACAGCTTGAGTTTTCCACTGCATGTACCTGCTTGTCTATGTCTATACAGGAAATCCAGTTAACTAGCTTACACCAGATACATAACTCCTCTACGACTAAGTTAAGATGAATACTTTCCTAAATTTTATAAGACTGAACTTCATGGTTCAAGTTCAGCTGTGCTGATGTTAAGGCTATGTTGTTAGTGACATGAACAAACACCTTGAAACAAATTTTTCAAATCTGATAATAAATGACAGTGCAAACAAGTTTTTACAACAAATTCATCTGTTCTCAGAAGCAATGTGTCTTTAGCCATTCAACATACATTTTGACAAAATTCCTCTTGAGAGGCATGAAGGAAGTGCAGAAGTTAAAGTTATGAGGTAGTTTTCTATTATGGGACACAAAGAGCTTATAAAGCAAGAAACATAAAATTAGAGAATAATTTTTTTTTAATTATTTTAGCAAGGAAATATGGTGAATAATAGTAAAGTGCAATCTGGAGGAAGAACACATTAATTTCTTCAGGTAGTACAGAATACCATGAAAAATTTGCAAATCCTGTTTAGAACATGCCAGGGGAGCATTTTGACAGGTACTGGATCAGTGCAAAGTGATTCACATCAAAAGAAACCATTTTAGTGACACATATGATAATAATCAGGGAAGCAAAGATATATAATGGTGGATACATCTGCTTATTAAGTAAAACTGTTCCATGAACAGAGATAGAAAAAAGCAGAATGTTAGGCTGTATTGAGATAGCGAAAGGAAATAATGCTGAAAATAATATCATGGTATGTAAAACAGGGATACATCCTTCCTGTGACCATGGCATTCAGTTCTGATCAAAAAATCTTGAAGAGATTAGTGTGGAAATGGCTGGGAGATGAACAGCAAAAATTATTAAAGGCAAAGAAAAACTTGTTTATGAATAGAGATAAAAAGGATACAGAATAAAACAGGAGTGCAAAGAGTTGCTTGCTTTAGAAAGCTGTTGCAATTTCTAGGAGAGTTTTTGGTGTGCGCACAGAGGCTCCTTAGATTAGCAAAACCTTGGAAAATAGTACAATACCTGAAGTTTTACCTACTTGGTGTAATTTGAAGAGGAGCAATCTCTACTGCAGGTAGATTAAAGAATATAAATCAAAACCATCTATTTATACTTAAATACGGAAGAACAGGACTACATCAGACTTGCTTGTGTACATTTACAGTGCAGAAAAAGAAACACTGCTTTACACTGCATGTAAGTATTCTATGAACTCATTTCCATCAGGAGACATTGAGGTTTTAGTCTGTCAAGTCTGAAAAAGTTGTATGAATAAATAAGGCATATAGTTTACTTAAGTAAAGCTGACTAACAACAATATCTGAGGCATTTAAGTCTTTAGTCATCAGGGGAAGAGTAAGCACTAGCATGCATTACTTAGCAGCTGGAACAGTTTACAAAGGTTCAATTATTGCGACTCAGCTAAGAAGCAGCAGCTCAGTATCACTACTCTTTTTCTCCTGCAGTACTTAGTTTCCAAGGAAGTGACAAGTTGAAAGTTAAACTAGGATTATCTGTAACTGGAACATTTCTACTACATTATTTATTTACTGCATTTACTTCTTCAAGATATGCTAGAACTTTCCCCAAACTTGTGCTGTAATCTTTTCTCCTGCTGAAGCTTCTTTCATCAAGTTAGAAGACACCAAATGCTGTGTGACACCATTTTCAAAAACATTTTGAATTCCTGCCAAGCCCCCTGATTTGAAGCACTCACTCCGTTCTTTTGAAAATGATATTTTAAACCTTATGACTTAATATGCTGTCATTAGCCAAATGCTACAGTTAGTCTAAGTCTCTACCCAGGCAATAAAATAAATCCAGGATCTCCTTAAACTTCGAGCAAATCTATTCACTTTCCAAATGATAAAACAGTTTGTATAGTACTAGCTCAATTGTTTTTCACTGCCCAGCAGCATTATTCCTACGAGGAATCTAGCTCTCACACATCTTTTGTGCTCCCACTAAACTAATGGAAAAATTTGGTCTGACTCCTTTCAGTAAAACCGGAAGAACCAGTAGAGGGAGCACAAATACATAGAAATAGTTTTCTGTGGTTCCTATAAACACGATAACCTGTACTATTTTTTCATATAGTATTTGCACTACAATTTTTCGCTCCTTGATCAAAAATACTGTCTTGCTTAAACTTCAAGAAAGGCTGATTCAAGGTAAAGAAGTTGTGTTGTTTGGTGGCCCTTCTTGCAACCCCTGGGACTCCACGTAAGAAAGAGGCAAAGGCTGAACGCTGTGAAAATAGTATTGGCAAAATAGTATTTCCTACCTCCACAGCCCTGCTGGGCAGAGCAGCTTACTGGGGAGCATCTTTGGCTCTTGGACACAACCAATTCTCTGCACACTGATATTTCTGCCAGCTCATCCATGCACATGAGCACACAGATTGGGTGAACAAGTAGAGTACAGCATGTTGTGGCTAAACAGCACTTCTACCTTGCAGTCCTGCTCATTCTGCAAGTGCAGCTTTCAGAGTTTGTCCCTTTATGTGAGCCCAGTGCCACGAGCTCTGCAGAAAATATGATACCTCTGTGGCCTCTCTGCCCACTGACACCACTGGCAGACATTGCCTGCAAGAGGTTGCTTTGATGCAGGACTCAGAAGGTGAGCTGCTCTGCATGTGAGAATGTCTCAGGCAATAATACAGGTCCTTTATCCTCCTATTTATGTCTAAATTTCTCAGGATTACCATGATTTTTGAGTGCTTCCCCATAATGGAGGAAAAGATCTAATCCCTTCAGGGGGTGGCTCAAAACAAACACCCCATCCCACACACCCCCAGGAAATCAAATGTGAACTGCTGCGTTTCATATTTCATTGTCAGACTTTCCTGTGGTGGAGAACATGGAGCCTCAGACCCATTCAGCTTTGTTTGAAACTGTGTGTGTGCAACCATTGCAAAAGCATTTGCCGGTAGTGTAAGCACACTCCCATTTAAGAAAATAGACTTAGATAAATGACAAGTGCTTGGAAAGTGTCCATGACAGATACTACAGGGGATGGGATGGGAAAAAAGCAGGTAAATAATGGGATGTGAAATGTTTTCAGAACAAACAAAAAAAGCGATGTTAGAGATCACTAGTAGAGACTGGCTCTCTACTTACAAATTTGAAAAAAAAAAAAATCATCAGTTTGGAGTTCAGGTGGCCTGGGATATTCAGCAGCATAAAAGAAGCTGCTCCCTGTGCCTGGAGGTGTCAGCAGGAATGGCGAACAAGCACCACCAGCAGGAGGAATGCTAAATTGAATATTTAAGTGAAGGACATTTTTGTAAGTACCTCTTTGGTAATCATATGTGATATATTTTCTGTCCTCAATTTTCCCTCTTTCGGAGAAAAAAGGTGAGACTACATTTCCTTGCTCTACAGATGCAGGCAAAAGAATTGATTTGACTGTAGAGTGATATAAGAAGAGCTACAGAAGTGCTTTTGGACCTCAGTGTGGTCACCGGATCCATCCTTAAGTCTGTCACCGTCACCTACCAGCAACCTTACACTGAGTAATGATTTCCACAGAATACTTTCTGTCTATGCAATTATACATAATCACACCAGATTTTCCAGTGAGGATAGATTTTCCAGGAAAAGTCCAGGATAGATTTCCTTTCTAGGAAGCAAGATTTTATAGTTTTCCTTATTTTCCCTGCATGTTCTAAATAATTTCAAGTCCCGGTCTACTTGGTGATCACCAAGGAACTGAACTTTATAGGACAGGTGGGTCTCCTCTGGCTCATATTCCTATTGCATTTTCACTGCAGAAAACATCTTAGTTCATCCTATACTGACCTTGAAGAGAAAAGAATAAATGGATAATCCTTGAATGCATACATAAACTATATAATATGACATTATTAATTACTACATATATAGTATGCAGTAATACACTATGCAGCACAGCATTAATTTTTTTTATTAAAAATGGTAAAGCACTGAGGGTTTTTAGAGGTGCCATGAGAGTGTCGGTGAGGAGCAGGAAGTTTCTTTCAGTGCATGTGTTTTGATAATCATTCAGGCTACAGACAAGTTACCTGCTGGCCTGGTTTGAGCGGCGATAGTGTTATTCCCTGGGTATTGATCACTGGGAGTATCTGGTTGCCGATGACAGTGGCGATGATCTGGCCCTGGGCATTGGTCAATAACTGTGGAGTTATCGGCTGCACCTGAAGTCCCTGAGCTCCACCTGCCGCCTGGCTGGACGGGACTGGATTAGGCATCAGTGGGATTGTTCCAATAATCTGGAAGAAACAAGACAGGGAGAATGCACGCATGCCACATATACTTGCCACACGTAATTCCTTATGTTCTGCATGTTGAATCAAACTTATGTGATAAAAGCACAGAGAGACTGGAAAAACAGGCTGAGAGTGGGAAACAGTCATTCCCTTACTGGGGTGATGAGGACTTTTCAATTCATTTGTCACGTCACATATCACCTGTACATTTTACCACTGTCCACTGTCATCTGCAGCAAATCTACCGTGGTTTAAGAGTGCATGAAGCAAATGCTGGGCCACATTCTGAGCCTGGGATCGTGGTTTGTTTCCATTATTCATTTTAACCCAGAGTGAAATAGATAAAAGTATCAGTCTTTTTGTCTTGCTTTCTACATCATCCACATATTGTTACTAAAGAGGCTTATGTAATTTTTCTTGATTTTCTGATACCTGGTACTCTAGATGACCACCTATTACTCCCATGTGATCTCAGGAAGTTACAAAGAGATACTGGTACCTTTCAGGGCATGCCTTATTAAGATACGTTCATAAAAATGTAGCTGGTTTTGGATGACAGCTATGAAGTGCAACACAACAGGAGGGCTGATGTTAGATAAAATATATTAGCTAACATTTCTGGGGCAAGTAGTTGCAGAAAGAGACACTTGTGACATCTCAGACTTGAGAATACAGTGATTTCCTAAAATGTGAATGTGCTGGTAAAACTAATATTAGGATGAGTTGTCAAACAGATGTTGTAAGAAAGCTTGTCAGTCAATAAGCTGCTAGGTTGGAAAAAGTTATGCTGTTGCAAAATTCTTTTTACAAGTATTAGAGAATCTGAAATAAACTTCTGATGAAACTTAGGCCTAAATCCAAACTTATTATTTTTCTTTTTTTCAAACAGCAACATATGAAGCTGAACTCATAGGATTGCTGCAACAGAAAAAATAAAAATAAAAAAAGAATGGCACATCTCTATTTCCTTCACCTTCTCCTGTCTCTTTATCATAGCCTCCCTGAAAATATCTACCCCATTATAAGACTTCCAGTCTGCCCTTTCCAGAAACCTTGCTTCTTCTTCTTCCTCTTTATCCTCAGCATTCTCCACACTGTGTTGTCCATTTTGACTCCCACTAGTATGATCCCAATTGTCCTGTGTACCTGACCACATATTGATCTACTAGCTGCTGAGAAGGAGGGTGGATTACGACTGAGTTTTCCTCCTTTTTCCTCAGTGGAGATAGAAACAGGGTAGTTTTCCACAGTCTGTCTGCTGTGGAAAACCATTCCATTTGGAAGGTTAGTAATCTTTTTAGATCTCTTTGTTTCTGATAAATTTTATAGAAATTAATTAGCTGATTCAAAGCCATTATGTAGATATGGAAAGTTGAATGGATTGAAAGAGAAAGAGAAGTGTACATGGCACTAGACACTGAGCAGCTTCCTCATCAAAATAGGCTGAAGTGCTCCTAATGAAACTCAAAAGCAAGGTTTTTATTCCCAAATATATTTCCCAAAAAACAAATATATTGCCCAAAACATATTACATTCCTATTGATTTCAATGATTAATTTATATGGAACCCATTCAATACAGTGTAAAATTAGCTCTAAAGTAACTGTTTAGTGAAAACATCAGTTAGCTTTTTGGGCAGACCACTAAGTTTCTTTGTGTGAATGCAAAAGTAGAACAACACTGAATCTCTTCCTACGGATATAAAATTAATACAGGTGTTACATGCATGGTGAAGAGTAACAGAGATATGTGCACCTCCGCCTACTGAAATCAACAGAGGTGACATACAACAACCCCAAAAAAATCCATTCTTAAAAGAACTCAATATCCAAGTAATTCAGGCATAGCTGGAGGGGTAGGTGGCCCTTACCACCCTCTCCCATTGTTAGGCTGAGATATGATCCATTGAGTGTCAGGGTCCTAATGAGTGGCTGCTCCTTCAGCAGTCACACCCAGTGATGTGCCTCTAGTAGGCTCAACCTGGAGTACTGTGTGACAACCTAAGCTGACTACTAGAGCAAGAAGAGTGCACCTTGTTGGCTGTGGCAGCTCAGGTAACAAGTGGTAGGTGCTGAAGTCATCACTGATTTACCAAACCTGCCCAGTTAGAAGGCCTTAGCATGGGAAGACCAGAGAACCATAAAGCAAAGCAGGACAGCTCTCCTATGGCAGAACCTGATAAAATGGCATGTCCAGCTACTAAGCTGTATTGTAAGAGCTGCATATATCAAGACTGTTCAAAAGACTGTAAAGATACAATTTAAGTTCTTAATGCATTTCTAATAGGTAGACAAATATATAAAGATTATTGCCCCCATTTTACAGGGCATGAAAGTGAAGCACGGTGAAGCAGATTCAGAGTTAGCCTTCTAAACTGAAATTTCCTAAGAGTTTCTCTTTGCAGATCACAATTATTTTATTTTATTTTATTTTATTTTATTTTATTTTATTTTATTTTATTTTATTTATTTTTATTTATTTTAATTTTATTTTTAGGTGTCCCTAGCTGAATGGCAACTGCTTTCTTGTTTATGTGAGAAGATGGCTGTTCACTGAGGAGAGAGGCATTTATTTACATCATTATCAGGTTTTAAATTGCTTTCTAAACTCAGATTTCAACATGAATAACACTGCAATGCAGTGCAACACATAAATATCTCCCAGTTCCTGTGACCTAACATATTTATGGGTAACAAATATATTCTTTCACATTTAATATAATCTTACCAAACACAAGAAATAATCCTTCTTAATTTTATCTGCAGAGACATATCAAAGGCCTCCCCTTCCTTTGCCATGTCTGTAAAGGACGCAACCTTGGACTGTCATTACTCCAATGTAACTTTAACTATCAAGGTCCTAATCCCAGCAAAGAAAAAATGCTGTGTTGGTCTTATCAGTAATAGAAATGTTTGCATTCACATTTAAAATGCATTTCTTGGACTAGTTGGACATTTCATAGAATGACAATGCTGAAGTGGACAGTTTGTAAGGTCAGAAGCAGAAGGCTATCTATATGTATTAATGTGTGTCACACGCCATACTGTACATGGCGTGCTGTACATGCACACAGACAGAAATGGAGCAGGAGACACACAGATGGGAGAAGTGTTCCAGAAGGGCAAATAAGCAATTGCCCTCAAGGGTGTTACTGTAGGACCCAAGGGTAAATCTTAATGGGAAATAGAAACTTACTGAGGTTTCAGATTTTATTTCCTTTTTTACCAAAGTAAATTCTTGTCTGGTTAAGACAAAGATATCCACTTGTGTCTACTTAAACAACAGGGCTACTCTTTATTGCATGCAGCTTTGAGATGGCTAAAATTGGATTCAGGTTTCCTCTTTCAAGTTCCTCCTTGTCCAAGTATTCTCTCCTAAATATCCTAATTGCTCACTGATTCACACATAAGTACTACAACTGGATCCCTTCCTTAAACCTCGTGTGACTGACGTGATGCTGAGCCAGATCCCTCTTCTTTCTAATTTTGGTATGAAATTTCACCCTGGGCCTTGCTAATCTGTCCTCTTAAATTATTGTAAAAGTTGAAGACAATTTACAGTTTTGATACATTTGAATTTTGTCAAGAAATAAAACAAGGCCATGCCACAGGCTTGAGGCACTGGCGTGCCACAGTACAGACTATTTAATTGCCAGTGATTTCCCTAGTCGGGAGGCATTGCTCCTTTCTAGGAAATGCTGCTACTTCAAATTATATTCAAAGATGGTTCAGGAATAACATGTGACAGGGACTTATCCCACAAGATACTTACAGAGTCACACAGAATGGTTTGAGTGGGAAAGGGCCTCTTAAAAACCATCTAGTTCAATTCCCCAGCCATGGGCAGCGATGTATTTCACTAGACCACATTGCTTAAAGCCCCATCCAACCTGGCCTTGAACACTTCCACAGTGAGACATGCACAATGCTGTGTCTTCTTTGAGACAAAGCAGAACAGGTTTCTTACTCTGTCAATGCTTGGACGCAAATTTGTAAACAATCCTACTTGTCAAAGATGTTCTTGGAGAAAAAAACCCACATCCCTAAAAGTTTTTATGCTACAAAAATAGAATTTTAAAAGTTTGGAGAGGTTTTGTCTGTATTTTATAATTCCTTTTATACATCATATAACTGAAGGGAAGCACTGTTCATAAAGGAGCTGAAAAAACAGTGTCATATGCAAAACAGCAATCACTTTTGAAAGCCCAAGGGTTAATTCAAGGGTTCCCCTTGTCAAGGTTTCTCTCAGGGAGTCAGGAACAGTAATCTGCACGGCACTGTTGATTAAAATAAATTACACCAGTTGTATCTTTCTGAGCTACAGTTTCCTCATATAGGTACAAAATGCAGTGCAGGTGGAAACTGTACTGAGATATCTAATGTAAATTCAGACTTCAACTTTTTCAATAGAGGTAGGGTTTTTGTCGTCCTCTACTAATCACAAAGACTGCAATTCTGACCCTCTTGAAGTGATAGAATCTTTGGTGGAGTCAGATTATCACTTCAAGTATTCAGTACGTTTCTTTCCCTTTTGTTCAGGGATTTATAGATACATTAATTGTATAAATCTGCTTAGAGAGCAGTTTTTACATAAATTAATCTAATATTTTTCTGCTTCCCAATAGTAACCAAATTTTAAAAGTCAGTTGTTTGTTTCTAACTTCAAAAGAAATTTGGCATGATTTTTAACAGCATCTGATCATTTTCTACTGATAAATCTATTAGTGTGATTTTGCACCCAAGGATATAAAGATATCTGAGATCAGATCTTTCAGATCTTACAACCTGAACCTACCATTGCCAAGATGACTTCTGCAATAAAATTGTAAGGCTTGGCTTGCACATGGAATTAATTTGTCAACCTGCACCTTCAGGTATGGGCCGACTGGTCTTTGCCTACATAGTCCTGCAAACTGCAAATTTATCTGCAATGAAAGAATAGCACACCATTAAAGTGAAGATAAAATCCCAAGTAATGGGGCTGACCACGGATGGGAAAAATCCCAAAACCTTAGTATATCAATAACTTCTGTGAATATTACCCCCATAATGCAGGGTAATGTCCTAACACTGATTAGCTGAAGTTTAGTCAGTATTGTACCTTTAAACAGATTTCAGACTTTATAAGTAAAGGTTTCTTCTTCAAAATGAAATAGAAACATATGGTCTCTTAAAAATCCGATCCTTCGAAAAAGTGATTCTTAAAAAAGAATAACATTTTAAAAATCCACTCTTACCCTTCTTTCATATTTGTCTTTGTGGTTTACTTTGTTGTAACACACAGGCTGAAACTGTGGAGAGAAGCTGAATGATTGCTCATAACTTTTAGGGAAAAATGTCTAATTGCAGAACTGCAGATACAAAACCAGATTTTACATAACTCTGTGACAGACTAATAGTTGATTTCCCATAGTGAGTCTTTCCATGTGGCTCCTAATAAACCCACTGTGTCTTGGCATTAGGTGAAGTTACCACGATGATCTAAAATGAAGCACACAACAGTTTTTTTAAATTAAGTTCCTCTCCTTCTCCTCTTGTCAGAAACAGGGATGGTGCCCTGCTTCATTGTCTTCCCAGCATAGCCAAAGGAATATTACAAATTGGAGCCAAATGAATGGTTCAACAGCTGCCTTTGTTTCTGCTTTGAAGGGTAAGTAAAATCAAAGACCAATTGCACTGATTTGTTTCTCCTGTCAGCCAGGGCTGACATAAAGCAAATGGTGACATCTTAAAAATGTCTTTAACTATAGAAAGGAAATAATAAGTATTTTTAGTAGTATCATCAAAATAAACATCTCTTCAATTTGATCAATGCTAAAACTCTTTAAATATTGAAAGTTAATTATTCAGTTTTTAACAACAGAAGAACAATATAAAAAGAAAACAGAAAAACAGGGGGAAAATGAAAAAAGCAACAGAAAAACTGTTCAGCAAGATGAGACAAACCACCATATACATATAGACACATAAGGGTGTTAGTGGATGAGAATCTGGCAACATGTTCTTGCAGCCTTGAAGGCCAACTGCATCCTGAGCTGTACCAGAAGATTCTGGGGGGAAGAGTTTGTCTCCCTTTCTCTGCCCTCATCAAGCCCACATGGAGTGCTGCCTCCAGCTCTGCAGTCATCAGCACAAGGGACCTCTCAGGTCCAGAGGAGGCCAAAAAAAATGATCAGAGGGCTGGGGCATCTCTCCTATGAGGGCAGGCTGGAAGAGTTGGGGCTGTTCAGTCTGGAGAAGAGAATGTTCTGGTGAGAATTTACAGCAGCTTCCCAGTATATAAAGGTGGCCTAAACACTGKGAGGGACTTTTTTATAAGGGCATGTAGGACAAGGAATCCATGATAGGACAAGAGGTAATGGCTTCAAACTAGGGAGGGGAGGTTTAGATAAGATGTTAGGAAAACTTCTTTACGACAAGGGTGGTGAGAACAGGTCGCCCAGGGAAGCTGTGGATGCCCCATCCCAGGAAGTGTTCAAGGCCAGGCTGGATGGGGCTTTGAGAAACCAGGTCTAGTGAGAGCTGTCTCTGCCCACAGAATGAGATGATCTTTAAGGCCTCCTCCAGGCCAAATCATTCTATAATTTGGTACAGTTTTGCAAACTTTATTCAGAAGCTGCTCCTGTTGAGACATCGGTTGCATGGTTACTTTATCAGCAGGAATTATTTAAGGAGACAATCTGTGGAGAAAATGACCAAGGAAAAGATATACTGCTATGAATCTGCACATGAATCTTTAGCCTGTGTGCAGCTGCCCCTTTCTTAATCACATATATGTATATGTATATATATACAGTATCTATACAAATTATAAACACATAGACACAGATATTAAAAAAAATACGTATCACTTATTATCTACCAATATCAATGAACCCACTATACTGCATATATGCAATCTGCTGCCAATCTACATACTGAAAAACTGAAATAATTAACACAAGGAACACAATTTGCAGACTTCTTTTGAAAGTAATATTATTCCTTCTCATTCCTTAGACTAATGACAATGTGCTTCTTGAACCTCATACAGGATGAAACTAAGGCTGCCTGTGTCTTTTAAATTAGAAGTGGTATTAATTAATGTCAAAGCTTGCAAATTTCCTTTGCCGAATTGTATTTCCTAATGACAACCCAAAAAAATGACACAACAAAATGCTACTTTGAGAAAAAGGCATCAAATAGTGACACTGAAAACAGGCACCTATGAAACTGTAGTCCTGGGTTACCATTTTATGTAAGGAATTGTAATTTTCAAGGTTAAGTATTGTTCATATATCATTCAACATATTGGATAGGTTACTGTTTGTAAGCATCATAATGGGACATTGAGTCCAACATTCTACCTGTTTTCACAATTTTTTTTTTTTTTTTTTTTAGAAAATAATGTTTGTATGTTAACATCAAACTATACAGGAATTTTTTTGTCGTCACTGTAGGCATTATGTGGTGAAATTTTTCTTGAGCAAATATGATCACTTTCTGGTAGTAGGAGCATGTGTACTGTCATAAAAAAATAATGTCTTTTTTATCAAACATTCTGAATAACACAATATTTTCTCTAATCTAAATCTGAATATATACAATTATCAAATTAAAGACTAAAAATTACATTAAGTGTCTGCTGAATTATCTCTTTTAAGCAATCTGCTTATTGGATTTAACTTCCTTTTAAAAACAAGAATTAAATCAGACATCAGGACCCCTAGAGGTCATAATTCTCTGACTTGAGCAAAGAAGCTGTTGATTTTAATTAGATTTGCAAGTCCTAAGCATTTCTGAAAATCAGCTAGTGAGATTCTTATGAAAATACTTATTATTTAAAATTATTTGATGGATGTCTAGTACAAAATATTTTAGCAATATTTTTGCTTGTTATGACAAGCAGATCCTTGATATGTTATGACAGGACAGTCAATACAATCATATTTTTTATGAAAAAACAGCCAGAATTTCTAATAATATTTGATGATCACTTAATGAAATCACAACTAACTGTTTTTAGCATTTTACTGTTGGTCTCCCAAGCCACAAATAGCTTTCCTGATTGCTGTGCAGATCCTTGTAGGATGTGTACAAGCAAACAGAGTTCTGTATGTGTGTTTTGGCAAATCCTCTTGATAACCAAAAGTAATAGTATTAATTTTCTCAGGAATTAAATACATAGCAGCTGGGCCAGAAAAGTGAATTTCTAGAATTAATTGCAATGAAAATATTTTCATAAATACTCATTCACCCCTAATTTCTTTCCATGCAGGCTGCAATTTTCATGGTTGCCTACAGAAGTATCATTATTGTTTGGCTTCTCTGAAGAGTTCAATATCAACTAAGTATCAAACATCTCAGAGACAAGAAATCCCTGCTTTGAAATAAAATTTCTCAACCTTTTCAAGCTTTGTATCTGGTATGCAGCTGCTAACCCAAACATCAATTTGTATCCTTAGATTACAAATTGGATTTAAATTCCTTTAGAACAAGGATTGTCTGGACTTCCTGCTATTTCTCTCTCAGACCATAAAGATTGGACTTGTTTCCAGCCACATCAGAATCTAATACACTGGACATACAGCACAAGAAAATGTAGGCATCCCTATACTTTGTAACATGTGCCATGCTGAGTCATTCAAGGATAGCTCAGGAAACAAATTCCCATTTCTCAGCAAGCCTAACTTAACTAGGCCCAGCACAATGTGTGCCAATGTGGTTTGGTTGCTTTCATGCTATGGTGACATTATCAGCTTGTTTGGAACCACCTTTGCTACTTGGCGCTGCATTGCACTGTGCAAGCCCACTACAGAGATGCTATCAAGAGGTGAGGAATGAAGGTGAGAATGAGGCAGGGTTTACTAATTGCTCCATGTTCCTGTGGTTTTTAAGTAAGAGCTGCTATTGAGACATAGCCTTGATATAGCACAGGTGTGAACAAGATAACATCCTCCAATGCCAAATAGTTCTCATTGAAATAGTGTGGGTTTAATTTTTCAAATTGTAATCTTACTCTTTTTTAAAAGGGATGGGGCACACTGCTGGCAATGTTTGTGTCCGGATGAGGTTATTCCTGGTATGGTACTTTTATTTCTTTCCTCTGCTTGTTGCTTTCAACTTGTTTTTGTTTTGCATACACAATTAAGGAAATGGTGCTGACTTTAGCAGGTGGTCACCACTGTCACTTTTTATCTTGGGATGCCATTCCTGAAGAGTTATTCCACTAGAAGTGTTATGGTCTTGCAAATGCATGCCAAATTTGGCTACCTCAAAGACTTTTAGATTGCTTTTTAATTTTCCTTGATGAAATTTTCTGAGGAAACAAAATTAAATTTGGGGAAAATTACTTTGAGAGCTTAATGATGTTTCATTCTGTCCTTGACTTGTCTGTTTAAAATACCAATGGATGCTTTCTTAGGTACTCCATGAGAAACTGGATTGAAATCACTAACCACCAAATAATATTCAGATGTAATCTTTAGGACCAGAGTTCTTTAATTAGATTAGGGGTCAAGGAATTTCTAGGTCATCAATATATTCTCGAATAATCCTCTCACATCTTCAGACTATCAAATTACCTACACTATATAAAATATTTATCAGAGATCATCAGATTTCTCGGTCTGTAATTCTTAAAGGTGAAATTAATTGTGCATGCTTATTCATTCAATCATTTCAGATTTAGCCAAAATTCATTGCAAGAAGGTTAATGTATATTGTAATCAATCAGCAGCAGTGATACTCAGCATTGTTGTTAGACAATCACTTTTCTCCAAATGCTGTTATAAATCTTGAGCTTTCTGCACAGATGCCATGACTGTGGATGGTATGGTAGTTGTCTCTCAATCCATAATTCTAATATAGCACCCATACAAGATGACATTTGTCTAAATACAAAGTCACGTCCTACTTAGGTGAAGTCTCTAGAACTTTAGATCATCTAGACTTTGGCTAAATAAAAATAAGACTGTTGATCTTATTACAGTAATTTCACGACTATAAGGTGCACCCTTTTGACTAAAATCTCGGTCCAAACCCAGAAATGCGCCTTATAGTCCGGTGCACCTTATATGATGGACAAAGTTGCGAAATTTGCAAACCCGGAAGTGCGAGCCGCAATGGGGGGGGCGGTGCTGCGGGAGCACTGAGTCACGATGAGGGAGCGGGAGCGGGCGGCCATGGCCGGCAGAAACTGTGCGAGGAGGGAGGGAGCCAGTGCCGGCCCTGGCTGCCACGCGGGGAGGAGGGAGCCACCACTGCTGGCCTGGTGCTAGCCACGTGGGGAAGGAGGGAGAGAGCTGCCCCTGCTGGCTCCGGACCGGTACTAACTGTGCAGGGACAGAGGGACCCATGCCACTGGCCCGGCGCTAACTGCACAAGGAAAGAGGGAGGGAGCTGCCCCCACTGACTCTGGACCGGCATGAGCCGTGTGAAGAGGGATGGAGGGAGAAGCTGCTGGCAGCCCGGTGCTAACCGCGCAGGGATGGAGGGAGCCACCACCATTGGCCCGGCGCTAACCGCACGGGGAAAGAGGGAGGGAGCTGCCCCCCCCAGCTCTGGACAGTGCTAACTGCGTGGGGAAGAAGGGAGGGAGCTTCCCCCACCAGCTCTGGACCAGTGCTAACCGCGTGGGGACAGAGGGAGCTGCTCCCTGAGGCTCCGGACCAGCCCTAACCGTGTGGGAAAGGAGGGAGGGAGCTACCCCCACCGGCTCCAGACCGGTGTGAGCCACATGTGTAGGGATGAAGGGAGATGCCGCCTGCAGCTCGGCACTAACCGCAAGGGGAAGGAGGGGGCTGCTGCTGCCGGTCCGGCGCGAGCCACGCAGGCAAGGAGGGACCAGGTGGTCACAGAAGCCCCAAGCCGCAGCCGCCCTGAGCTGCACCTCGCCAGCCAGCACCATGGGCAGGCAAGAGTGCTGAGGCTCCTGGCACGGGGAGGGCACTTGGGGCTGCATTTAAAGGCTACGCCAATCTGTGAAAAATGTTTGTATTTTGGCACATGCCAGTAAACCCTGCGATTGCACGATTCCGTTACTAATTCGTTACTTCGTTGCGCGCCGCGCGGCTCCTCGCTGCAAAAAAAAAAGTGTGCCCTACAGTCCAGTGCACCTTATATGATCTACAAAATTGCAATATTTGCCAGCTCCCAGGGGGTGCGCCTTACAGTCCGATGTGCCTTATGGTCGTGAAATTACTGTAATTAAGAATTGTAACTTTTACTGTGACAGTGTGTGAAAGCTCAGGAAAAGCTGAAATAAGTAACTGTGAAGTAGTACACAAATGTACTGCTGAAACACTTTCCAGTTTTGCAGGACATGCATTTCTTCAACAGATGACTTTCTGACTACTGAGAACAAGACACAGTGCTTATCACGGCATAAATATGATGGAACAAACCATCCTGGATTATTGCTCTACTATTGTGAGTATCACTGTGGAAACCAATATTCCAGCCTATAAAGTGGAATTTTGCTGTAATGCACCACAATTTTGTGGGAGTTGAAGACAAGGAGAAAAAATTCATTTCACTGAAAGAAGGTGGAAAGACTTAGATAGATTGCATGTAAATTCTTGAATGGAAAATAGTTATGACTCCAAGTTTCTAAATCTGAATGTCTAGGAATAAAAATCATTCCTGAGATCAAATATAACTTCCTTTTGTCCTGCATTCATCATAGAGTTGATTTGTCTTTTAAGGACCAATGAAAACTTGCCAATGTAATATAAGCCAGGCCTTAGTCCTTTTTATCTTGCAAAATTTGTTCTGGTCCCTTGTTCAGCACACTGCTCTGCCAATCAGTTCACCTTTGAAAAGTTTGTTTAATTCCAGGCCTCCATTCAATCGCCTGTAATATGTTCATATAAATTTATTTACCTCCCCTCCAGTACTCCTGTTAGTCTTTAGTAATTTTTGTAAGGCTATCTAAGAATCACAAAGAAAGGATATCCAAAAAAGAAGGGCATTTTTATGGTGAAGATGAAAATACACTCATCTGGTTTTCTTGAATATTAGCAGTGGGAACATGTGTTTCACTGCTTGAAAGCATAGTTACTACATTATCACATATTAACAAATGCATCATTAATGTATTTCACCTGATCTGACAGAAGGAAGGGAACGAAAGATGCTCTGCTCACATCTTGCAGCTTGGCTTACATTTGTCCACTTTGAGCACCACTCCATAGGAATTATAGTTGTAAATTCTGGAATACAATTATGCAGCATCTTCCATGAATGACTAGTTTTAACATCTTTCTCAGAACAAAACATGCTGATGCAATGTCATTTAACTCAGGAGGGTAGCTGCCTGTGGGTCTGGAGATGAATATCCAGCATTCAGTCATAACTCCTTTTCCACTGGCCATTTGACCCCTTCTCAGGGCTACCAATTAACTTTTGTATATTCAAGATGTTCCTACTGAAAAAAATACTTAAAAATTACAGTTAAATCTAAATAATGATTCTCAAATTTTGGGAAGATATAGCAAGAGACTGTGTTTATGAACCTGTGAGGAGAACATGCAGCTTAATTATCAGTTTAATTCAGGCCTGGTCCATAGGTCTGCTTAAGGAAAAGTTAAATTATTTTCTTATTAAAAGTAGTAGTGGCCCTGAGGTAATTCCATCTTCAGCACCTACATTGCTACTGTGTGGGAGAAATGTGTTCCTGATACAGGCAGGCAAATTGAAATTTGTTTATGTATTTTGATATGAATTCAAGCTACTTTATATTTCCCTTCTACTGCCAGCAGAGCCCATATCCCCGAGGCCTGTTCTGTGGAAGGTAGATCACAGACAATTTTCTATTCTTGCATGTTGTCTCTGTAGCAGTCCTAAAAGGATTTCCTTTTCACCTGTGATCTACAGGGTACCGAAGGTGAGGAGCTCCTGTATTTTTTTGACTGCAGAGAAAGGGAGGGGTTAGACAGAAAATCAGTTGTTTCCAGAATCCCTTCTCCATCAGTGTCGTTGTCATGTGTCTTAAACTTAAATTTTCGGTAATTTTGGGCAGGCCATTGTTTTTTTGGATATATTAGAGTAAGACCTTAGCACAGAGTGATTATGTATTCCATTCATGATTACAGGGATACCATAGACAATAAATAACAACAATCCTATTTGTCATCAAAGAATTAAATTGTTGTATTACATAAAAATCTCACATTTCCTTAGTTAAGACGACTGAAGACTGATGATGCACTCTATCAAGACTTTCAAGTGGGATGCTACTGCTGCATTTTCTGATAATTTTTACTGGATTACAGGCTCCTGTAAGAACAAAGTAGGTGCTACCTTTACTTCATCAGTACTGAAATGCCAAAAGCTGGGGAAAAAAAAAGTAGTTTTGCAGGTAATCACAGATTTTCAAATTTATAAGTCAAGAAATAGTGCTCCTTTCTGAGACAGAACTGAATATATTAACTGCCCTTGAAACAATATGAATATTTTTGGGTCCTGTCCAACCCAGCATATTTTCTGATTCTGTGACAGTTGAGTTGGTGTGTCTACTAGCTTACTCACCCCACACCAAAAAAACCAAACCCGAACAAACAAATCCTATCCCTCCCACAAATGAAACAAAAAAAATCCCAAACCCAAAATTAATTTCACTGATTAAAAAGAAAGATTATCCAGGCTAAATGTGCACAAGATTTGTAAACCAGGCTGCTTCATTCAGAAATGAAAATGTAAAGATGTGTAAACAACAAATAACCTCAAAAAAGGAATTAGCATCTAAAAAAAAAAAAAAAAAAAGAAAAGAAGAAAGTTATCAAATATGCATTTGTTTATCACAGTCAAGTTTTATGATTCAAACCTTATTCATATATGTTTTATGAAGAGAATATCCATTGTGGTGGCAAAATTAAATGTATTTTGAAACTTGTATGTGACATTTATCTATCTGCTCTATCAGAAAAAAGTTGTCATATTCATTCAGACATATATTACTTTTTCAATTTCCTGTCAGTAATGTTTTTTTAATGTTCTTTAGGGGGAGACCACAGCATTTCTCATTCTCACAACAAAGACCATAATGCTTTAGAATTATGTTGATGAGTTTATACCTAAAAATTTGCACCACCTTTTTTTTTTTTTTTTTTTTTTTTTTTAAGAGATGAGCAATTTATTCTTATCCATTATAACCATGGGTTTTGTGCTGTTGGGGTTTTTTGTTTGTTGTTTTCCTTTTTTTTTAAAGATACAGTCAGGCAGAGAGTAGTCAGGTCTTTTTTTTTTCTTCTTTTAAAGAAGTTCATCATACAAAACACAAACTTATGGTGCATAACTTTATGATGATTCAGGTTCTACTGTGAGCTACAAGAGATAACAAAGAAAAAAAATGCACAAGTATTGAAACTCCTTATCACATATCTTCCCTTCCAAGGGGATGATTTTGATAGAAAGTTCATATAAACCCAGGCTTTGAATAAACAGTGCTGTGCAGCAGGCAAGGCCAAAAGGTCATAGTTAGAGAAGAAACAGAAACCAATTAAGAGAGTTAATTGACATAATGCTGTCTTGCAAAACAGTGTCTGGAGAGGTGGAAATTTCTTTCTCTGAGTTGCTATTAAAGTGACACTGTAGAAAAAAACGTATATTGTATCCCAAATCTCATTATAAGTCCTACGAGAGATTTTGCAGCGCAGTGGGTCAAGCCCTGGGTAGAAAGGACACTTGTTTCTTCTGGGGTTTCTTTGGGATGGGGTAATGACCCCATCTACAATATAGAATAAGGAACACTTTTTGATGCTAACAAATCAGGAGAATTCCATGAACATTCAAATTGCATTTCTAAACAAATGCAGAACATTTGAAATCAAATTAAAAGATATGCCTCCACTTCTGAGCATACATAAAATCAAGGAGTAAAAAAAAATATTTGGTAAAACTGGCAATAATTATGATGGTGTAGTTTAGACAACTTTTTAATACAGAAATTCTTACATGATAAGACTCTTTCATGACATTTGTGGCATGTGATGGTTGGAGTTGTGCTGGAAATACATTTATGTTGGTCTGTGATCTGAAGATTTAGTGTATCCCTTTTCTATTCTAACCAAAACAGTAGGGCAAATGGCCAGAGAAATGTAAAAAGCAATCTGCCAAAAGGAGAGACGTCTTCCCCCTTCTACAGATTCAAAAAGCTTTTTTTAAACCAGAAGAACCTCAGAGATGTAAAGTCTTCATTTATGCACTACTGATTTTTTAATAACATCATCCTGCAGATGGAATACTTGATCTTACTTGAAAAAAAAGACACTCAACAGAAAGATCCTCCCCTTCACATTGCAAACTACCACTTAGTTGAAGTATCAGTAAAGTTAAGTACACTTTAAATAATTCAGATAGATACCATTACCTTGGTCTCTATTTATTTGGGAAACACAAAGAAGCAGGCAATCAAAACAGGAACACAATTTTCACACCAAAAAATGAAGAATTCCTCTAGAGTTATTAAAAAAATAAGACAGGTCAGCCAGTACTAAGTTCTGCGTGTCCAACCTCAGCTGCTTCCAGGATCTGAGTTAAAACCACTGTGACAGCAATGGTGAACTTAAGGATAACATTATCAAAATGACTCAAGTATCATTAAAAATAACTACTGTGTGATACTGTAAAAAGGACACCTAGCAACAGAAATCCAGTTGTAGACTGGATTCATTACTCTCTCTATTCAATGTAGAGAGTGAAAAATCCTTGCAAGGTAATTCATTGAAGCTTAAAATTCCTGCCTTAGATTGGTCCTATTTTTTTTTTTTTGAGAGTGTTTATTTGTTGCAATGATGACAGAAAACACTAAACAACTAGCTTAGATTGGATGCAGCCTAAGTTGCCTTTCATGTAGTTAAAATTAGGGAAAAGGAATTCAAATCAAGAGTTTAAAGACACCTAAGACTCTGCTGAGCAGTTAACTCTAAAACTGACCTACAGTCTATAGGCCATTTGGAAAACAAGTTGCCTTTTTACTGACCATCTGAATCTCAGGTGTGCATAAAAGGAGGGTAAAATATGTTTTTAAAAATCCCTAAAATGAAAATAAAATCATAAAGCCTTTTTCCAGAAATGAGACTCAACTTTTTCTTTATTTTTTCTTTCATGATTTACTATTAAAATAAGACAAGGCTTTCAGAAGACCTCACTGGTTGAAAAGATGTTCAACACATGCGCAAAATGAAATCTGTTTGACCATCCTTGTCTATTACAAACATAAACACAGAGATAGAGATGATTCACTTAAATTCCTTCAACTTGACTGGTAATATCTTGACACATTTCACTGGGGAGGGTATAACTTACACAGCTCTTAAAAAGTAAGTTTAAAAAAAAGACACAGCGATGACTGTGGACTGAAGATTTATTAGAAAGATTCCCTAACCATCTCTTGGAAGTAGAATTTCCATTCTGTGCAAACTCAGTGAGAAATTGCTTTCTTGACATGGTACTCATTTATCTCCCCTCACTCTGTGTTCTTTGAGGTCTCCTTTTGTATCATTTTTTGGGTAGTATGAGGCCGATTTAAACATTTTTACATTTGAGCTCTTGCCAGAGACCACAGTGATTTAGTGAATCAGGGATGCATCATTCATGTTTGTTCCCTCTTTTCACTGCATATGATTTTAAGGAGAAATAAAAGGCAAGAGGGAGCCAAGGGTACAACTTGCTGCATTAAGTGCTCCTTAGGAGGAGCCCTTTCCTTTGAAGGATCAGGCTATGAGAATTTGAGCTTGACTTAGTAATATTTAATATATGCATTTTTATTTGTATTCAGAAAAGAAGTCTTTTTTGTAGCATATTCACTTGTGATATTTTGTTTTCAACATACAGGGTGTGATACATTGTTGGTTAAGGACTTCCATGTAAGCAAAGCTCTAAGTGTCCATCATTGTATATACAGAAGCATGAACTTATCTGAACAGAAAAATGCTTCTGTATACTATTAACAATATTTTTAAGTCAGTAGTCCAATATTAAGATTTAAAATAACTAGCCTGAGAAGCTGGCAAAAAAAGTTTGTCAAGATTTTGTTTTGTATTAATTTCCAAGACCCGCCCTTATACTCTTACAAAAACATAGTTTGTGATTGCAATTTCAGAACATGCTCTTAGACTTCACAGATGAGAATCAGGTCTTCCTATGCCTTTCTGTATCTGGCAAATTGAGAATCAGTTAGCTTTGTTCTCTTTGGACTTTTGTGAACAAAAATTTAAATTCAAAATCTTAGCTTTTCTAAAAGTCATTAAATATTTAATCTCAGTCTCTGGGCAGATTTTTCTCTTGGCTGTTGTGGCAAAATTCTCAGATGTGGTAAAGAAGAATGTGGTGCTTTTTGCTAATGTCAATGACATGCTAATCTTATTTATCTAACCTATGTGGGCATTGGTTCTGAAGCTTTCTGCTTTAGCTAAAGGAGTATGTTTCAAAAATGAACATAAACAACAACTGTTTTCAAATTCATGTGTCTGCTTGACATCAGAGATAGGTGACTGCATCCTACAGGTGTCTGTGCCTGAACAATAGGCAGCTGGGACATCTTGGCACATTAGGGAAATGAGACACATTCTCCTGGGTAGAAATAAACCAACCAGGAGAGCAACATATAGATTTAAACATACAGAGTGGTGCACTGTAGTTGCTAATAATAATTTTTAGAGACTGTAAATACGGAGCCCATACCTTAGAATCTGTTCCATCAAAATTAAGAGATCCATAGTGCAGATCCCAGAAGATGTGATTTAAATATCTAAAATTGAAGCTACCTCCCAGCATTTTGGAGGGGTCTGTGGAGATGATGTTCATCTACATGATAGACATCAGGAAACACATAGACCATGCCATCCTGTGGGTGTATGTTGGGAAATATTTTCCCTGCAATCCTACTAACAAACCTCAATTTTAACGAACTTCTAATTACTTCCCTCTGATCTCTTGTGCAGAGCTATCAATAGTACCAGTCTACATAGTACCTGCTAGTAGTGAAAGGGTAATGTTAACATCCAATATCTTTAAACTCTCACTTTACAGTCTTCAAGAGTACTTACATTCTTTGTGGGAAATTGAACCCCTAGAAAACTACAGACCTAGTTTTATTCCTCATATACTAATACGTGGATTAAATTATTAGAATGAAGACAATTATGGCCTGTGTACAGTCATGATTATACACATCTAAAATTACATTTGAGAGGTCTGAGCTACAACAGGGCAGCACATCATCTTCCATGCCAAGATGAGAAGGCTTAGTTTATTTTCATGTCACCAGAATAAAGAATCAAATGACCCCAAAGACAGAAGCATGACTCAAGAAGCAATTAAAATGTTTATAATCTCAGTTTCTTATGGGTACTTGTATCACTTCTAAGGAGATGAGCACAAATTTCCAGGTAAGCATACATTCACCTGAGTATGTGTATACACCCACGCATACATGTGTTCACATAAGTGGGAAGCAATTCAGTTAAAAAGAATGTCAATTCCTCCTCTATTTGAAATGTTTTAGGATTTTGTCAGAATATGGCAACAAGACACAGAGGAAAGAACAGTTTCTATATTGGCCATAGGATGCCTAAAGAAGTATGGTGCCATGTCCGAAATGGCACTAAAGACCTATGTTTAACTAAATGAATCCCAGACACATAGTAAGGCAAAAAACTATTGTCAGAAAAAGAAAATGGCAGAGACAGGGGAAGCAGAAGAGAAACTGGAGAGTTGAATACCTTTGGGTGTCTGAGGATGTGTCACTGATATTGGCACC
This sequence comes from Turdus rufiventris, assembly GCA_013186435.1. Taxonomy (NCBI): domain Eukaryota; kingdom Metazoa; phylum Chordata; class Aves; order Passeriformes; family Turdidae; genus Turdus; species Turdus rufiventris. The sequence goes on from PYHW01009642.1 coordinate 183,114, forward strand.
AGACACCTGTTCATCCATACTCTTGTTTCCACATGGGTTTATGCTTCCACTTATGGAAGAAACCAGAAGAGCAAAACCAGAACAAACAAGAACAAATTAAGGCTAATAATAAGAACTGAGATGGAAAGAAGAAGGAAATTTTAGCATGGCAAGTGGTGCTGACTTCCCCTTCAAGTTAGTACACTGATGACTCTGATACGATGTTTTTTCTTTGAGTCTGTCTATTTGTGCTATCAAATAAGACATAGCTAAATGAACACCCTCAAAGAAGGGAGTGGATTAGGCCTCTGGAGATGATGACTAACAAGTTTAAATTAAACTTCTTTTCAGCTGGGCTGCAGTGACCTATTTATATAATTTCTTTCTTGCTAGTTAGCTAGCTTTTTTTAACATTACAAGGTGTACCTGGCCTCTCTCATCTCTCTCTAAACTGTCTCCCTGATGTCCTGATCACTCTCTGATCTATCTCTCTGTCTGCTGGGTGAATGCTAATATGACATATCCAACCTCTAAAACAAACCATTTATTTTGAAACTTGGCTATGTCAGAGCATTTGATGCGTCAAACATGAAAATGAATGTATATTTGGATATTGGGTACATCATGTCTTGATATTAAATTATCCCCTGAAAAGAGGATTGATTTTTAAACCGACAGGATATATGTATTGCTTCCTTGAATTTCTAACATGAAGCTAGACATGAGGGGAGTCTAGCAAAGGTTCTCTATGAAGCAGAAACAGAGTTGCTCAAGGGCTATGAGTGTTTTCTTTATATTAATAAATCCTTCATTGCGCTTAAGGAAAGAGATTCTGTCATTCTCTTCCATTATTATGTGACAATAATACATTAGTCTTCTATGAGAGATACTTATCCTACAGATAATATTTAATTAATGCGCAAAGAAGGAAGTTTAAGTGAAAAAGGTACTTTAAAAATCATATATATTTAATACTTTGGCATAGATATTTCAAAGTCCTTTTTTTTTTCCTTTTGATATCTGGGCCATTTGCATACATACGCACTGAAGCCTACCACTGTCAGCATCTGAAAAAAAAAAGACAAACTGAGATATACTTTTGGAAAAATAGAACGACTGTCCATGCATGGTTAGGTGATTTTTTCTTTTCTGCTTGAATTTTCCCTGTCACTGTTCACAGACCAACACATAGAAGAAGGCATGATACAATTATTTGCAATAATCTAGATGCAAATCAGAAGATAGAGAATACTTCCTCTTATCCGAAAATTCCAGTTCATTGTGCTGTTTGGAAGTTTGTGGATCTGCATGCAGAAATTATGGGTCTGCATCTGGCTGGTTATTACTGAGTGCTGCATGAACATTTTTCAGTGGTTGGCTTACTACCAAATGAGTCAATCAAGTATTTCTGCAATATTCTCCTCATTATGTGAATACTGCTTGGGGAAGACATATTTCTTAATTTTCAAATTCTTCAGAAGATACCGGCAAAATATCTGGGCTTCTCACCCTTTCAGATTTCAAACAAATACTGATTGTACAGAAAACATGGGAGTACCAAATCTTTCCTCACCAGTATCTCTGAGATATACACGTACAAATATGTATGACAACGGCCTTCATTTATGCATGAAAACATGTAACTTTTAAGAAATTCCAAACCTCACCAAAACAGCAGAAGTGCTCTATCAGTGAATCAAGGACCAAAAATATTTAGCATTTTGCATTAAATTGCAGTTTCTTTTCCCCTTCGCCCAAACAAGCACTTTTGGTTTAGTTTATTCTGATAATCAATTGTGTAGATTGCAAAATTCTGATACAAAGATAAAGCATATGCTATATATAGGATAAATTAGATAAAATCTAAATAAGACTAAGCACCATGTTAAACAAAGATTTATGATCTAAGTTTTTTCAGAAATGATGAGGCACATTTATATAACTCAAATTCTCAGATTTTGTCCACTATTGCCTATGCTTTCCTACGGTCTCTCTTCAATCCACTCTGCAGAGCCTTCCCTCATAAGAAGAAGCCCAAAATTAAGAATAGTCTTAGATTCCACTCTGGTGCAAGTCTCATACAAGAGGATTTCTATCATCTCTGTTCAGACAATGATGTGGACTCAAGTTTTTCTCAACTTTGTCAGCTCCTGAAGTGTTGCAATACTCCTGAGCACTTCCACTGTTTGGGAAACATCAGTAACATGGAAAGCTCTTTTCTTGGTACCACCTACACACATCAACTCTGTCCACTGCTTTGCTTATGTCATCTTAAAGAGTTTTCAGCGTACTTAGGAAAACTTCTGTCTTTGCCTTCAAGCTCTTCTGTTGTCTGCTTCCCAGGAATCTAAATGGCTAGCTAACGCTCATGGAGGAAATCTATAATTACCAAATTCAGTCTTCCAGGATAACAAGAGTCAAACTTCTCTGTGCACAGCAAAGTTTGTTCTAAGGGGAAGGCCAAGGACTTGGAATGTATTCCAACAAGAAGTGAGGAACATTCCTGTGTTTATTATCTTCGCCTTCACCACATTCTGCTAGAAAAGATAATAAATTTCTTGTATTAGGCTTGTCTGCCTTTCTCTGATGCAAATATAAGCAATATGCATCTCTAAGAAATTGCTTCATAAAGATTTTAAAACCCAAACTAAAACTTTAAAAATCAAACAAAAAAAAATCCTAACAAAGACAGACAAAGCCAAATGCCCTTATCAAACATGCAATGCACTATTCTGCAAGTTTCTGCTGAGAGGAAGACCAATTTGTGACTATCACTAGTCATGTTTCTTAATGCTTTACTGGAAGGTGATAAGATATGATGATAAGGAGAGTAGTGTAAGAACCTCTGTAGAGCAGAAAGATTTCATTGACTGTGATGTATGTCACTGGTGATAACAACGAAAATTTTTCATGCTTATAACCACCTCATGATGCTAAGATGAACAGATTATAGGGATGGTAGGTTCTCCTTTTTTTATTGGTTAGCTTTCATGAAAATGGTATTAAGTTTGAACTAGTTGTAAGTTTGGTTTTCTCTTCCATGCAAAAGTAATTAAGAAGGCAATGACAAAAGGACAGTTACGTCCAGTACTTCTGACTTGAAATAATTAATATAGAATAGCAACATTTTCAAAAGTGCCTAAATGCTTCAGGCTTTTAAGGGTCTCTTCAAAGTATATTTACTCCACATAATACAGTGTGTTAGCAAGACCCCAGAGCTAATAACTAATGAACTAGCTCCTGTGTCACCTTGTTGAGAAGCAGAATTAATTAGTCCAGCCATAACAGCAAACTAGCGAGAGTTTTGGCTTCTTCAATCTGTGCTAGTACAGCACTGAGACATGCACATATAAATGAACTGTCTCTGGCAATTTGCTTGCAATGCTCTGTTACAGTGCATAGACATGCCTTCAAGCACTCAGACTCGTAACTCTGATTGAAGGAAACTCAGGCTTTTACAGGTATGAAAGTTGCTTTTGAAAATAAGACTTGGGCACCTCTGAAAAGATCTATGTCCAAGACACAGCACCTTAGGCAGAAATCCAGGCAAGAGGCTACAATCTGAAGTGTGAAATTTAGTACCAAAAGTAAGATTTGTTGCAAGTTAGATAAAAGAAATTTCAGTGGCTCTTTTGGATAGATGTGGATCATTTTCAAGCCTGATAGAAGTTTCATTACACAATTATCCTTTCAATTTTTCAGTGATCACTGAAATAGACAAAAAAGGCTAGTCAGATCTTGGTTTAAGTTAGACTCACTCCGCCTCAGTCAATTTCTACTTCATGAAACTATCAATTTGCATGACCGGAGAGCTTGGTCCATGCATTTTTACATTTATGCCACTGTGGATACAACCAATATTAGAGAAATAGTACAGCAAAATAAAGACACAGTCAGCAAAAATATGTTAAAAGAATTATTTGTCTTTTGATTCAAATTCACATGGGAGGTAATTAAACAAACACTCTCCTCCATGTATGGCTGTGGGGAGGGAAACCAATGGGAAAAAAAAAAAACTTCCCTTACAACTGACCTTTTCACTTTTACTTTTTTTCCTGCAAATGGATAAACCGCATGTATTGAGCATAGTGAAACTTTGAGGGGGAAAACAGAAAGTCAGACTCCACCCAGCAGAAATAATATGAAAGTCTGCCAAGAGATTCTCCTGGTAAAGGGTTTTCCAAGGAATGTTCTTAAACTAATATTATTAGACTTACAATCCCTCCCTCTACCATCTCCCCCAAAATGTGTCTCTTTTAATTCCTCAGGCTTCTAATTAAATATCCTTATTTTATGCCATTCTGATACCACCAAATCAGATTTATGTAGGTCTTAGCCCTAGGAAGATATTGTTAGCAGTCACTATTTAAACAATAATGGTTAAGAATTTTGTGAAAGTTTGGATGTTGTGAAGGCTAAAATATAGGTAGTTACTATGTATTAAAGCTTCAAAGCTGAAAGAGATACAGAAGTGATAACAAGGAGGAGAAAAGAAGGTTAAGAGATAAGGCAAATGGACATTGAACACCTGAAGAGCAGTATGAATTGCACATAATCAGGAGGACTCTAAGATTCTTACACATTACAGGACTTTGAGCCTCCTAGAACTTCTGGAAGAATTATAAAACAACAACAACAACAAAAACAACAACAACAACAACAACAAAAACAAAACAAAACAAAAAAAACAAACCCCAAAACAAAAAAACAAAAAACCCCCAAACCCTAACAAACAATGAACATCCTCCTTTTAAGTGTATGAGGAGCCACAAATTGCTGTCCCAGTGGTAGCCACCAATTTTCTTAGGTAGTGCTGAAAAGAAAACTAGGTTACATGGTAGCCTGTACACATTTCTTGGAGATGACTGCTAATTCCACAGTACTAGCTCTGAACTTTAAACTGTGGATATTGAAAAGTTCCTACATTTATAGTTCTAGAGAACTGATATCTTTCAAGCAACTTTGTGTATACATACTCATTTGCTCATCATAGTTTACTCTACCAGAAAGAAAAGGGAGGAAAAATTGTGGAGTTGAACAAAACCAAAAGAAAAAACTCACAAAAACCCCTCAATCCCACCCCCCCCAAACCAACAAAAAACCCCCCAACAACAAGAAAAAAAAACCCAATGTATTAGTCCCTTTGGTTTTATCTATGCACAAAATTATAGTATTGTAACTTAATACATACTACAGGGATTTAACAGAAATTGTTTAAATCCCTGTAAAGGTATACATTTCAGTATTG
>PYHW01009642.1:197734-209891 GCA_013186435.1 Turdus rufiventris
CTTATATATGGACAAAAGAACAAAAAGTTGCTAACACCCGGGAGTGTGGCTTATACTCGGTGCGGCTTATAATCGTGAAATTACTGTACTTGTTTCTTTTGGAATAATACCATCTTCCTCTATGTTTTGAAAACTAACTTAGTATTTCATTGAACTTGCTGCAAGAAACTGATCAAGCATTCATATATTGTTAAATACAAGATCAGATTTGATAACATACACAGTAATTTTACTTTTCTTTACGGAAGCCATGTCCTACTGAACTTTCAGTCTCCTGGTCTGAAAAATCAAAGAGCCAGTTTTACTCACAATCATTCAGTGAACAAATACAAAGAAAAAACCCAACAATTTTACTAGGGAAAAGTCAGGACATTTCAGGATGCCATAGCACCACATGACAAAAAGGTCATATAGCCTGAAAGGTAAAGTGACTTTATGCAGTGCCAGTATATAGATCTCGTGTGTTTTCTAAAACACTTGTGGAAGAGGCTGAGTAAAGACATGCAGCTATCTGAATGCAGCAATAGAGAATATGAAGGACATATTGGGGAGTAACTTCAGGCATAACTTCATTTTACAAAATAGTATTAGTGTTTGTCAGGAAGTCTGTTAAAAATCACATTTCTGGATATTCCTAGAGATGGAATTAGTGTAGAAAAGTATTACATTTGATTAGGGACCAACAGATCCTCAGTCTCTTATGTTCTCTGGCAAGCTCTTCTGTAGGGAGCATCACACTACTAGATTAGCTGCTGAGATTATTTGCTTAAACCAATGTTTTTCAAGGGAAAACAAATATGTCTAACACTTGAGAAGAATTTAGCAATGGCTCAGTCAGAAACACATGACATTTTTCCTTTCTGCCCATAACGAGTGAAAATTTTATTCACAGAAATGAAATTTTTATCAGCTTGGCTTGTGCTTTTGTAGGAATTTTTAGACAAGAATCTATCTAAATTTTGTTGTATTTAGCTGATGAGGGAATTACTGATGTGGTTAAAATATTATGGGATTTATTCCCATTTTTTCTCAGTGGCTCATGAGACAGATTCTGAGTGGTAGATGCTGGACCTTAAGGAAAAAGACTGTTTCATACTGAGCACAGGCTCCTGAGGATATTCTTATACCTTCTTCTTTACAGTGACCAGCATTACCACCTCTATTGGGTGTAGGTGGAAAGGTTTTGGTAGTGGAGCAGCTGCAGAGGAGGAGAAAAAAACTGGAGTGAACAAAACAAAGGGAACAGCCAGGTCAGAGAAAGGAGGAGGAGCTGTCCTGCAGCAGTGAAAGTGTTCCCACTGTAGCCCTTGGAGGACCCTAGAGTAGGTGACTGAAATATTGTCTGATGAGAACTGTGATCTGTGGAGTGTCCATGCAGGAGGAGAGGGAAAATGTAAAGAGAAAAGAGAAAGAGTGGGTAGGGAAGTCAGGAAAGAACCGGTGAAGTCTGGGAGAGAGGGCAGAGAAGTTTTTTTAATACTTGTCTTTGTTTCTTACTTAATTGTCACTATATTAAAGTTAATTATCCCCAAACTGAATCTGTTCTGCCCTCCACACTGGTTGGGAAGCAGTCCATCTTGCCCCATGTTCTTTCTCCCACTGAGGCAGTGAGTGAGTGGCTGGGAGGGCATTGCTAACCCGCCACACCACTGCATGACAGTAACTGGAAACTACATCTAGCAAAAGCAATACTCAAGTGTTTTCAATACCTTGATGACGTAGAAGCAGAGCATTCCAACCTAGATGTGCTTGGTTTCTAAACATAAGTGAATTGAGACAGTAGTGCAGTTTCCCCAAAAGTCCCCATTAGCTCTCCTGGCAAATTCTTTACACAGTGTTAATGCTTATATTCCTAATTGTATCAATACATATATACACCTAGTATCAGTTGATAGCTCCCTGAACTTACAGAAAATCTTATGGTCCCTGAAGAAATTTTAAAAAAGACACCAGAAAGACTGCCTCAATCGAATCCTGGGAAAGCACCTAGATACCACAGCAATAAGTACCAAACAAATGATCGTAATAAYCAAGATCACCACTAAGCACTCATATAGATTTGTGGGTGTGCGAGCTCTGTCAATTTAATTTATTTTTAGGATTTTAAGTAAAAATAAGTCAAATTTTGAAAAATGCAAATCGCAAGAAAGTCAAGAGGAAATACACAGGTAACATAAACCAAAAGATGTTAATTTCATTCAAAGAGGTGCTATGCGCAAACATTTTGGAAACTCTGTTTTTGTGCTCATCAGTTAGAATTTTTTCTTTTAATGTTGATCTTCCCCTCCATTTTTCCCTCCCTCTCTCCCTCCCTTCCTCCTTTTTTGTTTACATAATAGGTTAATTACAACATTTAACTTTTGTAAATGAACATCAGGGTAAAATGTCTAATAAAATAGCTGTCATAGAGCCTAATCATGCATAACTATTTGAAAACACAGCCAGCAGGCAAATCCCAAATTATGAAAAAAATAATTAAATCTGTCAGCATTTAGTCTTTGTGATATGTTGTGATGAATCAACTACAAAGTGTACAATGCAATTATAATATCCAGACCCATCCAACAATGGATGCTTATTTCAAAACTGCACAGGTTTATATTTGCAAATGGTTGTAGATGGTAAGAGTTCCAAATAGGCTGCTTAGACAGACATTTTAGTATATGCACATGTATCAGAAATTTATGTACAGCATACAGTGTAGAGACAAGGACATTGAAATATCTGGAAGCACTGACTTGACAGAGACACTTAAAATATCTGGTTCTCACAGATACTTAGTGTGCTCATTATATGCATTTATTGTGGTTGAGCTATTTGCTGTCTAAATCTATGCTGAATTTTCTATCAGAAATAAGTACTGATAGTGGTATCACTGTTGTGACATGACTTGATTCAATGCAAAGCGACACGACCTGAGGTGATTGGAAGCACGCAGTGCTCATGTGAGCCTTGATATGACATGGATAGAGGAGGAAGCACAAAATTTCTTGCAATATCTTTGTAAACAAGGTGCTGCTGGTCAAATTTGAACCAGTCTGAAAAACTACAACAACAATTTGCAAAATAAATAGGTTATATTTCTTACAGAGTTGCAACAAAGCAAATAAAGAATGGGCATCATTCCCAGGTCTCTCAGTCCAAACTAATGGAGACATGAATAATGAAGAACACATCAGGGCACAGGCTAAGAGTGAGCAGACACCACCCTAGCCACTTTAATTTCTGCTCTATTAGTGACATATAGAAAAGAGAGGCAAGGAATCTAGAAGAAAGGGATCATCATTGGGACTAATCCTGCAAGACAAATTAAATTGAAGGCAAAGGCATGTCTGAGGCTAGGTCTTCTATGCTTACAAAAAGAAAGAGTGAATATATTTAAATATATTTAACATCTTGAAATGAAGATAACTACAAAATGCAGATGACTGACTGCTTTAGCAGCAGGTTAGTACTTACAGACTGACCCTAGACTCCCATCTTGTAAGTTCCCAACTGCCCACATTTGTAACTTTCAGGTTTGAAATATTCCAGATCTATTTAAGCTGGCACACACTGAACAAGATTTCAGTTAAACAGAGGCATCTTGGTTTTGTCTGATTTTTTCTGAGTTACTTTTGCGCTTACATAGTCTGTAAAATATCTAAAACTGTTTATTTCATGTATGATGCATATGTACTGTAGACAAAAAACAACTAAATTAAATTTGGCATCTCTAATAATCATAAATTATACTGGTACTTTTATAAAAGAGAAATGAGTACTGAAAAAGTTATTTGTATTCTCTAGTTTTATGAAGTAGTTCCCATGTGTTGCAAGAATGAAAGCAAAAAAGCACCTTCTGAACTTTTTGAAAGAGGCTGCAACACAGTTCATTCCACGATTAGTTTCTTGGTTCCTGTGTTTGTCTATTTTAGAATGATTTATCTGGCTTCTGAAAGATGCTTTCCCCACAAGAAAAACGGTCACTTCGGGGTTCCTTCACTGCTAAAAAATCAGACTTTTATCAAAAGGAAATTGCCATCTGTCTTTTTGGATAACAGCCCAGCACTTGGGTCTCAGTGATCTCTGTAGAAAGTGTGTCAACCATGAGACATACCAAATTAATCTCCTTAATCTAAAACATTTATTTGCCTTTAATTTGAATTCGTGAATGGCATGTGCACATGTAAATATGACCATTTGCATATATAAATGTTAAAAATGCAATGAGAGGTCACACCATGTTAATATGGCACTTCATGTTAAGTGAATTTGAGAATACATTTCTGAAAGTCTTGTTCTACAATATGATATGCAGTCTTAGTATGTATGCCTGGAACTGTTTATTCAAATATTCATATTAAAAAAACACACTTCGAGGTACAGACCTTGTCTTTTGCCCTTTGAAGAATAAATCCTACTTAATACTTAGGGACACATTGTTAACTGAGAATATATATAAAACTTCTTTTAAAATTCTGTGTCAGCAGCTCTGCAAAAATCCTAATTTTTGAAGCTGGAAATACATCTGGATACTTGGGTTTATTTGTAATGTAATAGCATCGCCAAATAGTTTTGCTTTCATGTAAGCTATGTGCTTACCTTGAATTTTTGTTGACTTGAATATGAACAAGATCAGCTCTAAAACTGTAACTATGTGGAATATTTTTCTTTTTCACTACTTTCAGCTCTAAACTGGATCTTACACAATGCACTGATACATGATACAAAGTTGAAGGACAATACAAATGGGTCCTGAGTACAGTAGGAAGACTGCTGTCAAAGATACAAGTCAGTCCAAAATCTGAATCTGGTTCTTTATACAGGTATCTAGAAAGCTGGAAGGATTTAATTCTCTGTGTTTACATGAGTTCACCCCAAAGTCAAAATGACATAAGCACCATAATGTGTTTGAGAAGTGCTCTTGGTTTTCCAGGTTTTGTGGAGAATATATGAGATACAAAATCAGTTGAGACGCTAATTTTTAATTAGACAGTTGAGATTTGCTGAAATCTCAGTATATAAAATGAGATTTGAGAAGTATGAGTAAAGTTGGTGAAAATATTCAGTTTGAAAACCTTGACTTCAAACAACATTTCCAATGAAATAAATATGAGATGTGAATGATAGCCACTGAAATAAGTAAGCTGAGTCAAAGTCTACAAAAGGGAAGAGAGCAAAAAAGGATGTTGGGGATCCCTCCGCAGGATATTGTTAATATTTTCCATGGGCACTCTTTTTTCCTTTAGTACAGTTCTGAATCCCCAGTGGTGGACTGGGAGTGTGATTTTGTTTGACTCATTTCTGTCCATCAGCGGGAAGGTTACTGCTGCTACTTCTTCTCCAAAGATAGGGCAAGAAACACCTCTAAGCCTCCTTGCACGACCACTCTGTGAGCATATCGCATCTCAGATGGTAGCAACCCTCTGCCACATTCATATTTGGATAGCTTATGTTGAGGATAAACATGCTGGAAGACACTAGATAGCACAAGACCGACTTCTGCAGTTTAAAGTCCCTGTTTACAATGCATACATACACCCAGTGTTGTATTTTTCACCAGCACTCCTTCTCTGTAGATAAAGTTTCATGTAAATTGGTAATAGTTGTGTATTTTACTTGCCAAAAATTGTGCCCTCAATGCAGCTCATATAGAAGGCAAAAGGCAGAAGGGTTAATATGCAGCCACATATCTAACATAAGTTACATTTGCAGCCACATGTGCAGCTTTAGCACAGAGAACATTCTCTCCTCCCAGGCCCTTCTGTCCCATTTGCTGTCATCAAGAAATCTGCTCCCAAAAATGTAGTGTAAGCCCTGCCCAGAAGCAGCACATGCCTGCAGTGTGGGGCTGGGCTGTGCTCAGCATCAGCTGGGCAATTCCAGATTTAATTTTATTAATGTTCTTCTAAGAGGTGTAGAGAATGTTTTGAATGTACCAACTGCCTTGAAAACTTTTTAATTTGTTTGGATGGCTTTTGGGTTTTGTATGGGTTTTTTTTCCTTTGTTTTCATAATCCATCCACATCTCACCTTTCACATGATTCCTCCCTGGGTTTTTCCTTTTTGGAATGGGTATAATTTTTTTTTGCCATAATAAAACCCCTTTCTGCTTTTACCTATATGACCCGTTTTCTCGGATCTCTTATCTCCAGTATGAGCTACTTTGCTCATGTCACTCTGAATCTGGTCACAATAGGTTTTCCACATGGGAGTTCACACTGAACTGCAAAAGAAGCAGTAAATCTACTGTATCTATAATGCTGCCATATTAATTCCTAATCAATTTCAAAGCCATATTTGAAACTCATATATTTCACCCCAGCAAAATCAAAATAACGTCAAGTTGCCAACAGCAAATGAAACTTGAAAATATAATTAAAAACATATGGGCTAGGAATGTATTGTTTCTGAGGTCTTTGCAATTGTCACTGTGCTAGGCACTATAAATTGATGGCAAGAGGGTATATGAAACTGAGATCCTCTTATAACAAAAGCATAGCTCCATATTGCTTGAGGTAAAAGAAGAACTCACAGATGAATGTGAGTGGTGACTGCTAGTATAAACTGTATAATTTTTTTTTTTTTCTGAAAGGATCAGTTCCAAATTTGTTAAAATCTGATGCTGAAATCCTGCAAAAACTGCTTATTTAGCCTGCATGTAATCCTAATGTAGTCCTGGGTGAATTCAAGAGAGTTTGCACTAGTGTGTTCTTGTGACTGTCATTCTTCTATTTCAGAGATAAAGTTGCAGTGTGACCTTATACTCCATCTTATACATGTCATTACATAAATCACACACCAGTATTAATTTATGCCTATGGGGATATTACTGTATTTTAAACAAAAGACAGCAAAGTTTAGCCCCTATCATTTTCTCTCTCTCTCTGTCTCTCTCTTTTTTTTTTTTTTTTTGGTGGAGACAGAATGTCAAAAATAATGCCTTTGTTATTACTCAATATCTGCTACTGGCTGGATGCATAGCCTAGGGAAAGTCTAATTACCATTTACAATAAATAATTTCCTCTATATTTATTATCAATGGAAATCTACTCATAGACATTCAGCCAAGGAATTCTGCTATACAGGCAAAAATATGTACTATCTTTCAACAGCAGCTCAGCTTACAACCTGAATGTCTGTAGCTTTTTCATTAAATTCATTATTGCCTTATTGTACCTAGACTCTTGTTTTTCCATAAGGCACTGTCAATAGACAGACAGATGAATTTCTTCATGTTTTAAGTATTTTCTACTTTTATCTGTTGACCAGATTCACAAAATATTTATGGGCCCTGTAGCAATTCTTGTGCTTTACAAAACAAGGGATTATTTTACTGCTAAAAATAATGTAAGTTCCAAGTTCTTGGTCTGATTCTGATTTCTCTGTACCAGAATATAAATCTCATCTAATTTAAATGAGGTCACCAGAACTGCAGAGAAACTACTGTCAGAATCAGTCCCTTCAATTTCTTATGGGATTCAAATCTGCAATAAGGGGGAGGGGGAATGATTCTTTAGCTTGAAATACTAGACTTAGCTAATTATACTGATACTTGATTTAAATCAAATAGTCTCACAAAAGGCCTGTGGGTTTGGTTTTTTAAAATTTTTTGTTGGTTTGCTTTTAGTTTTGTTTTGTTTTGGTTTTTTTTTTGTGTTTATGCCTCTATAAACTAGAGAAGCATTAAAGTCAGAAGTCAAAACATTGACACCTACAGCTGTGAAACTAATGGATTTTTTTGTTTGCGAACTGAAAAAATTTCCCTGAAACACCCTATTCAACGCCTTAAAAACAAACAAACAAAAGAACCCAGTAACAAAACACAGTCCAGGCAGACCTGGAGTGGGAAAAAATTGAAAATAAATAAATTTCAGGTCACTTGAAACATTCAGTTTAGACCAAAACGGTTTCTTGAAAGGAAATGTAAAATGGATCACCCTCACAGATGGGTGTTATATAAATTGAGTGGAAATATTTGACTTCAAAAAATCATTCTTATATGCCTTTTCTTAATCTCATCTATTTTGAGTTGGGAGGAACATATACATCTACCTAACTATTTGCCAAAATATATCTTTGGAAATAGTGAAGTCTGCAGACCTCTTTGCAGTCACTGGTAGTGAAGGATGCTACTGGTAATTGTGTCAGTAAAAGGGATGAGTCAAGGGTCAGCAATGTTTTTGTAGACAACCTAGTCAGACAGTGCTGCTGTTCTAATGTACCTCCAACATGTCAGAAACTGGGATGAACTCCCCCTGAGTGCAATTAAGGTAGAACTCTTTCACAATCACATTTGTAATACTCATACAGGTGATAAAGCAAACTGTAGCTCTAAAATATGAGGTATGTGCTGTTTGCTTTCCAAACTTAAAGTTGAATATATTCCCTTGAAAAAGAAATTTCACAGAAGACACTCACGTATTAGAAACCATGCCAGGAGAAGAAAGATGAGCAGAAAAGGGATGGGCTAGTTTTAAGCACAGATTAACTGAGCACACAACAAGGGCGCAGTTATTTTGTGTTGAAATGTGTCCTCTTTCAACAGTGGGAATCAGGTGGCAGGTAACAATCCTAGTTTCACCTCAAAGAGACAGACAAGGACTATGATCTGCACAAGACCTGGTGGTTACCAGCCAGCTCAAGCTCAATAGTCTGAACTAAACCAGAAATTGCTATTTTAGCATGGATGTCAAGGAGCCAGTTTTTCAGTAGTAGCAGCGAGAAAGCAACCTGAGTGTGCTAAAAGGGGATTTCCTTTCTTTTTCCTGAAGACTGTGAGACTGCTGAGCATTGCAGGCTGCTAAGACATCCAAAGCGAGATCTTCATGAAGAGAGGGAAAAAAGATCCATTTGCCGTGTTCACCTACACTCAAGGTTTCCCTGGCATTTCCAGTAGTGAATCCCATACCCTATAGGGAATATCAGAAGGCTTCTTTACCCCACTGTTCTGACATAGGCCTAATTTAAAGCAGATTTAACTGATATACAGCTAGAACACCAAAATATTTCCTTTGATTTCAAGAAAATTGCATTCCTTATTCAAATCAATGCCCATGAAACCAGATGTCTCTCACTCGGTTCCTAATATTAATCCAAAAATAAAGTTGCTCTTAAGAGCCATCAGTGCAACAGGTGGAGTCCCACAGATGTTGGTGTAATTGCACCAGTTTAGATGAATGCAGAATTCAGTGCATTGATGCTGGCATGTGAAAAATAAATCAGAAACTTTATGGATATTAAAAAACAATGTTAAACCAGGGTGTTTTATACAGCAATTATAAGGTTATTTCTCAGTAATTCAATCTACCAAGGGCAAAAATATATCTTTTATTGCTGCCTATGATGGTAATAATTCTCCCTAGCATCTGTAAAACCCACAATAGCTTTTCATTGATTTTGCTTAAAAGGAAAGTTCAGGGTTAGAGAAATAAGTATTTCATGTGGAAACAAGAAAAAATTTCCAAAGTATATGTGATGGAAATAGTAATAATTATATTTAAGAAGGAAGGAAGTCTTGTGATTAGGGTCACTGGGTAGAGATCTAAAAACCTCACCAGGGATCCAATTCTTCTATATATATCCATGTCTTCAATTTACTGTCTGAAAAATGAAATAATATTCTCTTTCTTTCTCATTGTTTGCTTGTTTTCTCATTAGGCAATACATCTACAAGCCCATCAAGTCTGGATTACATATGCACATGCACCAAACTATGGCAAGACGAAAGATTTTCTTATTTCAGGTGAAATCTGAATATGGAATACATTTTTCTGTTTACTACACAGTCCACATTGATTTATGTATTTACCTAGCACCTTTAGCCACTGCCATAATATATATCCAGGTAATATTAATGGTGGCCAAAAAATTCCAAAAAAAGGTACAGAAATGAATGAACATCTAAGTCACTAGCAAAGCTGCTCACAAAATGTAGGTTTATAGCTAAAAATAACTACAAGAGGCTATTTCAAAGTGAAGACTGACTTTACACAGGGAAATGGTAAATCCAGAACAGCATCCTACAGCACTGCTGCTCATTATAAGTTAACTAGTTAAAGCTTGTTGGTTTACATTATCAGAGTACCCTGCATAAAATAAAACCTTGTCTTAGCTCTGATGTTGTGATCTCATAACATATATATTATTTAGGAAACATTAATTTTATCATTAATGCTCTAGACGCTTTTCGTAAGATAAACCAATTAGACAGCTTAACACTGCAGTTGTGAGGAAATTCCCAATAAATCCTAGCATTCCTTCTGGTAGTCTATTTATTCACACTCTTGTAGTAAATGTCACATATGATAGTTTGTTTTTATCAAGTCCTATTTTAAAATGAATGACAGTAACTCAAATAATGCTAACCTGAGCTCTAGGCCTAACAGTCTATCTTATTAAGCAGAAAGGACCACTCACTGGTAAAAATTTCCTTCACCTGTAGCTGTTAAACATACCAAAACTAGGGAAGAAAATTGTATGTCGAACTACAAGAGCTGTACTACAGAGAACTACAGCTCCCTTGCTCATGATTAAGTGGATAGAGATGAGTGGCCATGGATGCAGGGTCACATTGACTCATCTGTGCAAGGGGCTGCTGTGGAAAGGAAGGGCTGATGTTAGAGTGGGCAGCACCATGGAGCTCTTGCCCTGCATTTCATTTGGGACACTGATGGTTCTGCCTTCAGCCATGGCAGCCAGTGCCCTAGATCACTGGCGGTGTTGTGGGGATGGCTCTTGTCCCAGGAGGGATGGCCCTAATTGGCCTAATTTTTTTCTTGCTTGAGGTTTGGTTTTGGTTGGGTTTTTCTGTGCATGTTCTGAGCAGATCCTAAATCTGCAATTCTACATCCCTAAAGAGTACTCTCACTACGCAAAATCTAGTTTTTCTTCCTTGCTACAACTTGTTATTTGCTCAGGGAAAGAAGCTGGAGAGTCAATAGAAACTGTAGATTATTGCATGCTATCCCATAGTCTGAGTAAAGAATGTCCTTCAATCTTCAAAATATATTACTAAGTCATGACCAAAACTGGAGATGCTGCCTTACTCAGGAGAACTCAGCAGATGATGTAAGGGCAACTCAAGTTAAGAATCTTCTCTCACAGCTGAGATGAATATCTAATGTTTACTATCTAGTCTTTAAAAATGTCCTTTATTGGATGTGTAAAAAAAAGGTGGTGGGAAAAATGTGCATAATCAAATTATTCTTGGACTACCCTTCACCTCAAAAGGGAGGCAAAAGTTTGGAAAAACCTGGCAGAGCTGGAGGCCCGGTCTTTGCTTATACCAATGTAAGAAATGTAAAAGTCAAATACTAATGCTATAATTTTCGACGCTTAAAGTAAAGTAAAAATAGATGGACAAATAATCAAATTACAGTATTACAGAATAAAAACACAGTAATAAAAAGAAAGGAATTCCATGGAAATATGGTAAATGGAACTCCTGTATTTGCCAAACCTGTATGAAAAACCTCCTTTAAGTCAAATTATGAAAGAAAACAAGCATAAAAGGGAAAAAATTAGAATATAAAAAAGAAACTGAAAAGCAATTGCAGGTGAGTTGGTCGCCTTCAGTATGTTTTTCAGAGACCTGGAAGTCGATGACTCTGAGTGTGTGTGCATGCTGTATATATAGAAATACATGCTTTATAGAAAAAATAGGTGCTAGAAAATGCATGAAACACAGGATTTCTCCATGAACTTTAATGAACAAATAGCAGCCTACTATGGACTACCCACTAATTAAGGTGATAGGCTATATCAAAACAAAACCAAGAAATATGCCATATATACATTTTGGAATGTTTTCATTGGCCAAGCAGAACACTATTAAAAACATGTATAGAGGTTAATCTCACCAAAGATTAAGAAAATTAAAGGTCCTTAATTTTATTTACCGAAGCAAAGCACTGTTGAGGTAATAAAAGAAATACAGTAGTTTCACGAATATAAGCCGCACGGACTATAAGCCGCATCTCTGGGTATTGGCAAACATTTCGTTTTTTGTCCTTAAATAAACCGCACCCAAATATAAGCCGCTCTGTCGTTCATAGCGAGGATCCGCGTGCAACAAAGTTGCCAAACAGTAACAGAATCGCGGCATGGCGGGGGGTTTACTGGCTTGGCTAAGGCTGTGCAGGCTCGCCCCGCTCAGGGCTGCTGACGGGGCCAG
>PYHW01009642.1:212630-268380 GCA_013186435.1 Turdus rufiventris
TCCCTAGTAAAGAACTGTTATTCCCAATTCCCATATTTTTGCCTGAAAGCCCCTTGATTTCAAAATTATAATAATTTGGAGGGAGGGGTGTTTACATTCTCTATTTCAAAGAGAAGCTCCTGCCTTTCTCAGCAGACACCTGTCCTCCAAACTGAAACAGTAACTTTTCATTCTTTGTCCATATATAAGCCGCACCTGATTATAAGCCGCACTTTGGGTTCAGACCAAAATTTTAGTCAAAATGGTGCGGCTTGTATTCGTGAAATTACTGTAATTAAAAATTGACCCTTAGATTATTCCTTAGTAATTTTTCTTCACTGAGTATCCCTTGCTGGTTGTGATCCTGTCTGTGAGTTTTGTGGGAGGTGAAGTTAATTTTATTCACAGTAGATAGCATGGGATTGTGTTTTGGACTTGTGCTGAAAACAGTGTTGATAACACAGGGACATTTTAGTTTTTGCTGAGCAGTGCTTGCACAGAGCCAAGGCCTTTTGTGTCTCACACTGGGAGGGTCCTCTCCAGAGAGAACACTGGGGGTGCATAAGAAGTTGGGAGGCGCACAGCTGGGACTGCAACTGACCAAAGGCATATCCCAGTATCCTATGGCATCACAATCAGCAATAAAAGCTGTGGGAAGAATGAGGAAGAGAGGATATTCAGAGTGATGATGTTTGCCTTCCCAAGTCACAGTTATATGTGATGGAGCCAAGCTTTTCTGGGGATGGCTGAACACCTCCTGTCCATGGGAAGCAGTGAAATAATTGTTTGTTTTCCTTTGCTTGCTCACATCTTTTGCTTTACCAATTAAAGTGTCTTTATTTCAATCCACAAGCTTTTCCACCTTTCCTCTTCACTTATTTCCCCCATTCCACTGTGGGGTTTGAGTGGCTGCGTGGAGCTGGGGTTAAATCACAACATCCTCTTTTCTCCAATTGTTAACTTTGCAATATTACACTGCAAAGGTAGTCACAAAAGTCCCGATCTAACTCCCTTTACCTTTAAGTTTTACTTATGAAAAAAAAATAACTATAGATATAAAAACTTTTAAAGAAGGTTCAATAATCTCTCTGTGAGTTCATTAAATGCTCAAAATCAAACCAACAAAATAATTTATATAAATCAGATGATGAAGATCAAATCACATTCCATTTCAGAGAGGTTACAAAATAATCCTACAATCTTTTGAATGCTGCTTTAATGTAGACTCCTTTCAAAAACTTTAGAAACTAGCATTTGAGCTGTAATAGCCTGTAAAACATTGTAAACTGCTTATTTTAGACAGAAACCACATCACTTCTCAAATAGGGTTCATGTATGGACCAGCAATCAAACAGGGTGAATCAACTGAGTAACACAGTGGAAGTTTTGCCCTAAGGTTTCAGCTTTTCTTAGAGGATTAAGGCCCAGAAACTTAATTTTTTCAACTAATATATTATCTATAAAGGGTGGTCTCTTGCTAGTTGGCTCATCATCGTGCCAAATCCTAGCACTTGAAAGTACATCTATTTGACAGCTAGAAATTATTGGCCAGAAAAGAAGACAACATCCACCTGCAATTAATCAAAAATGGGGATTTTTTCCCTTTCATTACTTTCTTATTAAAAAAAAGAAAAAAAAAGAAAAAAAAAAAGATTCAAATCCTCTATATTAGAAAAAAGAATTTGCTTTATTGTAGTGTGGTGAAAAATCCATTAATCAAACTGAAAGGTAAAGAAATTGCATTTTTACTTCTGTAATGTTTTAATACGAGATTCTTCTATTAAGAAACATAGCTATTTCTCAGAGATTGATCCTTTATTAGGAATTCAGAAAATCTTGGTCCTAGTTCTGTGCCTGTCAGGCTCTCTAAGTGACCTTGGACAAGCTAGTTAATCTCTTACTAACTCATTTCTCCATCTGCAAACTGGAGATAATCGTAATTCCTTTGTCTTGCTTTGTCTGCTAAAACAATGTGTTTAGGAATAAGGAAATGTTACAGACTGTGCTCATACTTCATTCAGCCCAGCGGCCTTAGCCTGTACTAGATCCTTTCCTAACACCCACTGCTAATCTGCATCCTTTTTATCAATTTCATCTTTGTTTTGCAAGAGCAGAGGGAGCTCTGAACTGCTGTAGGATGGTAAAAGTGAACAGCCAGGCAGGTGCAAGCTGGTGCTTACATCAATGGCACACAGGCCTGGGCACTTCTCTGCAGCACTTGCTTGTTCTGCTGCTGTGTCATTAATTCTGGCCAGCAGTAGGAGGCAGGAAAAAAAAACTTAAAATAAGTGCTATGAACATCATTTGCATTTATAAGATCACATGATAAAGGTTTTGCTGAGGGTTCCTGTAGATAGGTAGAGCAAAAGCAGTAAAGTCCTGGCTCTCCACAGTTACTGGCAGCACTTAACTCCTTCCTGCAGGCTAGAACCAGGAATGAGCACTGTTTTCAATATTTATATAATGCTATTATTTCTCCTATATTTAGATATTGGTTTTAGTTTCATTAACTGCTTCTGCAGCCAATTACTAGAATTAATTGGATTAATTCCTAACAGCCACAGGGAGTGTGTGGACTCAGTTTGTGGGGCCTGATGGGATGCAGGATACAATACTGCTCATCCTCATTCTGACAGCCTGGTGAGATTTACTTTCCACCACTTTCCAGTGGCAGACAGGACAACCATAGCCTCTTTGTGCCATTCATGTGTTTGGGACCCCACATACACACTCCTCATTATAGCATCCCATCCATATGCTTTTCCATTTTGAAGAAGACAACCTCAGGTTGACTGTGGCATTGATAATTAATGTACCTGCAGGCAACTTCTCCACACATCCTAGATGCTTTTGTCCCTTTCTTACTAAGCCCACTGCTTTGAGACCGGCTGATCAGTTTTCACACATTTAGACTGTTAGATACAGAAGTGCCAATGTTCCTTCATAATATACCAGGGAGAGAGATCCGGAGGTAGAACAACTTTCACTCTTACTTGGGTGTGTTCACCCAGATTCTTGTCACTGCTACCTAGGAGAGAAAAACACATAACTACCAAATGTATAATCCAAGTCCCAAAGCACTTGGTGTGGAGACACTAATGCTATTTTTAAAGTTGGAGTGTATCTTGTCTTGCATACCTGATTTAATACAAATACACATTTTCCTTGTCTGGTCAAATAAGAATTGCTTGAGGGAGTAGCCTCTTTCAGTAAGGCCTACCAGTGCCAGACACTGATTTACCAGTCATGGACATGGACTAACTCTTTTGTGCTTCCAGGGTCAAATGCTGCCTTACTCTGTGAAAGGTTTCTCAATGTCACCTGGCAGGGAAGGCTCTGAATATGATGCTGTGCCAAGAGCTCTACTCATGTTTCTCATGTGCAGAGTGTTTAAGAGAAACTCCAGGAAGGAAACAAGTCACAGTCATAAAGTTCTAGTTGTGCTATGAAGACAAACTTCCCAAAATTCACAGTCACCAAGATAAATCTCATTTACACCACTTTCATACTATGTATTGCACTTGACCTACGGAGTGGGATCTGATTAACCCTAGCACGACGTTTTAGACTTAGTGTTGGATTCTGGACTAGGCAAAAATATGTCTCATGTTACCTGTAGAAAAAGGGGGACCAAATGTTTGCAATTGCAATCACTTTGCAATGAATACTGATTAATATTGAATATATTTAATTAATGTACTGTCCTTTTATGAGGCCTTCATAAAAGTTAAGTATAAATGGAAGTATGATTCAAACATCAGGACATTGCAAATAGTGAACAAAGCAGGTCATTGCTAAATACTACAAAAAGAAAGAAGTGCTTCAGATTATTAATCTATTTGAATAAAGCAGGGTATTGTTAATTTTCACAAAAGGAAAGAAATTTTTCAGACTATCAATCCATTTTCAGCAACTAATTTAAGCAAAGGCATTATTTGAACTCTGTTTTATCAAGTATTGTTTGACACCCCTGGTTTTCTCTATCATAATACTCTATAACCTCATTGTTGATCTTACAGTATTCCTGGGATATAAAATATTTGTCCAGTCTTATATGAAGACTAAGAAAGAGGACTTCCTGGAAGAAACTTAAATCCAAGTGTGCAGAGAGTCTTGATACTTTGCTCCTTCCTCCTCTCTGTTCTCCTTTCCTAGAAAGTAAGAGACAGCAGATCTGTCTTGATCCACTTAGATTTTGCTTTAGTTTATTTATGCTCATTTTAGGGGCCACATGAATCCAATCTTTCTTACTCATGATGATCACGTACAGAGCCACGTGGATACACAGAGAAAGGCTAAGAAAATAGTCTGTTGAAAACTTCAAGGAATATCTGCCTTAAAATATCAGAAGAGAAATGCAAGCATGAGCAGCAAATAGTTTAATACTAAATAAGAAAAAAGCATCTAAATTAAGCTTATTGTAATGCTCGGTGTCAATACAAAGGAAAAATCTCCTGTTAGTATCATAGCATGCCACTAACATTGGTGGCTTAAAAAAAATTTCAGTGAAGACTTTGGTGGTGCCATTAATTGTAAACAATGAGATATTGCACTGAGAGTGTTAGAGCATGATCATGGAATTTAATATTCCTTGACTTTGCTCCGCATATTGTGGGGGAGTCCCATATTATGGACTATGGACTATTAACAGGGAATAATGGCTATAACACACAAATATTATCTAAGAATGTGGCACTCCAACCTAATGGAATATGTTCACAATTTCAGGCCTTTCATATACAATAAGAGCAGAGGAGCAGAGTCAAACTCTTGAAAGTTTACAGAGCAACCTTCTTCTTCTAGAAATACCATGAAACCATTTATTCCCTCACAGTATAAGGAGGTGAAAACTTGCCTCCTCCATGATATTTTGACATTTCCATAGCCTGTTCTAGATTTAATAAAGACAGAATTAAGGTAAAACACTTGAAACTTATGAACTCCCTGAAATTACCACTCAGCTTTCATACGTGAGTGATTTGTAGTGGAAAATTTGATTCAATTTATCTTCTGTTGGAAATGTTTTCACTCTATATATTTTAGTAGCACAGATGCCAGTGGTGGAGAGGTCTACACTGTAATCAGGAGCAGGTGTAGTTGTATCCTATCCCATCTAGGTCATGCCAATGTTGCCATGAGGATGCAGCAGTATGCACTTCAATGTGAGCTGTGCCTGGGATTCTGTATGTTTACTTGAGTGGCTTACTGCTTTTAATGCCTTGTCATAGTGCCTTCACTCTTCCTGGCTCTGGATCTTGCTTCATGAATTCTTGCCTCCTTATATCAACACCTCTGCATTCCTACTTCTGCACCTGCAGGGCAGACCTAGCCTGGACCACCATGCTTTGCTAGCAGTCTCTGATTCCACAGGGAAAGAGGTTTATTCTGAAACACCTGGAAAGAAGAAGGAAGCAACTCATATTTCTAGACAAATGTGCTGCTGTTAAAGACTCCTCAGACAGAGCACTTACATGCTTTGCACATAACTGCAGAATTTTCTTATCCCATCCCCAAGAGATGAACAGCATTGTAGTGCTATAGCAGCAGACTCACAAGGAAAATACTCTGCAGATGTAGGTTTAGTTTGAGAATTCCCTACCTACCTGGCTGGTAATGAATCTTAAATTTTCTCAAGATCATTGCTCATCACCTGAACAAGTACTGAAGAGTAAATGAAAATAGCCATCCATTGGAAAAAAAAAATCATTTAATGGCTGAAACAAAATGCCATCACTGCTGTGATAACAGAAGGTTTAAAGTGCATTACTGTCACTTCTCTATACACTTGAGGGCTGGCTACTGGGTCAGATGGTGCAGCAGTCCATGTAATCTCCTGAATGGAAAAAAATTAGGCTCAAAGTGCCAAATAGACGCCCACAACATAATATCAGGTAAAACAAACACATACCTCCTATCCCCCCTCACCAAATGTTAGAGAAATAGAGAGAAATCCCAGTCATTTCTCATTACTGTGAAGGTCAGCCTAGCTGGGAAAATTGTTTCTGCTTTACAATTCCCCAAACTGTGGAAAGCAGTTAGAGTTCTGGACAAAAACTAATGTTGCATTCAAAGGGAAAAGAGGCTGATATGGCATTGCTGCAGTAATAAGAGAATTTTTTACTCTTTCCACTTCCCTGTGAACCTAATCAGCTGTGACATGAGAAAATATACTGGGCTCACCCAGCCAGAATCTGACTGCCACCTGAAAATGTCCTCAATATTCCACTGTTTGGGAGTTTACAATGATCCTTCCGACATCAATTTTGTACATGTACATCAAAATGCCATTAGAAATGCTTACAAACACATCCTGCTCACAGGCCTCCACTCAGACTCCAATCGAAGCCAGGCTGTAAAGACTCCCCAGTGGTTGACTAAAGGTTTCTTTCGATTACTCATATGAAAGCATTTGGTTATGGAAAGGCATCTTGGGGGAGCCTGAGGGATCTAAAGATCTCCCCCCTGACCTCCCTTGCAAGCTCACTTGAATGTCATTAGAAGCAACACATATTGAAGGTACTTTAAAACCTTCCTCTAGCATTTAATTAATATCTGTTGACTTATCATGTTTCTGCATTCTCCTTGAGGTTCAACAAATAAGCCACGCCTTCCAAAGGCTGCAAGTATGTTGCAGGGAGTAGGAAGGCGTCCTGAAAGAAGTGAGTGAGAACCCATGGTCTCACACTCAGTTACATGGATGGGTATGTTTCAGTCTTCACATGCACAACCTATTGTGTGCAAACATCACATACATGATACAGATGGAAATTAATTTAGCTTTGATAAATGCTTGGCATATTTAATGCATTATTTAGTGCCACTTTTATTATTTCTCAATAAAGAAAAGCTGAATAAATCTAATGCAACTAAACAAAATATTATCACGTTCTTCTTTTGTTCTAATATTTACAGGAAATATGACAAGTGTTTGACATATAAATTGAGCATTTGATTGACTTTAATAACCATGTGATCAATAAGAAGTGATATTTTTACAGTCTAAGTTCAATTTTTAAAGGGCCAGGGGTCACAGAGCTTTATCAAAACAATAAGGCTAAAACTTTATTTTCAGAACCTGTAATTCCTCTTATTTTAAAGTCTGCGTTGACCTAATATCATTAAAAGTCAAATTTTGCTCATAAAGTTTCAATCCTACTGGAGCTAGCATTTTGTTATTCAGTGATTTATTTTAGCTGTACTTTTTGGAAGAATTTCAACATTTCCTTATACTAGATTTAGTGTTGAGTGATAGAAAGTCACTTATTACCTATATTGAAGATTATTCCTATTTAAAAAAATTCTGATCAATCTGAATCATATATATCTTATGTATCTTATCTTTCTGAATTAATCATCTTTCCTCTTTAAAATAGCTTAGGAAATACCTTTTCAGTTTTCATTATTACAGAATGAAAATCAGCCAGATACATTCCAAACGCCAGGCAGTCATCACAGGAAAAGTAGTGCTCATGTTATGCTAAAGTGGGAGCTCTCCCATCCAAAGAACTGATTAAATATCATGTAACCTATACAATCAGTCCCTCTTCTCCCAAGAGAGAACAAAGACAAACCAGTCCTAATTTTCATCTGGAGTATTTACACAGCTCCATATGGACCTGACTAGCACTTTGAGAATTTTTTCATTAAAATTTGCAGCAGATAATTCTCAAACAGAGAAGATGCACTTATACATAGTAAGTTACAATCTTGTAATATTTCTCTGCCACTGTTTAGAATTGTTTCCTTAGTTAAAGTTCCCATGCACACTGGGACAAATAGGAGGATAAGTTCTCTTTCTGGCCTGATGAACAGTGAACTATTCATATTTCAAGACGGAAAAGTAAAAGCCCTTAAGCATGTATTATTCTGCCAAATCAGGGCATTCACAAGCATGTGGAGACCCTGGTTGAAGCCTCATATGTGAATCAGGTGCAGTGAAAAGCTTGAACTTGAAGCTAAAATACTATTTTATGAGATGATTTAACTAGATGCCATGAATAGATTTGCTTTTCAGTGAATCTACAGTTCTGAACAAAAAATAATCAAAAGAGGTCTTGAGTTGTCCAGTTACAAAAAGAATGCCAGGAATTTTGCAAAGGAACAAGTTATAGGGAAATTAATGTGGTTATTTCCCTGATGATTATAAACCTCAGCTCTTTAGTTAAATCTCATTTGCTCAGTTCTGGACCATTTTACTGGTATGACTGACTTTATTTCATAGGGAAAACCCATATCTGTCAGAAGTGGGAAGTGTACCAATCTTTTCTTTCCCCTCCTCAGGTCATTATGCCATTTCTTGAAGTGCTGAAGCACCTCATGGAAATTTAAAAACAGCACCTTAATGTGAAGTTTATATTCTATATTTGGATTAATTTCCAATATTTTCTTACAAATTTTTTTTCAAACAGGCTTTAAAATATGTGGCGGAAAAATTTATTGAATAATTATTCTTTCCATTGGAAGTGAAACGTTTAGGGCATTTTAATTGTGTTTAGTAAGTATCTCCTCCCATAAGTTCCCAAAGAAAGTGTTTTGGTAGGACTTTAATTTCCCAGTTTTAAGAGCTTTATTTCAAATCACATTTTTCAAATGGGATGGGGTGCATGTGCACATGATAGAGTAAAATGAAGGATATCAGATTTAACAGTTTTATTTTATCCATGCACAATTTTCTCAGCTGCCCTGTTTTCATTGTTTTATTTTTCTGGTTTGAAGTCAAGTATTTGTAGAGATGATGGAATATTCTTGGGTCTGATTTTTGCTTAATCCTTGTAAAAAGACTTTCTCCTGTGAAGAAATTACAAAATCCAACTGAGCATGTCCAGAAATTTCAATATCTGCTGCTCAGATGAGGGATAGATTCTCTTTGGAAAAAAAAGGCAACATTTTTGGACAGTCCTGGAAACCAGAGCAGCATCTGATTGACCTTCAAACTTCCAAGTAAGGCTATACTCTGGACAGTGATCTTACATTTTATGGCTTGGAATAAAGGATATTGTTAGTCTACAGAATCAGACACTGAAGATGAGGCTTGCATGTCCTTACTGATTCATGAGAGTAAATGGAGATGATGTACACTAGTGTTGAGCATTTTTAAGCCCTGTTTAAGTTGATGGTTGTCAAGGAGTATAAAGTCAGAGAGCTGGGAGACGTTCCATTTTACTAGGTGGTTTGAGGTTTCTTTGCAGGTTTTCCATATATATGAATGCTATATGAATCATGGTTACAATGAAGTAATTGTGTGGTACTTAGTGCAAAATGACAGTAATAACTTTTTCATAAGTAATAGCCACACCAAAGGCATTTCAAATATATATGCTGACATTTCTAACCATTATCCTCATTTTTATCTTGTGAATAATTGCTCTTTCTGTATGGGACTGTTTCTTTTTCTGCTGACTCCATTCCCTTTTCAATCTGCAGAGACCTCAGATAAATATCCCAGGAATATCTTCTCCATGTTCCAAGACACAAGGTACGTAATTTAATGACTTGTGAAAGTGTCTGTTTCAGCCTTTAAATAATTTACACCATTCTATGTTTTCATCAGAAAACTGTAGCAAATGTCCCTTCTAGAAATAACAGATACACATTTCTTGTAACTTACACTTTATACTATACTACATTTGAAAATAAATAAACAAACAGAAAATGAATTATCACCTGTTTGACATGATCACTAATCTTTGGGAGACACAGTTATCTCTGCAGAAGAAAAGAATCAGGCTCTTTTGCTAACAGACAAGCTAAAACAGACAAACTACTATAGTTCAGTCAGCAAAACAAACACACAAACAAACAAACAAACAAACACCAAAAGGCAGATTTTTCACCTGCCCACCTCTCTTAGGTATTTGGGCTGCTCTCATGACCCACAAGCAATGACACATCCTAGGGTAAAGAAAATGTGCAACTGCCTTCAAAGTCTTTCATTTTTCTTTTAGCTGCTCACCTGGTATCTTGATAGAAACTTCCTATGGGTCAGACCTGGCTTCTGGATCATCAGTTTCACAGCTTTGATATAAATGTGCTTTAGTGCCTCTGCTTCTTTCCTCTTGTTGGACCACTATTGACTGACTGTCTACACACAAAATTTTCCTACTGTTTTCCTTAGTGTGTTTTTGCCAACATAATCCTTTGTGTCATTAAAATAATGTAAATATGAATTGCTTAGAGGACTTACAAAGTACTTACAAAATTCCTTAATGACAATATATTAATATGTTCATCTGTGAAGTTACACATTTAAGAGATCAGTAGTTCAGATAAACACAGGATATTGTATGAGCCAGGCTGGCTTGGACTGGCCTCAGTCTGAATTTTGGCATTTGTAAATTGTCCATTTCCTGTGATAAATCCTATAGACACAAGCAAGGCTTTTCAAAGAAATACAGAGGTTGAAATCTGTATCTTTATTTCTTTGAAGGCTAAATAATAATTTCTACAGTTCATCTCAATGGTAGTAATGCAGCCCTTCTGAAAATTTGATCAATGCTTATTCAAGATACTAGCACTAGACTTTTTCCATGGTGTTATTTAATTTTAACTTGTCTACACTCCTTTAGTCCAAAGGCAAATAGAATATAATTACACTAGGATAGAAAAAATTAGATAAGGTTGAAGGCAGCCCCATATTCAAAAATCCCTTTTGTCACTTTCTCTCAACACTGTCAGTGGCATACTATTGTATGTCTCAGTCATAATTAAGTGAGATGAAGATTATTCCAAAAAGTAAGTTGGTGAGGAAACAACAGGAAGTACACATCAACACAAAGGACACAATGGCCCACAGCACATGTACTAAAGCAAATGTATTCATTGGCTCACTATCATAACCACTGGGTTTAGCCTCTTTTCACAGATTTCAAAGGATTTTTAAAATTAGCTTAAGCTGTTGTATGATCAGACTTTATTAAGAGATGGTTTCTGTTGGACCTCAGCATGCTGAGTAGTGCCAACTCTGGGAACAGTGGAGTGAAAAGAAAATGAATGGGAATAGGAATACATTTGGTGTCCCAGCATTTCCTCATTCTTCTGAATGCTTGTTGTAGTGAAACATCTTTCTATCCACTTCTAAAAAAGATTTAGGCTGCAATAACATAACACAAAGGTGTATGATGAGCATATTTAACCGGTGCAATAGTGATGATACAGACCTTTTATTATGTCAGCCCTCTACAACAAAACTGTGTTTATGTTGGGTTAATTTCTGTATATACATAAGCCCTCCATAAATATTTTTCTAAATATTTGTTTCATGGCATGGATTTAAGCTTCAGAAGGTTCCCTTTGTTTTTGAAAAATTAATGTGAACATTTTGGAAAAAAGAAAAAGAAAGTAAAACACATCCAGGCCACTCAAATTCTGACTACTCAGCCCCAGGAGTTGTTCTTATACATCTGTAGTTAATTGTTTTAGACTCTCTGAGCTGTTTTCCAATGCATACACACTGCTGATGTTGTTACAGATTAAGACTGAGTTTTAAAGCTGTTTCTATCACTAGTGAGTGCTTGTTATCAACATTTTAAAGTGAAGATGTGAACAAACCTTTGAAAAGTGACTGAATACTTCAATGCCAATATATTTTGCATGTAAAATATAAAAATCTCTGTGTGTTTCATTTGAAATCTGATAAATATTTATTATCAATGCTGTTTGCTTTTAATCTGTTCAGGATATCATTCCTCCAGTTCCTTAGTACTTAAACAAAAATGGCATTTACATTACAATATTGCTTGCCAACAATCTCATTTTCTGGTTTAGTCAGCAGCCTTCATGCTTGATTAGTCTTTAATTACACAAATACCTACATATTAAAAAAGTTTTCTTTTTTTCCATACTTTGAGCATGTAATTATTTTCTCTTGCATGCAATAACCTTTAATTTTAGGATTAAGCAACTGATTCTCTTTAGTATGGATGGATTTTTTCAAGTGTTAAAGCAAATTTGGGTATTGTATTACGAGTAGGAAAATTAACTTTAGGAAAACCTTTCATTAGTGCATTTGACAGCACACTGAGCAGCTGACAGAAACTTCAAAATATTCAATATACTTGAAAACAAAATGGATACCAATTCTATGTACTCTGGAGTGAACAGCAATACTACTCTGAATTCACCACTCTCAGCAAGAGAGTGACAGGGGCTATGCAATTCCTCCTTTGAATATTCCCTGCTTTTGTAGTATTAGTGTTGCAGCAGTACTTAGAAGCCTGATGCAAGATCAAGTCCTCATTGCATTATACCAAAAACTGTAAAGGTTTTCAGTATAAAGTGGTGATCAAACAATGATGGGACAACCAACAAAGGAACAGAAAGGCAAAGTGACATCCCAGGCTATGGCAGACCTGGGACTGAAATCTCATGCTCCTGACTCCAACAACACATTGACTACACCACTTTGCTTCCTGTGCAAATTATTTGTTAAAATTGAATTCAGTAAGCAAAGGGATAATTTGATAATGAGATTAGAGCTATGCAGATTTAATATGGCAGTAAAAGAATTATCTCCTTTTCCTGCACTTTTCACTCATGAGAGCATGGACTGCCAAGTTTGGGTCTACAGGACTGTCATATGTTATCTCCATACCTGCTTTTACATTTGAAGTGCCAGTGATTTCCCTCTAGACACAGTCTTTGAATGTCTATGGGGAAAACATCAAGGATTTTTACAATGGCTTGGTTTTCTCAAGATCTATTTATTTTTATATTTGTTTTACATGAACTGAAAATTCTGTCAGAAACATTCTGATTGCATGGAGAACATGTTTCAGAGACAGAAGACAGCTAAAAAAACCCAGACAAGGCAGCTGCATTTCTATAAAGCTGGGGAGGGAGAAGAGAAGGAAGCCTCCATAATAACATGTTGAGCTTGCTCCTGTCTCATTTGAGTGGTGTGAGAAACCTTCTGCCTACTTCCCTCCTAGTGGAGTTAGGTCTTGTTATAAAGTAAAAAGTTGCAGACAGAGAGGTAGGATGGAAATCCACACAGCATCTCATTCCAGAATGGTGATCAGTGATAAAAAAATTCAGTCTTTTACAGTGCCAATGCCGTTTGGTTTTTTTTCTCTCTCTTTCCCACCAGAATAGGCCAGTAAGAATAAAGGCACTGTGAGTAACAAAGACTTTTTTTTTTTTTCTTCCTTCTTCTCCTCCCAACATTTTCTTTTTCTTCCTTAAGATCAGGCCCTGTCCTTGAGGAATTCTACACTGATGGAAACTGCACTCTCAAATGAGTTCTTGGCATGAGACTGACTTCTCTTTACTTGTCCCTTCCTAGATCTTGAACTCAGTACAGCCCTAGTCCTCACCACTGCCCCATGGCCCATGGTGCACCCTCACTGACAGCTCTATTTGTCCCTCAGTGAGGTGTCCCCAAGTTCCTGGGAAAAGACCAAGAAGACAGCAGCCCTCTACTATCTTCTGTCCTGTTCCTGCTGGAGCCAGTCCATAAGGATACCCAAACTAGGACAACAGCAGCAACAGACAAAGACAGCACTTCAGCTTGATTTAGCTCTCTAGAAGGCTGAAAAGAGATTTATAGGATTACTATGGTGATAATCATGAGTGTATTAAAAACTAATAATTTTTATACCACTTTTTATCAAATTCATTTAGAATCATCTTTTGATACCAATTTATTGGCCATGTCTAGCAAAGATCCCCATTCTGAATGTGACTGGACTCATATTTTAGGGTTTTCTTTGTAGCATCAATACTTTTGCCCAAAGACTAGGATCCTCCCACATCCAAGTGCTTCCCCAATACTTTTTACAAGCATGTAAATATTTCTTAATAGTTATACACGGACACTGTACAGGTGATTGCTGCTTAAAAAAAAAAATTAATCTTTAAGAACCAGAATGCACCATCATGATTCCTTTAGTAAAAGGATAATCCTAGCAATATATGAGGTGCTGTTTCCATATGTCAGTTTTTGTCTTCTGGAAACTCAGCCTTGCCTTCCAGTCTATTTCACAAACATAACCTAGCTTGGTTCTCCAATTGGAACCTTCACAGGATATTAGGTCATGTCTAAGCTGTCTGAAATAAGTCAAGTTCCAGTCCTGTGGGAAATTATCTGAAATTATCCTAATTTATCATGCAATTTCTGATGCAAATGAAGATGAAAAATGGAATATTGAAATATCTCAGCAAAAAAACTTGCATTTGAAAGTTATTAAATATTCTAGCAGATTTCAAATTATCACCATGAACTAAAATATTCTCAATTTCTTTTGCTAAGCCAATATTTTTTAGGCAATTCAGTATAATAATTTTTTATAAACATATTAAGCTCTTTTTAAACAAAAGGTATACTTAGTTATTTCAATTTACCAGGCCTAAAATACAAAAATTGGAAGGAAATTTTGGGCGAGGGAGAAATCAACTTTGTGAATAGTCTAAGATATTACAGTAGCATAATAAAAAGGGTATGCATTTCAGTAGTAAGACTTTTTTTTTTTTCTGAGACTCATAGTGCCTATCTATCCTTTCTTGTTCCCTTTCCTTTACTTCATTTCCTTTCTCAGCTGGTGGCAAACTTCTTTATTTCTTAACTTTGTTCTGGATCAGTAGTAAAAAATACAGTGGTGCTACAGGACAAGTTGTCTTAAAAAGCTTTCAAACCTTGCTGGAGGAACAAATACTAGGAGAATCATAGAAAGACATCTCTTCCAGATCAAAATGTTATTCTGGGGTCCATTAAGACCCACAACCATCACCTATCAACATGGATTCAATTGGTAATTTGTGCATTAAAAAAAAGCAGGTTATAATACATGGTAGAATATATGATAAGTACAAAATTTAAAAATAAATTTTAGGATGATTGTATCTACAAATTATCAAATTTCATTATTTATTTCCTACACCACAGAGGTGGCTCCAGTGAAAAGCTGCTGGGAGCTTCCACCATGTCCAGCAGAGCCAATCCCTGATGGCTCTGAAGATAGACATGCTGCTGGCCAAAGCTGGGCCAATGAGAGATGATGGGGACACCTCTGTGATAACATATTTAAGAAGAAAATCAAAACAAAGTGGTGGTGCAGTTTTAATTCCAGCCAGAGAAGAGGAGAAGGTGAGAACATGTGAGGGAAACAACACGGAGACACCAAGGTCAGTGCAGAAGGAGGGGCAGGAGACACTCCAGGTGCCAGAGCTGAGATTCCTCTGCAGGCCGTGGCAATGACCATGGTGAAGCAGCTGTGCCCCTGCAGCCCACGGGGATCCATGGGGGATGCAGAGATCCACCCACAGCCCCTGGGGATCCAGGGAGATGCAGAAATCCACCCACAGCCAATGGAGATCCATGGGGGATGCAGAGATCCACCCACAGTTGGAGGAGGTTGTGATCCCATGGGAGACCTGATGGAGCCAGGGGGTGCCTGCTTCCAGGCTGGAGCAGCCTGTCCTTGGAGAGCTGCACCCCATGAAGAGACCCACACCACAGCATTTTTGGGAGGACCATTCCCTGTGGGAGAGACTCACATTGCAGCAGTTTTGGCAGGACTGCTGCTCATGAGATTGGAGCCATGCTGGAGAAGTTCACGGAGAACTGCCTCCCATTAGAAGGGGCCCCACGGTGTAGCAGGGGAAGGATTCCTGGCCCCAAGCAGCAGAAAAAAACCTTGGGTGATGAGCTCACCAAAACCTTCATTCCTGTTTCCCTGTGCTGTCAGTGGGAAGACGGAGGGGCTGAAGGAAAAAGGTGTTTTTAAGGGCTTAGTTTAGTTCTTATCCTCCTCTTTGCTAGTTACTTTGCTAGTAACAAATTCACTTTCTACTTGTAAACTGAACCTGTTTTGCCCATGCACTATTTTCTCCTGGTCCTTATCTCAACTCATGAACCTTTTGTTGAATTTTTTTCTCTCCTCTGTCCAGTTGTGGCAGGGGAAGGTGAGTGAGTGGTTTTCATAGGTGCCTGGAGTTTGGCCACTGTCAAGCCATGACAGAAGAACATGTACTGCTAAATGCCCATTTGTTTAAATAATCCTAATTTCCTCATGTCCTAACCCACAAGGAGCTCTTAGAAAAACACATTTTCTGACTGTGTGAGGTGGTAACCTCTGACTTAACTAGTTTTTCAGTTTTCACATAATTGTTAATTACTTCAAATAAAAGTAGAAGGTTGGGTGGAGAAGGGCAAAAAATGAAACAAGAAGGATTTGGAAAGCTGATGTTTCCAGTCTAACCCCTTCAATAAAAGGATATTTTTTCTTTTGCCTAAATTGTTTCTAGTTGCACCTCTAAGGTCAGAATAAGCCAAGAGAATGAAAGGAACAAGCATCCTGATGGGCTGCCTGAAGCTGCCTGGTGTTACGGATCAGCGTAAAACCAGCTCTCTTTCCTCTGCCTGGGCCGATGTAACTCACTGGAGTGGCAAATTACATCAGACCTACAGCTGTAACCCGACATTATGATTAATTTGATCAGTAATTTCTCCTGTTTTTCATTTTAATCGGTGTGACTATTCTGCTGTGGCAGGTCTTTCAGATCTAATTAAGATAAATTTCAGAGTAAAAGACTTGGCAGAATTTTCGAGTCAAATCCGAGCGTCAAGTGTGAAGACCTGCAGCACTAGTCAATCAATTTCCAGTAAAGACGGCAGACTGTAACTCAGCAATCAACCCATTAACACTTAAGCAAATTTCATAATCTCCAGGCCTGTGCTTAGTTACTCTCTCAAAACATTCTGGCAACCAATAAAAAGAAGAAAGTATTAGTGTTCTTAAACACCTGCATCTGCTAAAACCACCAGCAGTATCCAGAAGTGGACACTTGGATAGATCTCAGCAATAATGCCAAAAAGAGGCTTAATTTTTAAATTTAAAACACAGTCTAGAATGGCTTTTTTTTATTATTATTATTATTTTCTTCTTCTTTTTTTCCCTCCCTAGCAGTATCTAGGAACTGAGCAACCTTTTTTAGGTGCTTTTTTGCACAATGAGCCTTACTGATAGAGCATCAGGGGTATACCACTTAGAAAATATTGCTCCTCAGATTCAATAAGACCCAAGCCCACCAGATTCTCAATGTTCTCTCAGTCCACTTGCTTCCAGGTAGAAAGATCATTTTTCCACAAAACTAGAAATGTTTTGACTTGCATTGTTTTTTTAAATATGAAGAGATGAGGGATATGAAAAATAGGGGGAAATAAAGTAATGTTTTAGAATATTTTCTCTACTTTCTTTAAAAAATATTGGAAATATGAGTGAAAAAATACATTAAGAAAAATGAATGCTAACAGAACAGATCAACTTGATTTATAAGAGTATCTGAGGGGCTGGGACAACTTTTTCTGTCCTTAAGAACCCCAAGGGTCCTACTCTCTACCTAGAGAGTCTTTGGAAATAGAAGACCTTATGGGATATGTATGCTTTCCCAAATTTGTTCTAGGATGATGTTATTTATTTTTTCCCATTTATTAAATACTTCAGTTGCTTTGGGGAGTTTATTAAATGCTCCTATTTCAGAAACCAGAGCAAGCTGTTTACTGGGCAAATATCTCCACTCCCTTCTCCTTCAGAGAATTCTCTAGCAAATGGTTTCCATTATTAGCCTCAGTATCTGCCCCTTGGGTGCTAATAATGCCAGTTGTTTTGCTCCAAGATTAATCTCCTTTGTTTTAAATGTGAGTCAGACACCAGTCCTCCTTGTGCTTTTGAAATAGCAACAGCTGCAGAGTACATTTGGATGGACCAGACAGCCAGTGCTCCACCTGAGAGAAGGTTTCCTTAGGAAATGAGAAGATGTGCTTATAAAACCTATTTGAGATTTAAACATCTCTGCTCTGTTTAAATGCAGTATTAAACAGCTTTACGGGGCCAGTCCCAATGCCTTAAAGACCCCAAAACGCAGTGAGCTACTAGGAGAAGAAAGATTGTTGAGGAGAATATCTGGAACTCTGCTCACTCTGTGGATGGACACAAGTCTTACACACAATTGAAACTAGCTTTTCTGTGGAAATGACACACATGAATCTCCAGGGAGACATGAATACTAGCAGCCCTCAAACAAGCTAGCCATAGCACAAAACCAGCTGGCATCCGACTCTGCACCGTGCACCAGGGCCAGGGTACAGCACAGTGCAGAGGCTCCTGAGTGTTCAGCCAGGATAAACTGCTGTGTTGTCATATCAGAGCAGCCCAGCTGGTAGAAGACCCAGAAAGGATGAGTATAAGCATGGAAGTGCTAGAAGAGATAAGATAAAAAGAAGAAAGGAGGCCCAGGTAGCACTGAAACTCAAACCCAACAATTTCTCAAGCAAAGTTCAAGTTTGTGAACAGTAATGTCTGTGGTTCACAGAACGACTGCAGTGGCAAAAAGAGGAGCACAAAAGCAAAAGGACAATGCCTGAATCACAACAGCATTGCAGTGGGTAATAACCATGCATGTGCATATGTATGGTACATGAGTACCATCACTTCCTTGCTAGTGGAAATTTTAACACAAGTACTTGCTTATTCTGCCCATGAATTCACATTTACCAACCCACAAAAAATCATTACAATACTGTTGTCAGTAGAATAAGGTGTTCAAATCTTTCAGTTTGAAATGAACAGTGGGATGAAATAAGCAAAATATTCACAACAGATCACCAAGCTTAACTCAATTTAGCTCACTGCAGGGGATTTTCCAAGCCATTAGTTTAGAGCTGAGACCTAGGTCTTGCTAGTATGCCCTGGACATCCACCCAAGATCAGCGCTTCAACTGGTTCACTATCACTGGGTGATGGGCATGAACCTTCTCGAATAAATGTCTTCCGTATTTGTCTATATCACCTATTGCCTTGTGATGTGGGTTATCTCACTCCCTATTGATACCAAAAATTAGGAGATTTTGAACAATAGATCCAAAGCACTGCATTTGCTCAACATTTATAAAATATTTCTTCGTGAAATTGATTACTAAGCAACTTGGGAACAAATTCAATCCGTCATACATTGCACAGCATATTATGCAGAAGAGGTTAGATTATTTTAGCAAAACAGAGCAACCCACCATACTCAGTGGGATTACTGGTGTAATAATCTCAATCAAATTTTCTTAATCTCAGGATTCAATTAGCATGAGAAAAATATAACAAGTCTTGGATGTGAACATGATCATAAAGACAGACCATGAGCATAATCCGCGAAAAATTGGCATTTATCAAGCTGACAGAGACTTGGTTGTGACTTCTGTGTCTTAAAGATATGTAAATATGTCAAAATCACAGGAAACATTGAGATTTCTTCAAAACTGATTTTTCCTTAATGAGAAACTAACCAGTCAATGAGACTGGGTGGAAAGGGAAGGGGCAGTTTGTTTTGTGTGACTGTTGGAGGCTCAGATATCAGTGTATATATTCTCCCTCATTTGCAGCTCAGTATTTCAGCCTTTCTGCTTTTCTTTGTTCCTTTGTTATAAAAGTGTTGAGTTTCCAAATACATTATTTAAGATTAGTATGAAAATTTAATCTGAAGGAAGTTCTAGTTTTGGCATCCTAAAGTTTGCTATTACTTAGAAGATTTTTGTGCTGTTGTCATCTCCTCACTTCCCTTCTTCCCTATTTTTATTGTTGTTTTTTTCCTCACTCATCATCTTCCATCAGCTGCAGTTATTGTAGGCAGACTTCTGTGACAAAAGAGACTCTTCAGGAAAGAGTTCTGAAAATGGTCAGAATAATTTTACAGTAAGAAAATCTCTGGGGAATTTCCTGTTTGTCTGTTCCTCTTCACACACAAACAGAACAGTAGAAATCATTGAAAATTCGTCTATTCCTATAGTGTAGCTCTTCCTTTGCAGTTCTGGCTATGCGTACATTCATCGTGTCCATATCTCTAAAATATACAGTGAGTGTCAGCACCAGAAGCTAACCTTTTTTTGGAGCCAGCTAAATGTAGAAAGTGTCTTATTCTGCTAGTCAAGCAGAATAATTACCTACTTAGTCTTATGCTCATCAATCAATTGACACGATGAAAATACACATCAGACTATGATTATCTTCATGAGGAATTTCACCATTTTAGAAGGAAGGGATGAAAGTCTTCTGTCATCTGCCTGACCCACCACTTCCTGAAAGAGAGCTCAGCTTTTAAAAATTCTTCTCCAGTCTCTTGCAAATCAACAATGACCCTGCCTCTGCAGTGTTTGGCTTTTACCAGTGTAAATCTGGAGCCTCTTCATTAATGTTAGCAAAAAATCATGTCCTGGAACCTAAAGGGAGGTTTTACATCTTTCTACATAATCATTAAAAGATCCCATAGAAAGTAGTTTTGTAACTACAATTCAGCCCACTGTATCATATAAAGAATAGTGATAAAATTAGAGCAGAATATCATAGAATAATCTGACAAGAATAATTCTGAGACTTTTAGCTGGTGTACACTGCACTAGCATTATTAATTTCTGATCAGCTAGCAAAGTACCTCACCCGGGTATACCTAAGCAAGTCACTTTCATTTAATTTGCCTTCTGAAGGACATGACAGCATCTGTACGTTTTGAGATGTAATTGCTGTTATCCTTCAATTTTTTGAAACAAACACAATCATCCTCCTGAATTACTGACTTTCCGTGACAATTTTTTGAGGTTGCTTTTTTTAAAACTAATATCTTTCAGACAGATCCTGAATAATGGAAGAGGATAAAGCCTGCATGAAAAAAGTCAAGAATTCAGAAATGAAATTTTAGCTGTCAAACTTTAACTTGGTTGTTCTTTATTCCCTTAATATTCTTCAAACAAAATCCATCTGACTCTAGTTCATAAAGAACATTACCCTAGAGGACATAATACCTCTGACTTTTGTTTTAGGTTGATTTTTAAGTTGGAGCATTGAACATTTTAAAAATCCACATTCTAAGCAGCTATTATTAGCAACTGCTGCCAAACATGTGCTCCGTCCTTTTGTTTGGTTTTTTTTAACTGCCTGTGTGAAAGAAAATAATTTCAGATCCAATCCTCAAGATGGATGTACAAGGGTAAAGCAGCCTTTCATGGCAGGATTTAGAATGGAAAGACAAATTTCATGGAGGAGATTTTACCACTGCTCTGATTTAGAAAGATACCCAACCAATCATATAAAAAGTATAACATCAGTTCCTCTGGAAATATTTCTGAGTGTCACTTGTTTGCATATAAAATTATCTCCAAATTTCTGGTAATAATACAGAGCATGCTTCAAGTTTTTACTTACTTCTAGGGAAGCTTGAGCAGGATTACGCTTGCTCTAGAAATGCTGTAGAGATGGTTAGATTGGCAAAGACATGGCCCTACATGCACCTGCTTAAGGTGAGGGTTGAAGCTCAATTCTGGCTTCTCTTCTGATTGTCAGTATACAGTGTATTTATATCTGTGAACAAACTTTGGGATTTCATGGTTTTTTAAATGGTGAGGATCAGAGAGGAAAGATCATTAAAACTACTTATCCCACAATTTATTGGCAAGTTTTTCATGCTAAGTCAGAATTAACATCTAATGACTTCTAATTCCTTCACTACTGTTCTGAAAGCATCCCAGTCAAGCAAATGGCTTGGCAGCACTGGCTGAGCTCAGCCCAGGGGAAATGCCAGACCTCTCACACTGGTGTATTTCATGAAGTTTAATCCCAATTCCTAAAATCTTCAAGGGATAGCATTTGAACTAAAAACACTTCCGAGAATT
Source organism: Turdus rufiventris (assembly GCA_013186435.1). Lineage (NCBI taxonomy): Eukaryota > Metazoa > Chordata > Aves > Passeriformes > Turdidae > Turdus > Turdus rufiventris. The sequence goes on from PYHW01009642.1 coordinate 234,256, forward strand.
TGGCTCCCTTGTTTCACTTCCGTTGAGTCTGCCACATCCAGACTGCCCTCAGATGGGTACTTGTGACCATAAGGATGCTAAAGAGTGAGATATGCCAAGGTATCCGTAGAAGTATTGGCATCTACCAGGAAAGTTTTACTTACAGTAATTTCATTATTATAAGCCACACCATTTTGACTAAAATTTTTGTCTGAACCCAGAAGTGCAGCTTATAATCAGGTGCGGCCAATATATGGATGAAGTTCAGAAATTTGTCAACCCAGAAGTGTGAGCCCGCAGCAGCCCTGAGCCGAGCTGGAGCCTGCCCAGCCCTGGCAGAGGGGCAGTGGCAAGCTGAGCCCACACAGCCATGAGCCAAGCCAGTAAACCCCATGATCCAGCGATTCTGTTACTAACTGGCAACTTTGTGAAAGTTGCGCGCGGGTCCTTGCTGCGAATGAAAGTGTGGTTTATAATCCAGTGCGGCTTATATATGGACAAAGAACGAAAAGTTGCCAACACCCGGAGATGCAGCTTATAATCGTGAAATTACTTTACTTTTATTGTACTTCTGAAAATGAGAGGTGACACAGGGAAGCCAACAGTAGAAAGCACCTAGATCACAGATGAGACTAGAAATACATTCATCTGCGATTTACATTGGGACCAAAGGCTATATAAGAGTTAAGACCTCAGATTCAGTGTTCGTACAACCCTCTTGAGATATGTTGTCCGAGATAATCCCACTTCTTTCCTACTCCAACTCTAATTTATGTGTGCATTTGCTTTGTTTGTAGAACTTAATGACATTTGAAACACAATATTTAGCAGGCAGTTTTAGCAAAATATCATGTATACAGTGTGTGCATACATCACAGCTGTACCAAGATAATAAAATTTAACAGAAGCTCCCCTGAAAATATCCATGTCTCTGTATGTCAATAATCTGCATACAAAAAAAAGCCCCAAAGCACTCACTAACATGATAGATTGGGTATTAAGTGATGCATATGTAGTCCTTAAGACAATACAGAGAAGAAGCTCTAGAAACATTATTCTCTACTCTAAGAAAAAATTCAGCAAGCAAGGATACATCTCTTGCAGACTTATAAGTCTATTATCTGAACCATTTTTAAAAATCAGATTTGATGCAATTTAGTTGAAGCTCAGATTAATCCAGGTTTAACTGGCCACATGCAAGAAAAGCTTTTTATAAACCAATTCCCTTAATTGTCTAAAAAAGGATTGTTTAATTATTAAGCTAATGCAGTTTTATTTCTGCAGGAAATGGATCCAAATCCATCAGTGTGGATAAAACATTTTAAGTGGTGTCTCAAAATTTAAAGATTAAAGTTGATAGAGACTTTTCTGGTTTCTAAGTGCAGTTTCACTGCCTAGTGAATAAGACCCCACTCATGTCACAGACTCCCCTGGTGTTCAGAATCCCACTACTTATGGGTACAGGCAAAGCTGTTCATGCACAATGAGAATGTAGCACGACACACAGTGCAAGAACACCCAACTCTAAGAATACAGGACCACTGGACCAGAGCTCTCCTGATTCTGCCAGGACTTCTAAGATGGGCAGAGCATCAGTATGGATGTGGCAGCTGTTGGTCTATTAAAAAATAACCATGTCATTGGAGCGAGCATCTATGAATAGCATTAACTGTCATCCTTAGCTTTGGAATCTACACTAAGAACCTTAGTAGAAGTATTTGATTATTAGGACTGTGATTTCAAGAGGAGAGGTAACACATCCACCCCTTGCACATGTCAGCAGAAGCTGACAGTCAGGATCATCTCCTACTGAACAGCTAATATTGTTGTCCTCTAAAGTTATCATAAAGGGTGACTGCTGGGCAAATGCCTTTTGTGAATGTCACATGATGAATCTGTGAAAAAAAATTAGAGAGTTTTCTATGGGTTTTACAATATGGACTTTAAAAGCAAAAGACATTTACTCTTCAGGAAACAACATCCTAGAACCATCATTAGGTAAGCTTTTCTGGTTTATCATCCTTTTGCTGTTCTAAGCTGAAGGCCCATAAGGATTGAGTAATACAATGTGGAATTTTTTAGCCTGTAGGATCAGAAGGCTTAACCTTCACTTGGTTTTCCCTTGCAGTGATAGAGAATTCACATGCTGATTTTAGACCTTTAGGGATTTGTATGTTGCATCCTACCTGCAATGGATTCGGTGAAGTAAGAGGAGATGGAAGGCCATGCCCTGGTGACTGGCTGGGTTTCTGAGGGGAGCTGGAGGACTGTGAGGCTGGAGGTGGTTGGCTCTGGCTCTGGGACTGTGTTTGGCTCTGCTGTGGTGGTGCTGATGGCTGTGGCTGTGATTGCTGGATTTGCTGAGTTGGCTGTGGAGTCTGTGCCTGCTGAGCTTGCTGCTGCTGCTGGCTTTGTTGCTGCTGTTGATGCTGGAGCTGCTGAAGATGCTGAAGCTGTTGAAGCTGGGAGTTCAGGGATGAGGTAGCTGTGAATTGAAGAGAGGGAAGGGAGTTATACAAGTTTCAGTAATACCTACTCTGTTAAAAGTATTCTGGATAAAATTCTGGTTCTGTTACTTTGAGGGGCATTCTGCTAACTGAGGACAGCTGGCCCTAGACTTCAGGATGCGGGAGGAAATTGTTACTATCAATAATAGCCTGTGGTTCTGCTTGTATTATTCTATGGTAAAGAGCCAGACTTCCCTGGGGGGGCAATGAAAGCAAACTTTTGAAAGCGCTAGAGGTCTGCCCAAAGGATGGGGCTCAGAGCTGACCAGGATTCTTTGCTCAGACAAGCTTACCAGTGAAGTCAGTGGGAATATTATCTGCTTAGAGAAGAGAGGAATATATTATCACTGTATTCATAAGTATATCAAGAACTCATAACATGAACCAATGTTGTTATATAAAGGAGAAAGCCATAATCATAAAATAAAGGATACTCTGAAATGAACTTTGTCATGTCATTATGCAGTAGGTATCAGGAAATAAAACATTCAGCTGTGAAATTTCTTGTGCAATGCCTAGGGAGCAAAAAATACCTAATAAAATGTGTGTGTCTCTGAAAAATCACATCTAAAAGCTATCAATTCCTTCTTGTAACTTGTACTGCTCACTTACTCCTGATAGTGAAGGTCTGTTGTGTTTTGCTTGCATGTGCTTCAAATGTGATGTTTTGGAAGTGCAGGGCTCACATCAACCTGCTGCCACAAAGAAGCAAACTTTATTTTCTAGAGACATTTTCAAACTGACTGGACATTCATTAAATTCAGGAAGACAGGAAGTTTTCATAGGGATGTCACTAAGAAAGAACAGCTTTCAGAAGCAACAAGAGCATCACAGAAGACTGATTCTTTCTGGGATTATGCCCTAAATAAGTCACCTTGGTCTCCAGCCATATCCATGTTAATCAACCTCTTAAGGGTTGAATTAGTTAGCTATAAGATCCCAAGAGAAACAACTGGCAAGGTAATTATGATATTTTTCACTCTGTATACTGCTTTGCCAGCACCACCCTGTATTCTAATTTCTGTCCACAGAAGCAAAAGTAAACAGGGAATGAACTAAATTTGTTGTTGTTGTTTTTTTTTTTTAAATGCCACTCAGATTTCAAGGCCAGAAACTCTGTTGAACAAGCTATTTGTGGACTGGTAGATAAAGCCAAGTCATCTCCACTTTCTTTTCATGCCAACATCCCTGTTTCAGCTTTCTAGATGTCTATACTCTGAGGCTGAACCAGAGGTCTTGGTACAACTTATGAAATCAATGAGCCATAAACTGGAATAAGAAAAAGAAAAAAGAAAATAAAATGGAGAAAGATGGGGCAGAAAGAGTAAGCCAGAAAAGGCTTTAAGAAGGAAAAGTAGAAGACTTGATAGGAAGAGCTGTTGGGTCTCTATTCCCAGCTCATAGCTGATCTAAGTTTTCTTTCAGCAGATGCAGGAGTCAAACTAGAAATATGCCTTAACAAGAACTGCAACCATGTGTATGTGACTTCGACAAAGAATCCTAATAGTACAAAGGAGGACTGATAACACCAATATATTTCTATCAAGAAAGTTACTCATAGAAGTTTTTTGCTTCAACACAAAGCAGAGTGACCATCAGATTAAAAGCATACATAGTATCTCATACAAAATAAATTACCCTGGAGAAGTAAGTGAACACTTCCACCCATTTCCCAATGAGAATTCGTACCTAAATACCCTAAAGCCAATGGGGTAATGAGTGGAAATGTAATAAGAAATCTAGACCAGTTCTTCCTATTGTGCAGGCCATTTCTTCACCTGTGATAACTTAACAGACTGGGTGAACCTCTGATAACCAGAACCAAGACTTCAAACCGACCCTTACTGCATAGAGAGGCTCCAATATATAAACGAAGTGACTGAAGCATGACTTCTAATCCACATGGCTCATGGAGAGGGATGAGGGACCTTTTTATGTTGTGTGTGCACAACTGGACAGGGGAGACAAAACCTTCTCACCTAGCACTAGAAAAGCTTTGCTTTCAGTACTGCTCAATACTTGAATGTTGGTGAATGAAGGAAGATCGGTATCTCTACCATTCACTTTCATACTGGAAACAAAACCATTCTTGCTGGGGTAGGAGATATTCCCTGAAAGATAATCTGATTAATGAAGAACAGTTGCTTCATGGAAAAGTTTCCAAGTTTATTGCCAGTAACTGCACAAAATTATTCAAATATTCAATTTCTTGTGTTTTCACATAATTCCTTTAAAAAGCCTCTCTGAAGTCCATCATCATGCAGAGCTATAAATTGCATTGAAGTGGCTTAGAGAGGTATGATTGTTGAACATGCTGTTGCTAAACATGTTCAACAAGAACAGGAAGAAGGACAGTTAGAACAGAAAAGGTGTTCTGAAAGCCATACAGTAGATGTACAGTGAAGGTGGATTTAGGGCTCTGGATCATGCCTGCAGTCTGGTGTTCATGCTGCCCTATTGCTCTGCCTCTCACAGTGTGTGTACTATCCACAGCAGGGGTTGTGTCATATTATTGTTTGCAATCAAATCCAATCCAACTCCCAGAGCTTGCTTGCATAGCTCATCCATTATAAATCGTATACCTGTCTAGCATTTGTCACTTTCTGCAGAGCTTGGAGCCTGATGGAATTTCAGGTGGTACAACAGTGCTATGTCTGCATGTATAAAAGATAACATGCACTGCCTACCTCACAGGAATCTTTTTTATGACTTACTGGCTAACAGCTGGGTAAAACTTTGACATATTTTAGTGAAAAGTGCTGTTTTCACAATTGCATTCAAGAATTGAAAAGGCTTGCAAAGAATTGCAGAAAGTTCTTCTATGGTTAAAAAGGTCAACATAAAGTACATCACTTTAAAAGAGAGACACAACTAAAAATGTATGCAAGCTACGAAAAACTGAGGAAAATCCACAAAAACTGCATGACATTTCAACTCTCCCTAAAAAAATACATGTTGAATATACACCAGGCATCCAAGAAGACAGTAAACATAACTAATACCTATAAAGAAACAATGGTGTGAGGGGTTTTAAAACCTATGGTTCAAGAAACCTTTTGCTTGGTGTGGTGTTGTGGCAGACTTTCTGTGAGATCACCCCATAGTTTATGATCCTACTTTAAGCAGATTATACTTATAGCATCAAAGCATTTACATTAGAATAAGAGGCATTGAGTTAAGTGGCGCAAATCAATGGTCAAGAGGCAGTGAAAGCAAACTTTCTGTTCTCCTAGGTCATCTACCGCAATACTTCTCACAGATCTCAAGCTGCTTTGTGGATTAGAGAAAGTTATGACCTAAAGTGCATATTCCTCCTTGACTTTCTTTGGGGGATACCTTAGGCATAGTGTTGCCATGCATTTACAATATTCACACAAAATGTGTCATTTCATATTCTATTCCTCTGCTGGTTACCTGCACAGGAAACTGAAATGAAATGAAAATGCCCTTCTGCCAAGTAGAGTGTTACAATGGGGAAAATTCACCTCAGAGGCAACCATGCTGAAAGAAGCATTCTGATCCATGACAGGGGGATGACTGAAGCTTTGTCTTCGTGGGCAAACTGAAGAGGCTCTGTCTTCATTTCCCAAGCCTGATTAACAGAAAATAGTAGCAATTGTCTGCTGCCTCCAGCTAACGTATTGTGACATAAGTAGGGGAATATTCCTGGTTATACTGTAGGTTAAAACATACATTTTAAAGTTTAATCATGATTCGCTAAAAAGCAAGGAATGTAAGTGTGCTCACAAATGTTTATATAATAAAAACAATTTAAAATTAGGACTCCTTTTTCACCTTTCCTTCACAATATGAACTCGGATTCTTAAGACCTCTACAATGCTTGGCAGAAGATCAAATTAATATTCAAGGATTCAGATTGTATCTAGAATCTGCTCTTGTGGATAAGCTTCACATAATGTCTGATTTATTTTATTAATGTTTTGTGCGTGTTTGTTTCTGTGTAAAGAGGAAGGAGGGGTAGGAGGAATAAGAAACAATCTTAGCTTACAAACAATTGTGCTACTTCAGCTTCTCTCCTCCTATTTACGTAATTGCATAGTTGTTCTTCAGTGCCTTGATACAATGTACAATGGACTAAAAAGAAGAAAATCATACATTAAACCTTCTCTTATTTGACTGAGCACAGAACTTGGCTCCTGCCATTTCAAGGGCTTAATGCCTTTTTCCACTTCCCCAGTAATGAAGAATGGATTTGCATTGCCTTAAACTGAAAAGTGTAACTAACTTAAGCATCTGGGCTTGCGTTTGAACTGACAAGGCTCGCTTTTTTTTCCACCCTGTTGTTTCTTTTCTAATGAGGTTTATGCCTACGTTTCTTTGAAACAGATTTCTAAAGATTGAATACACACACTGAACAATCTAATGCGAGCCTGCATTTACATTCTCTCCCTCCTGGGTAATGAGCGGTAGGTTAGCCAAATACCCGTGTTTTTCCATATGCTCAGATTTTCTTTTCAAGAGCAAAATGTGACTTCTTTTAAATATGTTTGCATCCTCTTTGTGAAAAAAAAAACCCTGAAGGATTGGACTTGTGGCTGAAGAGATTAGTAATGGGATACAGAGCATATTATTTCTAAATCACTGGTTCAAATTCAGCCTAGGTCAATATAGGGAACAAAAGTCATTGCACTTTAATGGTGCTTTTGCATGTTTTCTACCATACAGAAGATGTATGAAATGTATAGAAGTCATTTTCACACACAGATATCCACAGAGAGCCTGGCTGCCTTGGAAGAAGTTTGCCACACAGTCAAGGTAATAAATTGATTGTCTCACAACATCTAATGAGGAAGATCAGAAAGACTATGGTCTTCAATGGCATCAGTTGACATCTTTGCACTTTTAGCAGAGAGGCTAAGAATGGAAAGAGTACAACTTGTTCCTAAAGGTGATCCATCAAGGTTACAGCTGTAAAACACAGAAAGGGGTTATGGGGAGAAACTTGTATTGCCAACAGTCCTCTGTACCAATTCTGCAGATAAACAGAGGACTTCACTTTCTAGTGTCGTCATATCCAGCATTGTTCATGAGTGCTAAATTCACTTTAAAGAATATAGGGAATAAAAAGGAAGTATTAAGAAGAAAACTATCATAATTTATATGGTGTCTGTGGTGTCTCTACATTTTGATGAATACTGGAGCTTCCCTGAAAAATGACCCACTGTCTTAAATAAATCTGATCTTTTTTTCCTTACCAGTCTTTAAAAATGTACAATAATTCACTAAAATCTTAAGAAAAAAATAATAAGAAGAATAAGTTCTAAGGTAGAGAGCTTGACTAAGTATCAGGGCAAGTATGTTTAGAATAATTCCCATTTTAAGATAATCTAGGGACTATTTTCCTCTAGTTTATGACAACACTCTGTGAGTAAAGTTCCCTGAGTGTACTGTAAAAATTGCATTAACCTATTTAAGATGCCCAAAGGCAAGAACAAGCTGGAGAAATTAGACTTTAATAAGTCATTTGCTTTCTCAGTTCAAATGGGACCTTAGTTCTCATATTGTACAAATGGCTGAAACATTAAGAGGAGTCAGGGTATCATCAAGACACAAGGGATCAATCAGGATGGCTTATCTTGGGATTCTCATTCAAAGACAGGCAATTAAACATAGTATGACAACACCATAAGGGTTTGAATGCCAAAGTCTCTGTGTCAAACAAGTAATCTAGATACGGTAAATTCCTAAATTTTACCAACTTTTTTTTTTTTTTTTTTTTTTTTTTTGAAAACATGACTCATAGACTGGGGGTAGGATCTTGAGATTAAGTCCTTATGTCAGATGAAAGCAATTTTCTAATTACAGAGATGCAAAAACAGTCCCAGAATATCTAAGAACAGAATAGAGTATCAATTTGAGTGGCATAGTATTCCTACAGAGTGGATTTCCAGACCATATTGAGCCCACAATGATGTTCCTGCGGACCAGAATTTAAGATAACCCCCAAATTTGTGGGAAAAATTCTTCAGGACTCCTCAGCAAGAAACTAATTGACAGTGAAAAGATTATAATTTAAAGGCCATCAGAACCCAATGTAAGATTTCACAGCTGAAAGGATGTGGCAAGGAATGGATGAATGACACGAAAAATTAACTTTGAAACAACAGTCTGCTGACTCAGAGAACAAGGACCATGATTTATAATTGATGTAAGACAGAATCTGGACATTCTTTGCACATACAACCTTTAATGAGAAAAACTGCAGCCTATTTTTGCTCTCTTTTACTCTTTCAGATTCTCTAACGTTGATGGAAAACATAATTTCCGTGGCATTTATGCAGACTAAGAGTTTGACACACTCAGAACAGCAATACTTGTAGAAAAAGCAGTGCAACAACATAGAGCCCCAGAAGCCTTGTAAGAGGTTGTGCAGAATCCTGTCCTACAGTTCAGAGAGTCACAGGTCCCCAGTTCATCAGGTATCCTGCCATTTCTCCTGACAGTGTGCCTTTATGAGGCCTTGGGTCTCGTCAAGAGGAGCTTGTTGAACTGCTTGGTGGCTTCAGAGTGATTTTCCATTCTTTCAGATAATAGATCTGAAGTTGCATCTTCTAAAATTCTTTATGGTAAATGGCCCTTTGGACAAAGAAATATTTTTCCAGTTGTAGCTTCAGCAATGATTCCTTGAAGATTGGGAATTTCAAGAAGTGTCTCCAAAGAATCTTTGAAGTGCATGATGTTTCCTTAACTAAAAGTGAAATTACTGTAAGTGAAAAGTAACAGCTATTTTGTACATTTGTGTGTTTGCATGGGGTTTTTAAAATAATGCAATCAAATAGCAGATCAAAATGCTTGTGGTTTAAAAGGTTGGTCTGTATGCTGAGTTTATGAAAGTGTCCTGGGAATGGCACAGGATAATGTCACATTCCCCCAGCCTCAACCTAGGGAAGCAATATAGGCTAGAATGTCCAGAAGGTGACTTGTTATGAGGGTTTGCTTTCACGTCTCAGATGTTCATTGTATCCATGTTTCCATCAATTTTCACTTCCAGTCTTTTCTGAAGGAAAATAACTTGAAACTCTGTTTCCTATTAAGAACTCTAAGAGTCAAGCACCTGTAAATTGTATTTTTTTGTGTATGAATTCCAGACAAAGAAGTTAGCTGAACAGCAGTGAGAAGAGGCCATGGAATGACTCAGAAAACAGCAACATATACACTATAAGGAGAAAGGGGGAAAAAAAGGCAGCACAGCCCACTTCTTCTCTTTACAATCAATAAAACTACAACAGCAAGTACAAGAACCAGGTGTAAAAATGGCAGTTCTACCTTGTTGCACACAAATTCTCTGCTGGAACAGTGACTTGAGCTTCAACCTTGTTTATAGGCCCCATTTTTCTCAATATAGCCTTGAACTTCTGCTTTTACCAAGACATGAAAAATTAAAAATAGCAGTAACAGGGTAAAAAAGGTGGGGGAGAACACAAAGCAAAACAAAACACACGGCTGCAATGGTCTCAGTCCCTGTGTAGGGACTGAATGCCACTCCTCACCAGCTGGGACACAAATGCACTACCATGTTGAATGTAGTATTCTTCACCAGGCACAGAAGAATAAAAATGGACTAAAAAGCTTTGTCTGGGTCACAAGGGGCATTGCTTTAATAGCTGTGGTCCAGAAACAATCTTGAGCACAGGTTGGTGAAGAGTTCTGTGCTAGGTGCTGTAACATTACTATGAGAGCAGAAGATAGAGGTATTCTTAGTTTAGCTAAGGGATCAGTGTTTCTCTAGAGTGTGCAACCACCTCCAGACTAGAAATTATAGAAGAGCTAGGAGGTGAACTTTAACTTGGTCATCTGTCATACCATAAGCTATTGCTGAATGTATGTACCACCATCAAGGTTCCTGCTGTTTGCCTACTGTTGACTTACAGTAACTCTATTTTGCTGTCTTTAAGAATCTTCCATTATTTTTATTATAAGCCATGCATAATTAGAACACTGCATTTAGTTATGTCAATTTCAGAACATAGTATCTGTAGTTGTTTTCCTTTTGTAATATTTAAGCTGACTGCAGGTCAGTTTGAGGCAATCTGCCTATAGCATTTTTTGTACAGCTAGACTGACTGGGTATTTGGCACAGATAGACTGACTGCTCACTTTTAGTTTGCAGTAAAATGAGAGTGGCTGAATATGAGATTTCTTTCCTGTCTCTACAGTTTGTCAGCCAAACATCTTGCTGCTTCAGATGCTACTCCTAGTTTGGCTGTGCTTGGCATCTATCACCTTCGTGCAGCAACAGTGAATTAGCTGCTCTTTGGGTGCTTATGTGCTCACATCTACCTAATTTCCTGCTCATGGTGAAATGAACAACTGGTTATTCACATACTGCTACATATTCTTCTGCTCATCAGTGAAGAATTCGGGTGGAAGACTTAGGGGGAAGATTTTATAGTCAATCCTCATTCACAGGCTGCGCAGTCAGTCACACTTCTGTTAGGATGAGCCCCATGCACAGCTGAAGAGAAGGACTGGGGAGTCCAGAAAAGCAGCTGCATTGCACTACCCAGTCAGCACACTGTACACTTCATGGCTTCCAAAAGCACATAGATAACCACATGCTCTTTGATAATTTGTATATTTTCATACACTGAAAAGTATCAGTTACTAGCAGTCCTTAGAGCAAACTCTATCTAGATCTTACTTTGGCTCTTAAGTTGATTCTTCAAGGTTAATATATTAATTTGAAAGGGACACACTGACATTAATAAAATAATTTCCACTTAAAGAATGTATTTATTTACATGGAGCCAGAGTCCCTAGTTATAGAAGGAGAACAAAATCAAAGGATGTAAAGGAAGAATTTTCATCTAGCAATAAAATGTACTAAAAAATTATTCACTATTTATGTACACATATTCAGCCTGAACAGAATATTGGCACCGTTCTGATGCAGTAACTAATACAGCAATTTTACGATGACAAGCCGCACCTGATTATAAGCCACACTTCTGGGGTGTCGGCAACGTTTCGTTATTCCTCCATATATAAGCTGCACCAGATTATAAACTGCACTTTCGTTCGCAGTGAGGCTCCACGTGCAACTTTCACAAAGTTGCCAATTAGTAACAGAATTGTGGGATCATGGAGTTTACTGGCTCGGCTCGGGGCTGTGCGGGCTCAGCCTGGCTCCACCGCCATCGCCGGGGAGCAGCCCTGGCCCGGCTCCCCTGCCGCTGCTGGCCCTGGCCCTGCCCCCCGCGGCCTCTGGGGAGCTGGCTTGGCCTGGCTCAACTCCCCACTCCCCCGCTGGGGAGTGGCCCTGGCCCTGCCCCCCCTCAGCTGCGGGGGAGCTGCCCTGGTCTGGCTCGGATCCCCCCTCCACCACTGGCGCCAGCCCCAGCCCCGTTCCCCCATGGCCGCCGGGGGTGGCCCTGGCCCTGCTCGGAGTAGGGCGGGCTCAGCTCGGCTCGGGGCTGCTATGTGCTCGCATTTCCAGTTGGCAAATTTCTGAACTTTTTTTTCATATATTGGCTGCTCTGGAATACAAGCTGCACTTTCAGGTTCAGACCAAAACTTTACTCAAAATGGTGCAGCTTATAATCGTGAAATTACTGTGCCTTATTACCCTGATCAATGAAAATACTTGATTTTCAGACCAGCTAATGGAAGAAAAGCTGAATTTAGTTGTTAATCTGTGATTCTCTGAAAAAACTAACAGGAAGCTAGTCTTTGCCTACCTTAAGGCAATGCTGCCCTAATTTTAATTTTCAGAATAATTAAATATTTTAAATAAGAGCTTGTGTCTCATTAGCTGTGTTGGCTATACCAAATCTTAGTGATACTACAAAACATTACCAATCCATTAAGGTTGTTATACATATTATATACACTTGGTATTACTGGCAGCCTTTTAAGAATTATTGAAGAATCCTCCGGAATGCTCAAAAAATATAGAAAATCCATAAGAGAATGCATCATAACAGGCATATTTTATTCATCCTATTAAAATATACTGGCAGTGATATATCTGGGTTGTGTAAGTTTCCAAACAACAACTATAATTTCCTTTTAAAATTTTATATGTTATATTTCACCTTTTCATATAATAATGCAAAAGCTACTTTAACCTGTAGAGAATTAAGAAACTTTTGATGATAATGAAAATACTGGTCCTAATGTGAAATTGATTGCTAATGTATAGCTACAGATAATGGTTTTTGGGGGTGGAGGGGAAGAGGAGAGAATCTGCTGTTCACAAATTCCCTTTTTTTTTGAAATTAGTGGATTTCTCATCCTCTTGCAAAAGCCCACTGACTAGTGTAGGTAGAAATACTACACCACTACTGGGCAAGCATCACTATTCTATTTACTGCACTAACTCCAATGCCAATTAAATGGAGATGAGCTTATTTCTAAAAAAGTGTTGTTTAATGAAAAGCCTGGACCATTCAACAGTACAAAACAAAGAAATGCATGTCAGTGCTGATATAAGATCTAGCTTTTTTGCTTAAATTAACTTCTAATTGTAAAAGTTAGTGGAAAAAGCACTGAGCAAGTGGGATGAACTTTCTGTCATGGCAACCCTGAGAAAAAGAGTTGGCGCAGTTAGTGCACACGGAAATCTGAAACCACTGCTTTAGATTTGTTTTGCCAAGTTTTAACTAAGAAGATACAAAGACTGTTCTTTCATTTTCAGTGCCAGGGATTTTGTCTTTACTCTGTTGATTTTAATAGCTCGCTCAGAAGCTTGGAAATGAATGTTTCTTCTAGCATCAATTTTAAACTTTTCCGTTTGCCAACTATGAATGTTTATTCTACTGTGTGTTTTCAATGAAGCCAAAATTAATATGGGTCCCTCTGATTTTCCATCCAAATGCCAGGGAGTGTGGGGCAAACTATTTTCCCATCTCTACCCTTGAGGCAGAGCCAGGTCCAGCATCACATGACCACAACACTACTCCTTTTCTCCCCTCTCTCCCAGTCTTCAAAAATATGGCCAGTTTTGGGCTCCTGTTTGTCTAAAGTTTGCCTGGCAGGACCAGTTCTACAGAAGTCCTCCAGCCTTCTATAGGCTATGGCAACTCCTATGCCCATCATTTCCAGTTGTTAACTACTGTTCTTCTCATGAAGAACCTTCTCTTTGTGCACATATGGCCCCAACATCTTCTCTTCTCTACCAGCTGTAGACACATTTACTTCTTTACAGCTTATGGAATTTTGATGGCACTCCAGCATTCCTCACCCTTGAACAGGGAACTGAAGCAAATAAAAATCTGGCTAAACATTGTTGTCAGAAAATAATATTATACATGTGATTGTGAAAAGAAAGCTATTCAAAAGTTGTGTAAATTCCTGTCTTTGATTTTTCAGGAATGTATAGGGATGGATTTTTGCCAATAGCTACTCAGTCATTAGAGCTTTTGAGAACTGTACCAGGAAATAGCTAAAAAGATAAGACCCATAAGTGAAGGCTAGTGTTCTGTAAGCAATCATCAAGTGAAAAAGATTTCATTAAGATGTTTGGAGCACACACTGGTGACCATTTTATGTATTTGGATTATGGATCACATGGATTTTCAACTCACCAAGAAGCTAATGCCAGGAAAGCATCTTATGTTTTAAAGTTTTACACTGAAAAGTCATGAGTGGAAGGCAAGAACATAAGACCACTGATATTTATGAATCAACACTGGTCCCCAGACTCGTACAGACAAAACCAAAAGTAATTACCTTCTTTTTTTTTTTTTAATTTTTTTTTTATGCAGCAGTATTAACTGATGTCACAATGATTTTCAGACTTGATCTGAATATATCTCCAAAACAGATGAGCTTTAGATATCTGCATGATTCTGTCAGTTTTTTCACCTGCAACTGGGAGTGGCCTTTTTGTTGTGCAGTGTCTTATGGGTATCTTGCAGATCTGCATCTCACTTGACTGAGAGGACTCAGTGCTCTCCCTGCCAATAGCCCTGAAAAACCACAGGGAAAATGTGCAAGGCAAAACCTGCATCCTGTGCCAGCACAGGTAGGAATACAGAGCACAGAGCAGCTCTCTCCTGCTGAAATTCAGAAGAATGCCATTGGCTTACATACTGATCTGCAACTTTAATTTTTCCACACCTTAATCAGAAACCATTTTCGTAATTTGTAAACACTGCCAAATGTTTGATTCCAGGCTGCTTAAGTCTTAAGTGATCAAACCTTTGGGTAGAAAAATAAAATAAATAACAATCAAACCATCAAACAAAGGAAGCAGTTATAAATAATTAAATATGCTGTACTGACACATACTATTCCCATCTGGATGCTGTGCTTCCACAATATAAAGCATAGCCTTCTTAATTAGGAAAAAAATTTGAAAACATTCTGTATGATAGAACAAGTAAAATAAGAAATGGGGACTTAGGACTGACTGTCTTGCACATGAAAATCAGCACCTGTGAATCCACTTCCTATTTCTGAACCTACCAGACCTGAACCACCTTGAGCACAGCAGTTAATTTCACTGCCTCACTTTCTTGTTCTATAAAAGAAAAAGAGGGATAATAAACTTCACTTCCCTCACCACAGGAAGCTAAATTAGTGAAATACAGCAATGTATCCTAAAATACTCAAAAAGAATTGGGTCAAAGATATACAAAATTTTATTTCCCCATGGGAAATATTGTTGTAGAGCTACCATCTACATGGTGTTAATGAGAGATACATGATTTAAAAGCATCCATTATTTGTTTTTATTTTTTGATAATGTCTGGGTAATGCTTTCATTCCCAGCAGCTCATAGAACTTTTTGAGATCTACAACAAGCAGGATATCTTTTAAGATGAACTCTCAGCTTAGGCACATTTTATGCAGTTATCTCACTCTGGATTGAAAGGATGCCTCAGAATGAACACTAGTCACAGATTTTCTGGAAGATTAGTACTTAGATTTCATTGCATACCTCTGTGAGCACCTCTATAATCAGAGACATACCAATGGAACTAGCTAAACTAAACTAGCTAATGATAATGACAATAAAAAAAACCCAAAAGAAATGTCACCAACGAGACATCAAAAATAATAAAGGGATTCCTCCAGTGCAGGAAGCTAGGCCAGAGAAACAGGAGGATGACAAAAGAAAGCAAAGGAAAACAAATTCAAGGGCGATAACTATAGGACCCCAGTGGGCTTGTTATACGAATAGTCTGCAGGCTACCACATCCTGCTGCTGTGCTGCTTCATAAATTCTATCATCTTGTTAAGAAGCTGAAGACTACTGACCTCACTTCCTCTGCTAATAAGACTGTGCTGCTTTGTGCCTAGACTTTTATGATGCTTATGAAATTTGAGCCATTGTGTGAGCCTCCTTCCTTCTTACACCAGTGATTACTGCCTCCCAAATTACAGAAGGACAAATGGGAAATGGAGACTCCTCTCCCTCTTTTGTGCAACAGTCCCTTCTCTCCTTCTTCCTAAACTCTTGTAAAATGTTTTTCAGGCTCTCGGGACCAGTGATGCTAAGACTTGCTTGGTTTCTGAATATAGTACAAGTAATCATAGTAATCAACCAAGAAATCTGAGTACATTTTATGATGTTCACATATAGGTATGACAGGAAGACCTTCACACATTATAAAGCCTGTACAGAAAATACTCAGTCATTTTGTCCTAAGAGAACACCTAGCAAGCATCAGAAGGCCAAAGAGAGAGCAGGCACAAATATGTTTTGGAAATACTCTTCAAACATGAAGACTACATAGGCCCTGTATGCAAAAACTCTTCCTTATTTGAGATCAAAAATATAAGACAACAGCTACTCTTCTTAGCACTTAGTTTTGAAGAGCAAAATATACAAAGACAACTAAAACAAGGTCCAGTCAAGCTGGCTACAGACACTCATGATCATGAAAAAGAGAAAGGAAGGCTTATCACTTGTCCTGTCCGAATTTTGCATCATTTTCTTCCCAGTCTAAAATGGCACAAGACAAATCAAGGCAGTCCTTTTGTCTTTACACATGACAGGGCAAAAGCGTGTTCACACCATAAAAAAAGGGAAGGCTTGTCCATCAGCTGCCTAAAGCTTTGAGTGTTCAGTAAGTATGTACCAAGGATGTGCCTTTAAAATTTTACAGTATTCAAACTTTAAAAAGAAAAAAAAAACAAAAAAAAGAAAAAGGAAAAAAATATATCAACCATTATTTCCTTCTAGTATCTCCTCAGAAATCACTGGCATTGGGGGAAAAAACTACCAAATCCCAAACATTCACAGATGCCTTCTTTACCCATAGACATTCTCTTACCCTTAAAAGTTAAAAACCTCCAATGGTCACCTCTTGCAGCTGGTGGGTTACATTACAGATGTCTGTACTGAGTAGCCTTATCTTTAGTATTTCAAATCAAAAATGCTGCAAACAATAATATACAAATCAACACAGTTGACAAGGACAGTAAGACAAACTCTTCTCCAGGTATCACAGAGAAATGAGGAGAGTGTAACGGAATTTGCATTTCTGAAACAATGAGGAAAATGTAGCCTTTACTTACATAGTTATAAGAGTTCTATGTCTTTTGGATATGACTTTCTCTTTGCTTCAGTTGTGCCACTAATGCTGCTCAGCACTTGCTTTGGCACCCTTAAGAGATAACACAGCAAACATCCAGTGTCTAGATTTCCTGTTCTCTCCAATGAGGAAAGTATGCAAATAGAGTACACAGCAATAAAACTGCAAATTAAACAGTCACAACCAAACCAAACCAAAAAGGAAATATTATAACAAGTCCAAAAATCCTAGTTTCTCCTTGCCTTTTTCATATCTCCTACATGGGATCAAATACCATCTTTATTGTGCTGTCACTCTTATTAAGCAATTTAACAATTTAAGTATTTAACAACTTCATTATTTTCTTTTTTACAGGACATAAGATGACATTAGGAGCCTGCTGAGTGTTCTCAGACAGACCCAATCTGTTCTGCCTTCCACAGTCCAGTGACAACTTGACTGACATTCCAGAATGGAGCATTAGGCAGCAGTTGTTCCACAAGTCTCTGTGCCAGGGACACTGCACAGTGTGCAGGAGGAGGGTGCACTAGGTACAGGAAGGAAGGAAGGAAGGAAGGAAGGAAGGAAGGAAGGAAGGAAGGAAGGAAGGAAGGATTGCAGGAAGGAAGGAAGGAAGGAAGGAAGGAAGGAAGGAAGGAAGGAAGGAAGGAAGGAAGGAAGGAAGGAAGGAAGGAAGGAAGGAAGGAAAAATCCAGAGTCAAATGTGAGTGGCACAACTATAATTCTTTATGAAGTAGCAGGTAAGATTGATTGTCAAGGGTCAAAAGGCTAGGTCAAACTTTGCTCATTCATCAGCTGAATGTCGTTTTTGTTTTCCCTGTCACCGGATAGCTTTAAAAAAAATTGCAACTCCTTCCTCATTATCTAGGACTTGGGTCCCTTCCTGCCATCCAATATTAATGAAACTGTGCTTCAAACCTGGCCTTCATCTTTGAGGTTCTTCTTCATGTAATTCTTCCCTTAAGTACTACAGACTGAGGACAATTTTAAAGATTGCTTTCTCACACAGAGTGGTTGGAAAATTGCTGCTACAGTGAGAATGGTTTAAAAACATACATGCAGTATAAATCTCTGAATGAACAAAAGTGTAATGAAATCATAGCAAGTCCAAAGCCTACACAGTGATGTAATTGAATCATGGTTAATCTCTGCAACTGATATGGAATTCTTAAAAAATAACACGATACAATATTTTCAAATAATTTATGAAAACCCCTCCACCAAACATTTTTGTTATAATTACTAGTTATGCATCACTGGAATAACGTTAATACTGAAATTATCTGTCAAATTACTGTGAATGTGATTTATATGTTACTAATTCAGGTAAGAATATAGCAAATAATTCCCTTTTAAAAAATTAAACCAATAAATTAATTGGAGTTAAATTATACCTATGTTGTAAAGTTTCAGCTGGATTGAAATGGGATGCCACCCAAACGATGCTTCCTCAAATAATACCATTTTGTGTCAAAGATAAATTTAGGTGGAGTTATCCTCTTTTGAATTTAGATAAAGACAATATTCATGTGTTTATTCAGTGCTTTTCACAAAGGGATCTCAGGGTAAATTACACAAATAATTAAACCTCCTCTAAAGACTATCCCTGTGAGAACTGTCTCTGTGTTTACAGGAACAGAATCAGGAACCATTTGGTGACAGAATGAGAGGATTTGCTAAATTAATTTTCATTAAACACATTGCTGAACAGGGTGGTTTAAGGATGTTAACTGATTTACATAATACCTCCTTTTATCTAGAAGAATGACCTTTTAAAATATTTATAATCACTCTTGGGCAAAAACATCCTGAAATGCTGTGCTAAATTGGCATAGAGTAACATTTCACACATCTGATTTCCCTGCAGAAGCAAATGTGGTGACTTCAGTGAAACTATCAGCACAAATGGCATCTCAGACAGGGAATTCAAAATGTTCCATGGAAAAGATCAGTTTTAACTGTGAAGAGCAGACAAAATAAATTATAGCTCAAAACAAAAAAAAAAAAAAAAAGGTTTCAAAATGCTTTGTGTACTCTCCATCTGCAACCTGGGAGAGCTACTTCCAGGCCTGGCTGCTGCAAGAACACAACCTAGTGTCTGTTTGCTTCCAGCCACCCATTTTAAATACCCATTTTAAATGTACAGAATTCAGCTCACAGAGTAGAAAATCACAAAATTATTTAAAATAGGCGCAAGGGGTTTACAAGTTGAAAGTAATTATTTAATCCAAACCCTGGGAGCACCTGGCTCTCCTGTGATATTCAAAAGCCAATGGTAATGCTTGAAACAGATCAATTTTAGGAACTTCTGGTATTTTTTGACCTGACTGGGTTTTCAGGGCATGCAAATATGATGTGCTTTCAAAATGTTAGCCAGAATACCTCAGTTTTATAAAATTAGAAGAAATTTCAACAAGATATAAGAAGGACAGTGAAGGGAAATATAGAGGAAAAAACATTCTTATACAAAGCTAAGTTTTTCTTCAGGATACTTTTTCACTCTAAAGTTCCAGTAGCAACAAAATTTGACTTTTGAAGTTTGAGGTCAGATGAGAATGGCAGTAATTAGAATTGGAATAGAAGGCTTGTCATTAAAATAATTTTGCTTAGAGCACCATGTTGGACTGTACATTGCTTGTCTAGCCTATACTGCAATGTGGACATTCTCCTGCATGCATACTGCAGTGTATCAGCTTAAAACATGGAGTGCTTTACATCATTAATGTGGGAAGCAGAACTAAGAGATCAGTCCCAGTATGCAGATAAAAGTAATTGTAAAACAGAGTTGGGCTGTGTCTAGCATAGCCTGGGTTTATTATGTAAAATGACTGATTATATTAAACCAGCTGGGTTTTGCATGGGACCTTGTCTACTGAAATATTAATAGATGACATTTAGCTAAATGGTACAACAGAACCCTGATAGTGTGCTGAGAACTGTCACCAGAAACACACTTTACTTCCTCCAATAGATACTAATTCATAGCAGGTGGTTACTAAACTGCTATGCTTTCACCTGAGAAGTACCAGGCTTCTCTACTACCCATAGCTCTTAGAAATTACACAATATCTTTTTTTTTCTCTCTTTTTGCTACATCTAGCTCAGAAACTGAGGAGCCAGTGAGTTCTTTGTCTCAGGCAGGAGCAGAGAGCATGGTTGGGTCCCTGTGGATATAACACAGGCAGCTGCTCACTTCAGTAGTCTGGAAGCAACACAGATTGTCAAGCGCTGCTTCCAGGTGTGGTGAAACACAAATTTTCAGCTCCATAAGTGCACTGCCCCCTCAAGGAGCTGAGGAACATTTGTTAATTGTAGAGAACACAGTAACAAGTGGTACATATTTTGTGAAGAAGAGAAGATGCTATGGGAGCCTTCCCACCTGCTGAAAGTCAGTTCACCTATAACATTTTCACTTGCTTCTTTCTTCGTGCACAAACTTTCTATTTTTTTCCTCCCTTTCACACACAAAAAAATCCTTTTAAATTGTCTTTTGTTTATATTTTAACCCCCTCTATTTCCTTTCATTCTGTGGTTCCTTGGGGATCCCTGTGTGGATTTTCTGGTGACCATCAGGCAGAATCTTTACAACTCTCATTTCATGAAACAACCACATAAGTGAAAAGCAGTTGAACTCCTCTCAATTTTGGCAACACCAGCTTGAAAGCTGTCCACTGAGTTGAATGTTTAAAAAAAAAATCTATGCTCTTTTCCATGTTATTGAATGTTTGAGTTTTGCAAAGAGACAATGAGCTAAATTTTATTCTCATCTCCTTGAGGACTCTTCCATGTTCTTTAGTCTTTCAATTGTTGTATAATTATATACTGAAGAAGAAAACAGTAGTAAGCTACTCTATCCTTATATAGGATAGTAGAAAAACTTTATTCACACTATTGCTTTAATCAGACACTAATGGCATTTCTACTACAGCCTTCCTTGCCTTCCTGGTTCTTACACGTTGTTTATGATACTGATGTTCATTAAATTTAACCTATTTCTAAGCCAATTTTTCCTCACAGAAATTTGTCCTCTCACCTCCAATTTCTTTCTGTTTTCTGCAGTATTATGATCATGACAATAGCTTTGCTATTGTGACATGAACAACACTTCTCCGGCTGAATTCATTCTTCTGCTTAGCTGTGTTCTTCTGCTTAGCTGTGTATCAATTCTACAGTTTGCAGATCCATGTAACACAAAACATCATCACTTTTCCCTGTTATCAGAGTCTTGTGCCAAGCCTGTTTCCTAAGTGGTTGGGTACCTTTTCCCCCCATCTGCTTATGCCATCCCATCTCATCCACAATCCTGCTTCATATCCCACACATGATGTAGATCTGCTTTCAGAATTTTTTGAGGGTTTGAACCTTAACATATTGACTGAACTGAATTGTATTCAGTTGCTTAAAGTTAATATTTTTCTTCATGAAATTTACATTAACCTGCCACTCCAGCAATCTTACAGCTCTCTCCAGTCACTACTTGACCCTGATACTCCCTGTATGTCCCCCTCTAATCTCCTATGATGAATTCCAGGTTCATGGCAAAACAGCATGAAATTACGTATATGTTCTGATCATGATGATTTATCTTTTTTAATACCCCCCTTCCTTCAGTGGCCATGCTTTAGGAGTCCTCAACATAATCCTAAAACTCTACATCAGGAATTATCCAAATAAATCCCAAACTCAATTTTCTAAAGAATCAAGGAACCAACAAGCATGGACTTTGCAAGACAGAAGGGAAGGGTCTAGAAGGCTATAGTGAGAGCCATTAAAATAGACATGTGCTGTGAGCAACAAGCAATATAAGGGTATTATTTGTTTGGCATTAAAAGAGGCCAGAGTTAGGCAAACCTGACAAAATGAACTTTGATAGCAATATTGCCCCTGAAAATTAGGTGTTTAACAGATTTGTTCTTAAACTGACTTAGGAAAAAACTCCGTGCGTATAACAAACAACTGGTCAACTCAGAGTTCTTCCATCTGCTTTAGAGCAAAAATCAGCATATAAAAATTAAAAGATCACAAAGGGTATTCCCACTTCAACTTATTGCTGTACCAAAGATTTTTGCCTGTTATTAAGTGACTACTGCTTACATGTGAGAGGACAAAGTGTAAGGAAGTGAAGAACAGGGCAGAAAACCGTGAATAACACTTCATTGTGTTCTAACATCATTTTTAGCACTGAATTGAAAGGTCTCTAAATACTCAAACCATGACCCAGATGATGCAATTATCACTTGAGCATAATTCCTATTCACTGAAGGAAATTTGCCTGAGTGAGGACTATTAGAACTTACAAGCTTCCCCTGTTACAAGATTATTCTTTATGCCTCACATGTAACATGAGTAGCTGGGGCAGATAGCTCCATAAAAAATAATTTAAAGAAAGATCATGGACAGATAAGATTTCATAGAATTGGGACATAGGGCTTTATAAGAACTTTAATCAGAAAGCTATGCATTGTGTGAATTTGTTACTTTCATTTTCACACTAAATGGAGATTTAATATGACTACTTTCATTTGTCACAAATGCATATAAGCAAGGCTGAAGGACTAATATGCAGAGACCTGAAATATATTTCTTCAACAGATTTCTTCCTCTTCTTTTCATTTTTGCAGTAGTAGCAATACTGCTATTTTAAGAAATGAGGATGCCAACAATGTCAGTAAATTTATGAACAGTTTATAATTTTAACTGTTCTTTAGACAATGGGTCAAATGTGCACTAAAGTAGTCATAATAACCTATCAGTGAAAATCTCCTGTTTCCATTCATAGAAAAAAAAATGTTTGCAGGTTCAACAGCTCACTTATATACTAGGAAAATGGTTTCTCCCATGAAGTGGTACAGCCAACCCCTCAAAAGAAAACTTCATTTTGAACTGATGTGCTAACTGAGATTTTAATACTTTCTTTCTTTAATTTCCATAATTCCTTTTCAGAATTCATCAAATACAACTCAACATGCAGTCATTGATTAGAAAATTCCCTGCTGTTGCCCTTAGATCTCTCTCCTAGAGAAATAAACTACTCATCTTTGACATAGGAGTTACGATGTATTATCTAAACTCAGTAGTGTGCAGAAAGTGAGAGACTTTCCAAATACTTTTAGAGACAGGATTCAACAACATAAAGGCTGCCAGTCAGTGTGTTGCCACTGTAACTACAACTTCCTCAGGATTCGTACACCCTCACTTCTCTTCTCCCCTTGAGATCTGCTCTCCCCCTGCTGCAGTAAGCCCCTTTTTGTGCCATCAGACCCACCACACTGCTCTAGCTGTTTAATCTGAGCAAGCAAAATGGTTTTCAGGCCTGAGTCCTCCCATGATGTCACCTAGCAGAGTACTGAAATCTCAAATATTATCCAGTCATTCCTAGTGCTACTTGTCCCTCCTGGCAGGGTCACAGCAGCAGCAAGGTCGGCAACAATCCAAAGTACAATGTTCACTCACTAAAACAGAGCCTTCCCCTCTTACTGGCTTAAGAAATACAGCAAATGGGAGTGAAAGCATTCAGCTTTGAGCACTTTGAGCACTTTTTTGCAGTGAGATGTCACTTACTGAGACATTAGAAAGAATACTTTTCTCACACATAGGCATCCTGTCTAATTCATGAGATTTATGTTTACTTTTGAGAGGAAGAATTGCCTCAGTTTACCCAGGCTATTACACAAGGTGGATTAAAACAATCACACAGCAGGTCTGCTGATGCCTTATTTCAAAGTATTCATGCTGTGGATAAGGCAATCCCAAAGAAGGTGACCCTAGTATCTCTGCCTAACAAGCAAGCTCTCTCATAGTGGCAAACTACAGATTATTTGCTTCCAATTCAACAAAAATGATGTGAACTTAATTTTGCCTGGACAGTACTTCTGCAACTGTCAAAACATTTAAACTGAGTATTGCTCAGTATTTAAACTGAGTAATTAGACATTTAAGGCTGAGTGCTTTCCTTTCTAAATTCCTTGCTTTAAAAATCCCAAAAAATCCAACTTGAAAGAGCCACTGATAGATACCCATTGAAGACAGAACACCAGCTAAATGTGCATGGACAGTTACACAAAGCCAAGTTCAGGTGAGGATGTTTCTCTCTAACTTCAGATGGAAGTTTGTAATGTTGAGGGAAAAAAAGACTGTTCTTGATTCCATCCCCATATTTAATGCCTCCAAAATTAAGATTTGTGTTTTTCCTGCTCATCAGCTATTCAATCCCCATTGCCAAGTACAAAATTGGCTACTCTGTCTCTAATCTACTAAGGTTATTGGTTAAGTAATTAAGCACATGTCCTGGATATAAGAACATACAAACCCCTCACATCTCCACTAAATTTAAACAGACTACTTCTAAATTATGGATGTTAAGCAACATTCTGGTTGTATCCCTAAAAACTTCAATTATGAAGAAAAAAGAACCCTTGTTTCTACTGAAGCCAAACTTCATTCTCACTACATTATGTAAAAATTCCTGTTCCTTTGGTTAAATGGTTCTTTTATTCCTAGCTTCTTTTTCTGTACTGTGCTTTAAGTACATATTCTTAAAGTTACTTGGGGTGATTACTAAGCATTTTCATGTTACATTTATTTCAGAATGTTTTATTATTGGTTTATAGAGTTTTATATCTTATTATCTTCTATTTCTCTAAAACAAATTTTATCCTCAGTTATACAGTTCTGGGCAGGGATGGGGGCAAGGAGTAAAAAAAAATCTCTTGCAACGATTACAGTAATTTCACGATTATAAGCCGCACCATTTTGACTAAAATGTTGTTCCCAACCCAGAAATGTGGCTTACACTCAGGAGCAGTCAATATATGAAAAAAGTTTGAAAATTTCCAATCCCAGAAGTGCCAGCTGGGGTGCCGAGCCGAGTACCTGCCAGTAAAAACCGGGATTGCGCGATAGTTACAAATTGGTTACTCTGTTGTGCAGTGGGTGGAGGCGGGCTCCGTGCTGCCATCCCCATGGCTCGGAGGGGAGGCGGGGGGCTCCCACACCCGCCTGCCGCCACTGCCATGGGTTCTGGCAGGCTCCATCCCCACCTGCCACCACGGGGCAGCGCCAGGCCAGGGCAAGCGAGCTTGGCGGCAGCGGCAGCTGGCCCCAAGCAACCCTGCCAAGCGGCAGCGCTGAGCTGGGCCACCTGGCCCTGTCAGCAGCCCCGAGCGGGCCGAGCCCACACAGCCCAAGCCGAGCCAGTAAACCCCGCCATCCCACAATTCTGTTACTAATTGGCAACTTTGTTGCACGTGGGTCCTCGCTGCAAATGACAGAGCAACTTATAATTGGGTGTGACTTATGTATGGACAAAGGATGAAATGTTGCCGACACCCGGAGATGCGACTTATAATGAGTGCGGTTTGTAATCGTGAAATTACTGTACTTGCTTTGAGTATACTCTGAACGCAAACCTCTGAAATATACCTGTTACTATTACTTCCAAAATTATGTAAATATAAACTCTTTAGCATATTCAGTAAGAGAAGAAAACACTTGATTAAACATTAGTAAAAAATAGCAAGTTTTAATGCAACAGAGTACAAAACTTTTAATATTGTTTAGGTTTGGTTTGTTCTTTTCAGAACTGGCCTTATTCAATGTAAAACTTTTAATTAAAGGTGTTCTCCAACTCAATATTGTTGGCACATAGATTTCTGTACAGCATGTACCTGTTGATCAGAATGATATCCATATATACAAGACAGCTTTCAGAACAATAACAGACAGGCCATGAAAAGAGACAGTGAAATAAAATGTTTTCACCATTAAAAATAAGAATTATTAATAATTCCTCTATAATCAGGACAAAGCAGAGTACTAATAATTATTCTGGGAGCTTACAGGATACTTGGTATTGAGCTTTCTGCCCTTCTCATGTTATAATATTCACTATATTGCATATCTCATGTGTTATCCAAAACATTTACCCCGCTGCTGATGCTCTAGGCTGAATGGCAGGCGTCAAACCTTCATAAAACAATTGTTTAGCCTTGCTTTTTTAATAATTTGTTCTTCTTGGTGCAGCCACTCAATTAAACACTTATCTAAACTTACTGAAAAGAACTTTCCCCTCCTTTGGAAGTTGGTGCTGGGGAGAGGATTATGGCCTAAAAAACAGCTTAAAAAGATGCAAATTATTGCAAAGCAACTGTTCTACCTAAACGCTAGCCTAAGGGCTGTCTGCAGGATCTGATCTTGCTGACTGCATGTGGGAGCAGCAGACTTGAGTGTCTCAGATGTTTATTTGTGTCATGCTTCTCTTCTTTCTGTTTACAGCACTTACTGGTTCCTGTGATTTTTTCCATCTTGGTCTCTTCTCTATACCCTCAACTGGGCAACTAGCTCTGCTATGAAACATATCCCTGAATCTCCCTCTGCAGTGTTCCTCCATTATTGAATGTTCTGGGTTGTTGGTGTATGTCAGAAACACGAATAATTCACTAATAAAGATACATCTTGAAGTAAAGCCTGTCCACTTATGACGACAAGACATCCTTGAGCAACTCCACTATTTTTCTCTGTTACATCCATCTACGCAGCTTCATCCATTTGTACATTCTGTGTTTGGGGCCTTATCTGTCAGTCAGTTCTTGCATGAAAAATTTATCAGTGAGATTACTGTCAGACATCATTTTCTGAAGGAGGTCAGTGCTGGAGACTGGACATTAAGGTAGATGGATTCCTGATCCAATGCAATATGGCAGTTTCTGTATCCTTAGACTCATGAAATGACTCTATTTTCAGCTGGAATGGTGCTTACTTCTACGGCAGTCTGCCTGACTGAACTTATGGAAGTTGCCTTTTTGCATGTGACTGAAATTACTTTAGTATACCCCATACCTAACACTCTGGTGTTCTCTTAATGAGAGGTATGGTAGGCCTTCCTCATCATTCCTTGGTTGCTGATATAAAAAGGACAGCCAGGAAGCTGTCCCAGATAGGAATCTGTGATTTCTTTCTTTTTTGTCACAGAATAGACGCTATGGTTCTGACAATTCAAGCAATAGGAATTATAATATATAGGCACAGTTATGGTACATTGACTTGGTCAGCTATGTAGCCATTAAAAGGCTTTATGACTGCCTTTTCTGGCACAGAACAACTTCAGGTAAAGAAGCAATCAGTTCACTTATCCTTTTTCAGCTTAAAAGTAACAACAGAACATATCTAGCATAACGGAGGATAGTTATATTCCACGAAAAGCCCAGTAACATACAGTGAATAGATACCTTCCTTCCAGTATTGCTGAAAATTATTCCATGGGAAAATTATTGTAAACACTTCCCAGTGCAGTATTGTTCTTGCTGAGAACACGGATATTATATTGACAGGAAAGCTTCTCAGCAAGAAAAGAGCACAGTCATCATGCAACTGCGATAATTCAGAGTCACCTATGGAGCTGCCTGTAGTATTCACTTTGCTGGCAGAATATTAAGAACTGTTGCTTTTCATATAATTTCATGGTTATGAAATCATTCCCTGGATATAGGAAAATATTCATGTCACCAGCTGAACACAAAGCAAAGGATCCTAGCTCTTCAATCCAGGTGGGTGCATTCCCTCTGACTTGTCTGTGCAGACTAACACAAATGATCCACCACAGGGCTGGCACTGAGACACGAAGTGCTTGCAGGTGGGAGATGGCCTGCTCTTTTGCATAGCACATTGGAATTGACCCTTCAAAGTCTGAAACAGTTTGGTCTTTCAGTTACAACACAACCTAGTAATGAAATGATGACTTGTGGTAGCATTTGCTACATTAACCATATTTTTGTGTGGTAACAGATGGCTACTGTATTGTGGCTCAGACTGATATTAAAGTAAAAACTCAAGACATATTGATCTGCTATATCTACTTGACACAGCTGCTAATTTTGTCTTTTCCCATGCAACTTTCTTTGCTTTCCATCACATTCTCTTTCCTGTCTCCTTCCTCGGCAGAGGCCAGAGATGTGGTAGGGGATCTATGTCTATGCACGAGAATATTGCATTCTTGCATTGTGGCACAGAGACATCACCTTAATTACTTGCTGCTTTCTATACATTCTTTTTGTTTTTCTTTCTTCTCCTAACATTTTTCATTTTTCGGGTGTTTTGTTTTGTTTTGGTCTTTTCTTTGTTTTCTTTTTTTTTTTTTTTTAATCAAGCCCTGTCAAGTTATTTGCATTTGCTGTTGCACCTTCAGCTATAGTCCCAAAGAAGCTTTTCCTACCCCACTGTCCCATTCAATCTGTTTCATCTTCCCTCCTTTTGGACTATGTTTGCAACTAAAGGCTTACTTTCCAAAGAATATGATTGACACAGAGTCATAAACATGCATGGTGTTTTGCAGAAAAATAAAATAGACAGATTTCTGCCATAAGGAATTTACATTGTAAAAATTACTTTATTCTCTTCCCTAATTCTCCTGTTTTTCTGTCAAGATTGACAACAATCCCTTCTCCTCAGGCTTCCAAGGTAATCTCTAATTGAGATTTTGTTCTAGCAAGACTTTGTTTATGACTGACCTTCATAATTTGCCTTGTTCCTCACGAGGCAAAACCACTTTTCTCATCTTTGCCTTTCTGACTATTCATAACTATTTGTGGGACTGCTTCAGCCTCTTTCTTTTCTGTGCATTGCAGAAGGATGCTCCAAAATCAGCAATTATTACTCTCTCCTCACATGAATAATCTCACTTCACCTGTCTACTTCTACACCAAGCACGTTTCTCATTATTTTCCAAATCTCATAGTGCTTGACTATAATATTAAAAATAATTTTCTCAAGTATCCTCTATTGAACTCTTGCCATCTGAAAATCTCTTTTTGGGTTTTTTTTGGGGTTTTTTTGGGGTTTTTTTTGTTTTATTGTTTTTGTTTTTGTTTTGTTTTGTTTTTTTTCCTTTTCCCATCCTAGCTTCTCACCTGCTGGTCACCTACCCTGTATTGAATCAGTTTCCCAGTGATGTCCACCAAGTTTCCTGCTCTCAATCTGAAGTTCCTAAATACTCCTCAGTCAGATGGTCCATATCTCACTCAGGATCCTTCCTTTAATTCTCTGCAAAGGTCAACCACTCACTGCAACCTCCACATGAATTGCACTGTATGCATTTGCAGGTTTCTCTTCTGAGGTTGCTAAAGTTACTATGGTTTCAAAACAGTTAGGATGCTTCTTCCTTTCAGTTTATGGAATCTCAATATCTGCTCTTCAGGGCAGACTAAAGGTTGCAAAATGTTTTACATAACAATGCAGTGTGACACAACTAATAATGACAAGCAAAAGGTAAGCAATGTACTTAGACTTAGGAAAAAAAACACTATGGAAACTTCATATTTAAATAGTAATAGCCTTCATTACAGCTGTGCTGTTATTAGAGAAACACATAATTAAATCCATAGTCAAGGGATACTGAAACCTAAATCCCAGTCAAACATCAGAAAGTGCTGAATTACATCAGAGGATTCAACATAAATGGTAAAATGCTTCAGAAAGCCATCAATTTCAGTGACAACTCGTTTGAATCTTTAATTTCTGTAAAATGTGGAATATTTGCCCATTATAAAAGCCTGGGTAGGAGTCTATTAAAAACCAACCAGTCAGGGCAGGATGTTTTTGTCAGATGCATTTGTATTTAATGTATGAAGGGGGGAGGGGACAGATGGAAGAGGTGACAAAATATGAGAAAATTTTTTATAGTTAAGTAATGAAAAAAAAACAGCCCACAACAAAACAATCAGTTGATCAGAGTTTCTAAAGCATGCCACCAATTATTTAAAACTAAAAATATCTTCTATATAAAAAGCAGCAAACCTAATTTGGACTCCCTAATAACTGGTGAAGATGAATTAACATCTGAACATCATGCTGGTGAGTGATGAGGAAGCAGAGATCACAATCAGATTAGGTTCATCAGGTTCCTGATGTAATATAAAGAGCTAAACTCTTATTAATATCTACATCTGAGGATGCAAAACAGAAATTACAAAAGCTGAAATAAGAACAAAACCTGACTAGGAAAGAAAAACATATGGGAAAAATATGAGGAAAATCATAATTTGTTAGCAAAAAGGCATAATTAAAAATTGTTCTGTAAATAAGAGACTAAACAGACTTCAATCCAAATAAAAGCAATGAAAAATATGTTATTGGATTCTCTAATTAAGAAACAGCAAAATAAATAGCACCAATCAATGTGGCTTTATGAAAAACAGGCTTAGATGGACAAGTCTGACTACAGTTTTCTAGAGAGCTACCAGTTTGTTGTACAGAGAAATTGTGATGATATGAACTCCTCAGATTTCTTTTTAGAAAATCAGGCATACACCATAACAATATAGTACATGTCAAATGGCTTAAGAACTAGCTAACAGACAGCTTGACACTTGGGCATAATTTTCTGAAAGGGGTGTTTTTAACAGTCTGCGTGGATCAAAAGTAGACACAGAAGAATATGACCACTGCAATGCTCAAAGAGGTTTACATTTTCTCCCATAATTAATATTGTTATCTAACATGAAAATATATAAGCACAGCATCATAATGGCAAATATTAGGCATTAATAAAAAGTGACCTGACTCACCAAGTAAGCTGGGTCTAAATCTATTTTAATGCGATACAAAATATACAGATATATACCAACAAACAAGAGGGCATATCTCCAAAAGTGCAACTTCCTTGTGCAGGTTAAAGTTGCTTATTTTGCTGCATCACAGAGCTTCCAGAGTGTTGCATATAAGTGAAACTTTACAAAATAAAGGCCTTGTTACCCTTCTAAAATCATGGCTCACTTCCGTTACTTTGGCTAAGAGGAAAGGACTCTGGGAATGACTCCACCAAATCAGAGGTAGGAAAAACAAATTAAGTAAGCAACACATGCTGACATTGTGTTGTATGGTTGTTGATTGAGTTATGTTCGCTGTATTTTAAAAGTATGTAACACGATAAAAGCCTAACTGCTTAAAAAGGCCTGGTTTTTGCAATAAAGGAGTTTTTTTTGCCCATGCCTGGGAAGTCTGCATCTCTCTGCTTCGTAACACCAGGGCACAGCTATTTCCCAAAGAACTGCTGGAAGCAGAAACATTATATACATGAGGAGAAGAGTAACATTATTGTGATGTTGAAGCCACTAAAGAGACAGGTACTGGAGAACTGTGTTAAGTTCCAGTGACTAATGAAAAGAAGTTTGAAAAACTTCTTGAAAATTTGAAGAAATGTGAGGAAGAACTAAAATTGTTAGAGAAAGGGTACTTTGACTTTAATTTGAAACAAAACCAAGCAAATAGTGAGTGAGGTCATTGTACTTCACTAAAAAATTACTTGAAGTAGGCATAAGAAGCCAGATTCTATATATATAAAGACAGGAAATAAAGAATATTATGATAAATGAAGGCTACTGCAACACCCCCCAAAAGATCGCTGAAAAACAGTGATTTTTCCATTGCTCTGAATTCAAGTGCATGATTTTACACCTTTCTGGAAGAAATACACATCTTAACTCCAGAGTCTGCTAGATGAGAAATAATACTTTGGACAAAAACAAACAAACAAACAAAACAAAACAACTCTACATTTCTAAACAGCTGAAATTATAAAACAAACCAGAGTATAAACATACTTTGTGGATAAGAAAGCGTATGTTATATACACAATATGACAAAACACATTACAAGCAACACTTCAGAGTAGACTCTAACATTAGGGATTTTCTCTTTGCTGCATAGATTTTGTGGAAGAATTTGAATACAAAGGGAAGAATATTTATGTCAGTCTGTGAAAATCGGGCTGTTGAGGCTGTTCGCAGTTCTCATTGCCGAATCACTGTACTCACTTCACATGAAAGAGGTTTTTTCCAGAGTTACCATCATGTTATCATATGTCTAATTTGCCATGCTTATAAAGAGCAAATTGCTGAAACCTAGCACATCACTTTTTTTTTGTCTGAACTCCTTCTGGAGTTTCAGCTATTGGATAGATGCAGTTATTGGATAGAGGAAGAAAGGACTGCTTGTACTGTTTATTCCTACTCTAAATACCCTTTAACACTTTAGGAGCTATTTAGCACGTTCTGATCTTAGTGAAGATAGCTTATTTTCTATAGCCTCATGATAATTATGTGTTCTTTAGCCTTCCTTGCTCTCCTGCTTGATAGCACCCCCATCACCCTCCTAATGTACTGTAAAGGTGAAAGCATTGCAGGATTTTATTGTTGCAATTTTGCGGGGAAAAAGCCCAAGAACCAAATAGTCAATGAATATAAAAATAAGGAGCATACTCTCTAATCTTTGAGTAATGCAAAAGCATGGAGAGAATGAATTTAATTCTGCAACTGGCAGTGGCTGTTACAGTCTGCTCATGTGGCTCATAGGCTGAAGGCATGCTGT
The DNA here is from genome assembly GCA_013186435.1 of Turdus rufiventris. Taxonomy (NCBI): domain Eukaryota; kingdom Metazoa; phylum Chordata; class Aves; order Passeriformes; family Turdidae; genus Turdus; species Turdus rufiventris. The sequence continues at coordinate 266,606 of PYHW01009642.1, forward strand.
CTGGTGCAAGTATCTGTGCTTTTATAAAAAAAATTCTCTTTCCAGTTGTACATATCCATTCAGCCTCTGCAGAGAAACCTAAGAGAAGTGTGCCACGGGCTTGGATTCAGCAGAGGGCAAGCCAGATTAGGGGATTGGAGTACCTCTCTTACAAGGACAGGCTGAGGGACCAGAGCCTGCTCAGTCTTGAGAAGAATCAACTGAGAGGGGACCTCATCAATGTCTATAAGTATCTGAAAGGAGGCTGCCAAGAGGATGTTTCCAAGCTCTTAGTGGTGCCAAGTAGCAGGACAAGAGGCAATGGGCAGAGAATGTTGCACAGGAAGTTCTACCTGCATATGAGGAAGAAGTTTTTCAACGTGCAGGTGACTGAGCACAAGAACAGACAGCCAAGGGAGGATATGCAATCTCCCTCACTGGAGATGCCCAAGAACTGTCGGGATGCAATTCTGTGGAATGTACTCTAAGGTGACCCTGCTTGAGCAAGCTGGCTGGAGACCAACTGTGGTGCCTTCCAACCTCACTTATTCTGTGATTCTAGTGTCCTGGCCAACTCTGGTGACACTTTGGGTTGGTCTGCCCTTCACAAAGACCACTGACTTTACACTTCTATAAAGTGAAAAGGTTGCTGTACAAGGCGTGGGGATAAGAAGCAAAAGGAGTTTGTCTCTGAGAAGATGGAAGTTTATATCAATGCCCATATACACTTCTTCAGTTACGACTTGAATTTTTTGGGTTTTTTGTAACTTTACTATCTATTTTCTCAGAAATTTATCAGTTTATTTTGTCACAAACTGATGTGCCATCCTGGCCTCATAACCATATCAGGATAGCCTTGCATTAAACCAGTTGTTTTATTCTTATTTTGCTTATTAACTAATTCAGTAATCACATAATCTTTGACAGTATAAAATCAAATAAAATTGTGTCAAGAATAATTGTAGTAGTTGTAGTAACAACAAGTGCAAAAAATCAGGGGGAACTAAGTGGCATAGTCTTGGATATTTATCCAAAATGTGAACCTTTCTTCCCAATGGTTTCTATACTAACATGCATGTACAGTAATTTCACGATTACAAGCCGCACTGACTATAAGCCGCATCTCCGGGTGTCGGCAACATTTTGTTCTTTGTTCATACACAAGCCACACCCAATTATAAGCCGCTCTGTCATTCACAGCGAGGACCCGCGTGCAACAAAGTTGCCAATTAGTAACAGAATCACGGGATTGGGGTGTTTATGGCTCAGCTTGGGCCGTGCGGGCTCGGCCTGCTCAGGACTGCCGATGGGGCCAGGTGGCCCAGCTCGGCGCTGCCGCTCGGCGGAGCCGCTTGGGGCTGGCTGCCGCTGGGCTTGCTCGCCTCGGCCCAGCACTGCCCCATGGTGGCAGGGGGGCACGGGGCCCGCCGGCACCCACAGCGGCAGGTGGGGAAGGACCCCCCCCGCTCCTGCGGCAGGCGGCGGGGATGGGAGCCTGCCTGCTCCTGCGGCAGTGGCGGCAGGCGAGGATGGGAGCCCCCCGCCTTCCCCCCGGGCCACGAGGATGGCAGCACAGAGGCCTCATCTCTCCCCCGGGCTGCACTGCCTGAAGGAGGGAGTCCCCCGCCTTCCCCCGCCCCCACACTGCCTGCACAGAGCCTGGGTCCACCCGCCGCAAAACAGAGTAACCAATTTGTAACAATCACGTAAAGCCGGGTTTTACTGGCAGGTGCTCGGCTCGGCACCCTGGCTGGCACTTCTGAGGTTGGAAATGTCAGAAAATTACAGTAATTTCA